>VYXF01008533.1:370755-416623 GCA_013397295.1 Polioptila caerulea
TTTTTTTTTTTTTTTAAATCTAGGATTTCCTCTTTAGAAATATGCAAGAGTTGCTCTGTCCTTTTCAAGGCTATAGAAATGATCAGTTACTTTTTGCCATCTCTGAAATAACTCCACTGGGAAAATCCAGAAGCTCCTTACATCTTGTAATACTTTGGTATAAGCAATACTCTAAATTGCAGAGACTGTACTTGCTTTAAAATGTTACCAATATCTACAGCGAAGCCCAGTGTTTCTCAAACTTAATAGGAAGAATAGACAAAAAAAAAAAAAAAAAGATGATTCATTTATTCTGTGTCTTCAATGCACTGGCAAATTCTAAAACACTGCTCAGGAGAGAAGAAAAATGTTTTGAGGGATTCTAGGGGCCTTTCTCATGTCTGTATGTGCAAGACACATGACAGTAAAACTAATTTGATTTATATTCACATCACTGGTAGTGATAATTTCAGTCTGAGATTAACACCTGTATGTCAGCAGAGATTGTTGCCATGTATGTGAAGGGGAGGACAGAACAGTAATAACTCTGTACAGGTCCTTATTAATTATGTGATAAAAGACTGCCAGTGAAAAAAAATATATGTTACACCATCCTGACATTCAATGCCCTTTAATATATGAGCAGTTTTGCCAAGGTTTCTTGGTTCAGTATTTTTAGAACTGTATAGTATGTTAGAACTGTTCTTGGTATTTTCCTACTTAAATCACATATGTATCATAGTTCACAAGATCTCTCTGTGCTCAGCCCCACAAAGATGGCAGAATTTAAGGGCATTGAATCACAGCTAGCTTCTATATCCCTTATAAGAAATAATGTTCAGGAGAAATATTTCTGAGGTGATCACACAGGAATAGCAGAAATTAGATTGCAGGAAAACCACAGCATTCCCTCATTAAAATATATAACAACAGGTAGTGCGCATCCTATGAGCGAGATGTTTTATACCAACACACCTCTCTGGGAAATACTGAATTATCAGTCAGTTCAACACTCATGGCAAGCACCAGATGTACCTCCCAAACTGGCACCATGTGGCCAGTGCCAGTGTGAGGTCTGCAGCTGCCCTGCCCTGCTGAGCCTCCTCCAGAAGCTGGTGGATGCTGTCACCTCATTGATGTCCCAGACGTGCGGGGCCCCGCTCGTGTCTCCAACCGCAGGCGACGCCGTGTCTCTGTGCCTCTGAGAAATGATGTGCCAGAGTGCCGGGCTCCTCTGCAAACAGCGCTGGGACTTCCCAGGGAGACGCATCCACAGAGAGCTAAGGAAGCCTTCTGGGCAGCAGCCAAGCTAATTCCTGCTCTCATTTCCACCAAAATAAACCTGAAGCTGTGTGACAGAAGCAAAGCACATCAGCATAACCCGACAGAACTGAGATCCCTCCGCATCTGCACACAGCAGCACCTTCCCCGTGGACACGGGCATGCACTGCCCTGGACACAGCTGGCCCAGGGCTTGTGGAGTTTGTCCTCAATCCCCCTCTAGACGAGCTCTCCTTGCAATTCCAAAAACGTAGTTCAGTAGCACAGCTTGGCTGATGACGAGGGGACACAGAGCAACTTTGGAAACACAAACTGGCACGGGGAGAGAGTCTTTTTGGCTTCGAAAGGACAGCGCACACGTTCGGAGCCAGAATGTGTAAAGACTTTTGTTCACAAACAGAAATCCCTTGTGCTGACAGGCTCCGAGCAAGGCTGGCACTCTTGTGAAAGCAATATGAAAGTTGCCTTGTACTGGGATTAGCCGAGTGAACAGTTAGCAGCAAATAATTGACTCAGAAAATTTAGAAGGATAGTACTCAAATATTAAAAAAAAAAAAAAAATTAAAATCAACCGTGAAAGCTCTGCTGTTTTGACTTTGTTCTCTCTCTAAAATCAGCAAAAGTTTTAGGAGTATATACTTCAGCCCAAGAGTGGCTCATGGTCTGTCTGTTACAAATATTCACTCCTCAAGGTGTGGTACTCTGTCTGTGCAGTGTGACCCACATCTGTGACTGTTGTCTATTTGTATCTCTGGAGCAATGAACTGCTCCTTGCAGCAGCAGGACTCTTTTCCTCCACCTTACCCAAGGCTATGCAAAGTTGGCAAGGTCAGATTTCTGTGCCAAGTCATAGAAAGATTCTCAGCCAAATTTGTCTTGCTCTGTCACAGGCACGTCATAGTGTCAGAGACACAAGCTTGGCAAAACCTTCACCTTCCTGACAGAGGGTTCTTCACCAACAAGCAAGAAAATGGAGTGTCCACATGGACATTCTCTCCTGGCCTCAGCTCTCCCATCTGAGGCAGAATTGCCTTCCCTTGGACAAGGTGCTGCTCCCATAAACTAGAGATGAAGCACAAACAGGCTGAGCAACTCTTACATGCCTTCAAGGCTGCTGTGGAGGAAAGCGGCTGAAGTCAGATTGTGCTGAAATTTCTCTTTCTGATCAAAGCCCTATACTTTACAGACTACCTTTTTTTTTTTAATTTCTCCTCAAATTAATTTCAGATCAGTTAAAAAAAAAAAAAAATTGCTCAAATGTCACTTTTCTCTGTGAACATTCATATGTTCCAGCTTCCCAGACCAAGCATTCTCCAAAGAGGTCACAAGCATAGACATAATAAAATCCCAAGATTTTTTCCAGCACTTTCCCCTCACATCAGGCAGATGTGAGGCTTGGTTCTGCACTACTGCTAATCTCACTGCAATGGTTTAGTTCCTATACCCTGTTGTGTTAATTACCTGGAATTGAGCTAATTATTACTGGATAAGTCAATTTATGTAATTTGACTAACACTGAGGACAGAAGAAGAGTGAGCCAAGCCTAAAAATTACTGGATTAAAACTTATGAGATTAAAGTTTTTTTAAAAAGCCATTAGATTTTTTCTTTTTTCTAAAACTGAGTTCCACATTTTCCCTCAGTTTCAAGCTTTCTGCAGTGATGAGAAACTTCTTGCTTGTTGCTTTGCAGGGCTCATGCTGGGAAAGCACCAGCATTGGCAAAAGCCCCAGTGTAATGTGGGGACCTGGGAAGCTGTTCTGGGCAAGCAAGAAGCTCAGAGAAGGACCTCAAAGCCAAGGAAAGCAGAAGGTCCACATGATCTAAGTCATTTGAGAGCAGTTTGGGACTAACAAACACCCTTGAGTGGTGTCCCTTGCATGGCTCAAGCCCTGCGTGTGCTGCCATCAGCTGTCTGGGAGGGAGGATTTAGGGATTTGTTGTTGTAGTTCTTACATGCTTGTCACTACACTGCCAGTCCTAGAATCACAGAATCATAGAATGGTTCAGATTCAAAGGGATCTTAAAGACCATCTTGTTCCTCAACCCCTCTGCCGTGGGCAGGGACACCTTCCACTATCCCAGGTTGCTCAAATCCAAAGCCCCATCCAACCTGGCCTTGAACACTTCCAGCAATGGGGCAGCAACAGCATGTTCCAGTGCTTCATCACCTTCACAGTAAAGAATTTCTTCCTTATATCTAACCTAAATTTCCCCACTTTTCACTCGTATCCATCACTCCATGTCCTGTCACTACAGTTACTGCTGAAGAGTCCCTGTTCAGCTTCCCTGCAGGCCCTGTTCAGTCACTGGAAGACTGCTGTGAGGTCTCCACACAACCCTCCCTTCTCCAGGCAGAGGAGCACCCCCTTTCTCAGCCTGGGTTCACAGCTCACTCCCTGTCCCACCAGTGACCTTTGAGGAGCCCCAGGGTGGGTGAGTGGAAGCAGTTCTGTGGGAATTTCAAGATCAATGGCAAGCCTGTGAGATCCAAGCCTGAGCCCAGGTGAGGAAGCTTCTGGTCTTTAAGAGGACACTTTTACCTGCTCTCCTCTCTGCTGCACAATGCAAAGTAGCATCTGTTCCCCCCTTGCAGGACATGACTCCAAATGGGCCTTTTTTCCCCCTTTTCCACACTTCTAACCTTTTTTCATTTCTTTACTAGGTCACTATCTCAGCTGCATGAGGGACTCTATGCAAAACCATCTGAGAGTGAATGGGCAAGACCCTTCCACTGAATGTGTGGTTAGAACTCACAGGCACGAGCATTTTCAGGCAGCACTGAAAGGATTAATTGAAATGTTGAGCCAGAGCAGTAATTATTTTACCAAACAGTGAAACGCTATTCAGCCCTCACTTTTCAACTGCTACTGATGCAATCAAGGCCAAATGGAGCCAAGATATAAAATTACTGCTGCAGTCCAGCATTTTAAAAGCAATTAAAAGTGAGAGGTGCACATGATTACAGTGTAAGAAAGAGGGTTTTCATTAAACAAATGGGTGTAATGCTTGCTCTAAAATCCTGCTTCCCAGCAAAACAAAACATACAGGACTGGACTCATTTCTGACTTTCCAGAATGAATCCATTCACTTGAGTAGAGTTACTCGAGATTTATTCGGTGAGATCAGAATCACACCTGCACAATGAGAGACGTTGGAGGTGCTTTTTCTTTGCTTTGTGTTACTTTCCTGTAAGTGTATTTTTGTCTCTTCCTATTTGCAGTTCAAATACAGGGAAAACAATAAAAGTCCCTAAGAAGAAACTCAGCTGGGTTAGGGAGCAGGAAGTGAAAATATTCCAGTCTTCATGTTTATTCTTGCCATAGGAATAAATAGGGCTTGGTTCAGTGCACAGTTCTGTCACAGCACGTTTGCTTCTCCTTAGGCTGGTGAAGCTTCACTGACTGCTGTGAAATCACCTCTGCAGGGAGCAAATAGAAACTGGCTGATGCTCAGAGGGGACAGCAGTTATCTGGAACTGCCAAGTGATCTGCTGTCTCAGACCTGCACTCAGTGACCCTCACCCTTATGCCGATAGTGAAG
Organism: Polioptila caerulea; assembly: GCA_013397295.1. Taxonomy (NCBI): domain Eukaryota; kingdom Metazoa; phylum Chordata; class Aves; order Passeriformes; family Certhiidae; genus Polioptila; species Polioptila caerulea. The sequence continues at coordinate 375,558 of VYXF01008533.1, forward strand.
AGCCCTGCACGTTTCTCACTATGAATCTGCCTCCTCTAGTTAGTGGAGGGGAAGGACATCTCCCCCACCTGCATTGCATGCTCTTACTTATCAACCATCTGCACACATTTTTCTTCCTTAATACACTTGAAACTTCCAAAAAAATTCAACCACCTTTGCTGAAATATTCCGTGTTTCATTTCTGACCAAAGGTGAGCCTGGATTTTTTGAAAAGCCAGAGGAAAATTCCATTGGCTGCTTATGAACTGAAAAGAAGTGCCAAAACAAAGAAACACTTCCCCCCATCTGAGACAGCTTCTAGCCACGTGTCATTAGGGAGTGAAACACCAACCACCCAATATGAAGGAGCTGCATAAAACTTATGAAGGTCTCACCCAACCAATCAACAGGCAATAGTGCTACAGCTGGACTTGTTGTACAAACAATGGCAGCTTGGAAACCATATGATTCAGTCAGGTTTTCCTGTGTATCCAACCCAAACCCTGCAGAAACCTGCAGCATCTTTCCATACATCTGAGAACAATTCAGCTGGACCTGAATATCAGCAATAATATTGTAAAATGTAGGGTTTCTCTCTGAGTATTGTCTGTTGAGTTGTTAGTTAGACCTATCACCCCAGAAGGCTCCCTGCATACCCCTCTGCCTTTCATCCATCTTTTGTATCCAAAGCAAACATTTTTCCTAACAACTGTCCTGGTTTTAGCCTGAATTGCCAAAAAATACCCTCTTGACTCTGAACAGAAGACAAGGCCAGTAATTTTCTACCTTTCATGGCCAACACAGAACTAGCTAGTCTCCTTCCAAAAGAACCAAACCCTGGGATAAAAAAGTCTTTGTAGATTTTCATAGGAGGAGGAGTGGGGACTGTTCCATCATTGAAGGGATCTTGAAAGTTTGGTCTTTTGCTCTGAGTGAAAATAATTTGCAGAGATCTCCTTGATCCAATAATAGAAATCTCTCCCAAATGCAATTGCCTGCATAACTTTGCTTTGGAAGTGTAAAGCAGGCCAACCTTTCCTGCTGTTAAATTTTCAGGTTTTTTTTTTCTTTCGCTCCCATTTCTGTTTCTTTCTGCCCATTGTGATCTTATCCCTAAGCTGCTGGGCTTTTCCTATGCTTCCTCTCTGTACCAGTGCCATCTGACTCGCTAGGTACAGAGTAGAGTTGTTCAGCCCTCAGAAGGAGCTCTCTGGGGTAGGACTGGAACACGTTAGGGAAGTTTGTTATGGCCCCTCTCTTGGCTGACACACTGGGATTGAAGTAGGTGCCTCCAGAGCTAAAAGCCCAGGTTGTTGCAGGCTGAGGTTCAGAGCCAGGCTGCGGAGCTGGGAGCCGCAACAGCTCCGATCCTCTGCGGATTAGCACAGAGGGGGACTTGTGAATGGTCCATGTGATATCTGTTCAGGAGGTAAACAGAGGATTTTAGTCTCCTGCGCTGTCAAACCAACTCCTTTGACAAGCTCTAAATTCACTTAAAGCCATGTAATTTGAACATGCTGTGGGGTCCAAGTCTACTTCACCCTTGATACTGCGTAAATGGGCCCATTAAGATTTAGCCAAGTTTTGTGTGGTTTGTTCGCAAACAGTCACCGTGACGCCTACTTCGGGGAGATAAGCTCTCCTCTGCCAGAGCACAATAGGGGCTGCTCACAGGATGAGAATCCATGGCTTTAAAATCATCGGGGGTGGGGGGAAGAGCAAAAAAAGAACTCTGTCCAAAAAACATTAATAAACTTCAGCAACTTTACCATCACAGATAAAGATCGTGTTTGCTAAGCTGTGATTTCATCAGCATTTGAATCACAAGAACAATCTTTTATAAATCAGATGTAAACTTTCACCATGTGACAGAATTTTGCAGACGACTGGTCATCTATGAGAGAAACATTTTTTTCTTTCCAAGGTTAAGAAACTTAAACATTGTGTAGATACCTCTAAATGCCCGGATGTTTCAAGAGAAGAAAATTGCAGAAAAACATCATGCAGCACTTACGTTTGATTGGAGGTTTGGGGAGATTTTTTGTGAAGTCATTGTAGCATCAATGCAGTCTCAGCCCTCAGATTGTTCTCACAGTTCTTCTCTGAACCAGCATCAAACTCCACTTGGCAATCATATGAATCAGATGCAGTCTTCCACAGCACTGAGTATGAGTCTCAAACAGGATGATTTGGCAAATCTGTTCCAAACTTCAACAGGAAGCACAAGCTGAACACTGTCACCTAAATATTTCTGAAGAAAAAAATCTGCCTTTTTGATTGGAACCATACCAGCCTCTTAAATCAACATCTATGATTAACTTAAAGATGTTTTAAACTTGTTTTTTTAAGATTTTCCAGTGGCATCTCTGGGTAAAAACCCAAATTACTATCACAGGCGGGAAAAATCAGTTAAGGAGAAAGAAACAGGAAGCTAAGCAGCCCACAGATGCTGATTATAACATAAGATTGCAAAGGATCAGTATTCACCTGAGTGGTTGTTTTCAAACATCTTAGAAGAGAGCATGGTTTAAAAAAAAATTGTCGAGAAATTTGACTGATAAGGATTCACTCTTGGTCATGCTTGTTGTCCCAGTGTGACAGAGTAGGACACCGAGAGAACATGCCCACAGCTGGGCAGGGTTAGAGCACTCCTGAGGGCACTGGAGGCAGACAAACCACAGGGCACCAAGCCTCCCAGCTGGGTCACAGACCAGACCGTGCTCTTCCACACCTACAGCTCCTGGCTGGAGCCAAGTCCTGGCAATTGGAGCATGGCTGTCTGAGAGCACAGGCAGCCAAGGCAAGGTCTTCTTGCAGCAGACTGCTCCTTGTCCAAAGAGAGCTGGCCAGATTGTGTTATGGCTATCTGCTATCACTGGCAATATTTGCTTTATCAGTTTTGTGCCTTAGTCATCTTCATGGCATGTGATAAGTTTGCAGTGGTGAGTTAACCCTTTTTTTGCTCATATTATCCTTTGAAGGGTTGTGCTTGCAGTAGGCCCAATGTAGAGCAGTTTGGATGTTGATACATTTCCACCCTGAAGGCCACTGAAAGGCTCCCACTGACTGCTGCAGGGCAAATTCCCCACTGGTTTTTTAAGAAAAAAGCCTATAAAAACAACTGGGAAGCAGCCCTGAACCCCCCCTGGAGCTGGATTCAATCTCACTTCTCATGTCTCCTAAAGCCAAACCCTGGCTTTTCTGGTCCACATTTCACTCCCTGAGCCTCTTCAGCTCTCCAAGTCCCTCATCACTCTTCTCCTTCAGGTTTTCTGAGTACACAAAAACCTTCTGGACCATACCCTGGTGTTTAGGCTTAGTAGTATCCCTTTGCATTGCGAGCTGGATGAGATGAATGCCTTTATAACAACTGGAAAAGAGGAAATATCACCCTGCAAACCCAGCAGCCATCCAAGCACCAAAGCTGCTGGTTCTCCAGGTGTGTCTTGGCTCCACTCAGGTACATTTGCTGGCCTTTATTGCTGCTTTAATGTTTTTCTATATACCTGACATTCTGTCCCTTGCTAAGCTTCCCGCTCTTCGCTGTCTCAGGTTTTCAGCCCTCCGTGTGGAAAGGACTATTCCTCTTACACGGTGAGACTTCAGGGAAAGTGAATGAACAGAAGAGAGCACTTAAAGCCCAGACGCTGAAAGGCTTCTTACACAAAACACAAAAGAGCTTTTCTTCTCATCGGTGTTTTCAAGAGACAAAAGAAAACACATTTTCTGAAGTGTTCCTTGGAGATACTTTGTTTTGAAGTAGTTAAAGAATTCGAATGTGAGATAAGGGGGAGACACTGGCATGGAGTGAGGATAACAGCTTGTTCCTCCAAGGGCTAGGATTAAATTGCAGGGAATGCTGGCACTCAGCCCAAGCTCAGCTTCCCCGGCCCCGACACTTGCTTGAAAAGGTAGAACTTGAAACATGTGCTTTGCACTCTCTCCTTATCATCACCCCCCTCCCTGCTTCAATCATTGTTCATGTGCTCTGGCACTCACAAAGCCTGCATCTAGGTTTTGCTCAAGACAGCGTCGATAAGCCAGATGATGAATGTGGAAAACTCCTCCCTGAGGACCGGGGCTGCATTTGAAGTTGCTGGCAAACGACTCTTCTGTTGTTTTTTGTTGTTCTATGCCCAGCATCAGGACAGTCCCATTCTGCAGAAGGCTGGAGATGTGGAGAGGAGATGCTCCACTTACAGGTGACTCATTATTGGGCTGACAGTACTTATTGCTGGATTATATCTGCTCTTGTTTTGACATGATGAAGCTCAGGATCTCTTTCATGTGCAGTTTGCACTCTGTCTCCTTACCTGCTTCTGCTCTTTTTTTTCAGCAGCAGAGACTTGCTTGCAGACATTTCAAGCGTAACAACATTCAAGCCAGAAACTATGCAAATCACTCACTATGTCCTCCCCACTCAGTTTGCAGGCATTGCTGACAGATATGAGATGCTTCACCTATCTAACCCTCAACACACATGTTCTCACAGCAGATGGGTGAGTGGGGATTTTCATGCCCTCAAAGGCAGCATGGAGTGGCAGATTGCTCAGGTCTGTGAATCAGAAAATACTGTGAGGCCATTTTTGTGCGCTGACAGAGAATGTCAAGACCTGTGTTTGCCTACATCCATTTATCATGGCTTGGTATGTTCAAAAATGTTGTTGTTCTTCATTTACTCTTTCATCTGTAAAAAGCCAGAATCTTCATGCTGACTTTTGCAGCTGCATTCCTGGGTCTCCAGGTTAATTGATTAATGAAGTGGAGCTGCTGGTATCTGTGGAAGAGAGGGCATCTTGATTTAATGTAGATACTGCCATGGTGGTCACTGGAGGCCTGATGTAAACACAGGGGGCTGGTATGCAAAAAGAAAGATAGACCTCTGAGAGCCCTATGTGTTAAATAGCAAGGCAGAGTAACGTTTTACCCTTTTAAAATAAGGGAGGTGGGAGCTGATGGAATTGAGGGTGGGAAACACATAGTGCCTCGTCTGAGATCAACAAGTTAGCAGTAGGACACCTAAGAGCCAGGACCCAGGACAAAAGTTTTTTCACAAACAAATCAATTTTCAATTTTAGGTGGGTATGTCTTGTTAAGTATGTGAGCTATGTGTCTATCCCTGGCTTACTCATTATCTCCTGGTGAGAAATTAAGAACTGTCCCATCCCTAACTGGATAGAAGGCAGGGACACACCTTGAGCCTGCCTGCTGGCTCCTAAACCCAGCCCCTGTAAGCAGGGAAGCTTTGTGCTGCTCCCTGTCTCAATCTCCAAGAGCAATTTTGGCATGTACTAGCATGGTTGAGTTGCAGGTGATTCTGTGCTCATCACTCTCCTGTGCCCAATCATAACAAGTCCCAGATCCAATACAGCTAACACAAATATTATTACTGCAAGGGTTAGCACTCCCCTGGGGGTCAAAGAGAGTCATAAAGCCCACTTCCCAGTTAGGGTACAAAAACATACTGGCACTGTACCAGGGCACAAAATGTCCCATCAAAATCAGAAGTGTCAGTTTAAACCTTGATCTTGTGACTTTGAAGGACACTGCTGTGTGGTTTGTGTTGGGTCAGTTTCGTTTGTTTTACAATTGTAGGAGACAAAATACAGATTTTAGCCTCTATAATGTCAGTAGTTGTATCGTAGAGTTTGGCCTGTGTTGTCTCTGACGTATTGTATACATGCAGCTTTATTTAAGTAACAGCTGGGATATATGAACATATGTCATCTATCAAAGATTGGAGAGGGAAACGCATGAGCTGGTGCATTTTTGTATAACTTGCTGTCATCACATTCATGTAAAAAGAATTAAGCCTCAAACAAAAAAAACTTGTTGCTCCATCTGACCATGGAAATCTTCTTCCTTTAACCTTATGGCCTGCATGGTTGAGTAACTGTACGGAAAAGTTTAAGTGGATAGTACAGAGATCAAAAGAACTCCATCCATTATAAATTATTGGAGTCTCTTGTACTTCAAAAAAAACCCAGAGTCGGGTTCTGTTTGTGTTCCTGTGAGTTGTTGTCTTAACCTGTTAGTATTTGTTTCTTTAACTTCTTATTTTGATGCTGACTGTGCCCATCAGCCAAAGCCTAAAAATAAATCATAAAAACAGGGACTGTAAGCTCTGTGGAGTTAGGATGCTTCATGATTCCCTCTTGGAGTGGCAGGGATCTGTTCAAGGATATAAATAAAAGGTAGTGATTTGAGGCCCTTTCATGGATTCACAAACCTTAAGGGACCAAAGCCCCTAGGGAAAAGGTTGTGTGTCTATTGGGACTTTGTAAAATATATCAGATTCCCACTTCACTGGGTAACACAGGTGGTATGGGTGTGGTACAGATATGATACAGGGAGAGCCTGTGGAGGTCAGAGAATACCTTTGCAGGATGGATGAAATTCCACCTAAATTGAGACAGTGTCTGAAATGCATTGTTTTGGTAAAATAACTTCTCAACAAAAGCTCAAAAGCCAAATACTGGCTACAGCTCACTTTAGCCCCTCTCAGGCAGCAAAGGCAGCTGGACTTGAAGCACTGAATCTAGGCTTGGATAGCCTTTGTTCTTCATGCCACATTAGCAAAGTCAGTGAGGCATAAAGGAAAGACATGAAAATGGTATTTATCTTCTGCATATCTCACCTACAGATCTACAGATTGTCTTCCCCCAGCCTCAGAATACAGAAGCTGACATTTTAAAGAAGACCCAAAGCTGATCTAATCCAACATCTTGACTCTGACAGTAGCCAGTGGCAAATACTTGAGATAACTGCATTAAATCATGACTGCAAGGAAATTTTAAATAATCTCTCTGAATACTTGTTTTGCACGGAAATAGTTAAGGAATGACTTCATCTCTTAACAGGGAGTACTACCCCTCCAAATGTACTTGCTGTTAGGACGTGTAACTTACACACAGGTATCATCATGATATACTTGCTGAATATGGCTAAGCCTCGCCCTGCAGTGATGAGTGCCTTATGCCTTCACCTACTAGGAGATGGTGTTTCATTTTATTTAGATGCCAGTTCCCCTGAAAGCCATGGTGCTTTTGCATTGTGAGTTTGGAGAAACACTTTAGGATGACTCCCAGTAACTTATTTCTATCACATTTTCTGCTATTTATCTCCTTTCTCATTTGACAAAACTGCTGCTTATCTGGGCCCCTCTAGCTTGAGGAGCTGAGTCCTTGGGTCCATTCCTCCCAGCAGCAAAGGCTCCTACACATCTCAGACAACTTCAGGTTGTAGGAATCATCAGGAAGCTGACCTGATGAGATATCTCCAGAGGACAACTGAGATGTGGTGACCATGACCCTGAAAGTACCACTCTTTCTTTGGAGGGAAAGCTGAGGTTCACAGTGCCAAATATCTTGAGTCAAGGGCAATCAAGGCATCTCCATCATGAGTTTACTTACAACCACTCCTACCTGCAATCCACCTGCATGTCCTCTTCTGATCCTTATTTTGATTTAGTGAAACACCATTCCTAAGCTCACTCTAAGAGCAGAAATCTTTCAAAAGGTGACAGGACTTACAAACATGCAGTAAATCAGTTACATATTGCTTTCAGATTTGGCTTTAAAATGCTCAACAAGTAACACCAGCTGAGGTTTGTCTTCACAGCCTTCTCGTGTCCTGAATTTCAGCACATGCCAGATCATGTCTTTTCCTTTCCAAGCTGCTGGGTGGAAGGAGAGCTGTCATGATGTTCCCCATTAACACCACCGCTGTTCTGCTCTTCACACTCAGACATTCTCACAGAAATCCAATTCCTTGCGTGAGCTGTAGGTGGGTTTCTAAGACCTAAATTTCCATGGAAGCCTTTTCCTTACTCATAGGCAACATTTCCCACAGGCCTATCTGTAACTCAGTCTCTGAAAAGCCTTGACATGAATGCCACGTATCTCCACAGGCTTGCTTCTGCCCCGAGATTGATTCTGTTAATCTGCTGCAAATAGCATCATTTCACTTGTATGCATGACTTTTCAGCCAAAACCTTAATCTGAAACTCTGTGTGCTGGTTCTGAAGAGCTTCCCAATCCATTTCAGCACGTTGATTTAAATGTCCTTTGTGGAAAATGCTGTTAAACCCACATAGACCAATTTTGCCATCACCAGCACTGTTCCAGTTATCCTGCTGTGAAATGCTGCCAGATTAGGAGAGCTGTGTTTTACTGTCCCTCATCCTACAGTAACTGACAGCACTGCACAGTCCCATGGTTCGTGTTTAACTTAATCTATGGCTGTTAAAATTACTGGCTACTATCAAAAGACAGGAAGGAAAGAATGGAAAATCTTACTTCCACAGGGCTGTGGTCAACTGAGTGTTGAAACTGGCATAGCTGACATTAGAAAGAGCCAGAGTGAGGCAGCATACAAGTAGGAATTAAGAAAAATTATGAGCTATGAAGATAACCCAGGTCTGTTAAGCATCGTGCAGTCCAGGCTGGGAGGCAAAGTTCCTCACAGCCTTAGAAGGGCATCAGATGAGCTGCTCTGCTCTCCCAATGGAAATGATGCCACAGGCAAGGGGTGATCTCTATGTTTGGCTTTGCCCCTTTTTGCAGCTGATGTGAGACTTTTGGTAGATGAATGCCTTTAGAGAAAGAACCACTCTGGTTTCCAGACAAGGTCTTGCAGGCCCTGACCTTGCTGGAGAAAGCAAGGTCCACGGGGTGAAACACTGTGAGACAAGGGGCACACAAAGCCAAGTGTGTAGGGCTATTTATCATCCTCTGCACCCACACAGACCTCGGCGTGCTGTGTGCAGCTTTGTACCTGTACCCACCCCCAAAAGGTGCCTCCTCATGGCTTTTCATGTGCTGGTGAAATGTCTGGGCAAATAGCGAGCAATTATTTCCTTCAATTGTTGCCGCCATCCTCCACCACCCTCAAAATTATTAATTCTAGAGGAAATTTCAAAAAGCTTTTGTTTGAAAATTCCCTCCCTCTAATTGAGTGCACTGTACAGAGATCAAAGCATTGTTTTCAGTGGGTCTTGGTAGGCAGGAGTTTTATGAACAGGCTCCAAGCTTTTGGTGTAGTATGGGTCAAAATGACCTTTGCTTTTTCCCCCCTCCCACATTCATAATTAGTGACTGTTAATTCACATTACCTGGCATGGTCTAGACTTCAGCTCTAAGTCGATTATTCTTACTGCTTTGCTGTTTTCCACGGAGTGGAAGAGTAAACAGTGCTCTTAAACTGCACACATTTGAATCTCAGAGGATCTATGAATCTCAATGGATCTAGAAAGGAGAATATCCCACTCAAAGTCTTTTTTATGGATACATTTCACCTCTACCAGGTTTCCACTTATGGGACAAAAGTAGGGAGAAGCAGAGGAAATACTGACCCCACAGCAAACTATTGTTAGAGAGACCCAGATCCCACGCGTGGGTGAGTCTCCTAATCCAGGACTCTCATAACTGGGCAAAGCAAATAATAACTCATTTTATAGCCCTAAACATGACAGAAATATTCATCACAATGAGGAGCAGGGACTGTTAAAGACTTAAAAAAGAATAATAAACAAGCAAATTTTATGCATCATCCCTGGGGAAAACCTCCTCCCACACACAAGTGTCAGATGCTAGTCTTGGCTTGACTAATGCTAAAGCACTAAAAAGGGGAAGGAGATGGGCACTTCAGCATGGTTCCAAAGCTGCAGCTTGTAGAAAGAGACATTCATCACCTGCAGGAAGTCCTGCATTTAGAAGGGCCAGTGGGTTATCAGAGAAAAGCAGTGGTGGAATGGCTCCAGAGAGAAATATTTAATGGAATAAAGCAAAATAGAAGAGCAGAGAAAGATAATGTGAGGATTTACTCATAAACAGACATACTTCACTGCTGCCAAATCAGCAATCTTACTAATGAGAGTTTAGAGAGTCTCTTGCCAAATAACTAATATTACAGTGTGTAAAAAAGCTCAGGTTTTCTAAATGCATGCCTCTCCAGCCAAAACCAGCTGAATGCTTCCTCATTTAATACTCAGTAAAATATTTTATTTAAATGTCTCATAATGCTTCCAGTGTTTCTAGCATACTGAAATGCAATATGTATCATTTAAATCCTGAAAATACCAGCACTTTACAGGTTTGTTCAAGCTACCAAATATATCATATTGTCCAATGCTGCTATATTTGGGACCATTTTGAGGAGAGACACAAGTCCAGAAGAGTATTCATTTTACAGTAGTTTCCCAGTCTCAGACATATTTTTTCCCTAATTTTCAAAGTCTGCAACAATCCATCTGGAATTTTACATCCATGATCTTTTGGAAGAAAGGGGTTTTCTTTCTGGGAAGTTTGAAGTAGAAGTGGACAAAGCTTCTTTGAGACCTGGAGGTTCAACAAATGAGGTGTTTTCATTCTTGGAATAGTTGCCCAGTTTGTGTTTATTTTGGCTCATCTGATTGTACATGGCTGGAGCTACAGACAACCAGGCAGGATCAATGCTTTTCACCAGCTTTTAGTAATGTTGTTTAGGGACAAGGACTGGAGACCTGGCCCAACAGATGGAATTTAAAAAATGGGCCAACATGCTTGAGTTTAAAGCTGAAAATCTTAACACGAAAGATCATCAGGTCCAAGAGGCAACTAAATTACATTTCCTAAATGAATGAGGCTCTTCATATATGATACTGTGTGGTGATGTGAGAAGGAGGAGAACTGTCAAACTCACATTGAATGCAACATAATTTTTCCAGTGGTTCCCTTAGCCCTTTCTCCTTGGCAGAGCTGTCTCTAGAGGCTGCAGGAAAATCTCCTGTTGGGCTGCAGCTCCTCCCTTGGTGCCAGCTCCCATTCCCAGCAGTGAAGTTAAAGTTCTGCCCCCACTGCTGATCCCCAGCTACATCCACAACCCACCTTCATTTTCCTGGACTTTATACCTAATTTCTTCACCTTATGACTCACTGGGGTAAAATTTTTGGATGTTCCCAGCAACTGGAAGTCAGTTTCCCTCCAGCTATCCTTTGGCTATTCCAGCATTATATATTTGCAAAGATATGACTAAGCTGAGGAAGTCCTTGAAGGATAAATTGTTGAATCTTGTTTACACTTACCCTTTTCCTGTACCCTTTCTTAGGCACTTGCTACTGGCCAAGGCTTAGAAATAGGATAATGGGATACCAGGGTCTTTATAAACTCATTCCTATGTTCCTGAGCTTTTATAATGCATTGTTTCTGCTATTTTATAATAATGGGTGAGTGATGAGGCTATATTACTTTCAGGAAAAAGGATGTTTCTTCTTTTAGGTGGAGCACTGATCTGTGTGTGTTTATATACTATCCTTTCTGTCTCAGCCACAAAGGAAGTGAATTTAGGACTGTCAACTCAACAGAAGGTGTGACTGCAGCCCTGGTAGCTCAGTCCAGGCAGAACATTCAGAGCAGCACTGGCAAAAAGTGGTGCTGGATTTAACAATGGCACTGTCAGTGAAGATCACGGTCCCAGGAGAGTTGTCACCAAAGCTCTTGCTGTGGGGTCTTTGCTGCCATAGCCATTTGCTCCAAACATTTACCCTCTGATTCCACATTCTGCCAGAAATTTAAGCCTGGTTTTAAAGACTGCTGCTTTCCAAACATGATGCCCAGTGTGAGCTCAAATCAAGGACATCAGAACAGCCAAAGCTGTTCTACACTTCTACACACAACTTGATTTCTCTACTGTAGCCTTAATCCAACCCACAGACATCAGAAAGACAAAAGCTCTGCTGAAACCACACGGCTTCACTTCCACAGCATTGCATCAGTCAGCCCTGAATTTTGAAAAGTCCTACACCCTTTGCAGTGGCCAGGGGTTTTGGAGGAGCCACAGAGGCTGAACTAACCCCTGACACTTCCTTGCCCCACTTTGCCATTACAGGACTAGACAAAAGTTTTTTCTGTCATATCAATCAAAATATTAAAGACCAGCGTGGAATAACACATCAAACACCCCTCCAGCCAATAAATTCCCAACGTGTAATCATGTGAGATTTAATGATAGAAAAAAAAAATAAATATTTTGTTCTTTCTAATTTTAAATACACTTATGCAGCTATGGTAATAATGTTTGCTTGATCTTGGCCAATCTGCTTCAATAAATGTCATGTAAAATACCTCCCAGAAAGAGTTCAGGATGCTGAAGACTTTGGAAATTGCCTAGGATAAATAATACAGAAAACAGCCTTCCCTCTAAATTAAAAGCCAAGCTGATGGAGGAGTACAAGAGGAATTTCCAAATGTGACAGCTGATGATTACAAGCTTGCCTGTGTTCAGTTGTACACATATAATTGCCAGTGAAATAGGAAACTGCTTGCAAGGAAAAAATCATTCCAGGTCCTGGATGGGAGGGTAGATGAGAGAGGAGCAGCAGCATCAAGGCTTGTGTCACTTGATCTGCAGCCTTCTAGGCAATGTCATTATTCTTTTCAAGTTACTGCATAAGCTGCCTGGATAAAGAAGCTGTTTCTCTGCAGCATGAGGGTGCTCTGTCTCTGGAAAGTCTCAGTCACTTGGAAACAGAAGTGGCAAATGCTGGCAGTGTTAGTATAGAATAGTCATTCTTCCATCACCCAGGCTGAAAGTTGTTTTCTGGATCCAATCTCTTCAACACAAATAGTTTGATCTGGGAAGAAAAAGTGAGTATGCAAAGAAAACCATTGAACAGAATGGGAAGAAAACATGTCTGAAGTGATCATTTATTTGGGTGCTGTTGTAACTTCTGTATTTGCAGGGTTCACAGGTTGTCCACTTCCTATTAGAAAAATCATAGATAAACACTCCTTACAAAATTCTGAGATTTTCTTTAAAAATCATGAATTGTTTGATACATGAGCAACGAACTTTTACTACTTTGAATTCTAAACATTAAAGCATCATGGCCCATATTCTCAGCCTCTTCTTTACAACTGCTGGCTGTTTTTTTGGGTTTTTTTTGAAGGTGAATTCTTGTGAATTCTTTTTTTTAAAGTTGAGTTCTTGCAACTGCCTGTAGGAAAACAATCATAAAAACTTCACAGAGGGTAGTGATAAATCAGATGTTTATTCAGATATGTGCAGACAGAAATGTCACGGTCTTACTAGAGGTCTCACTATGTTCTGTGGTTTTGCTAAAGCTGGGATAAAGAGATGAGTATGAAAATTCAGCTTTCTATTAGAAGAGAAAGGGACATCTAGGTTTTTACATTACAGAAAAACGTTCATGTGTGAGGCTGTCAGATCTTAAAGACTTTTACAGTGAGATGTCAACATTTTTTGAGTGAGTTTCTCAGATCTAAAGGCCTGGCTCAGGGATTAGGCTGTGGGATTGGGATTTTAGTACTCCAAAATGCTGAGTTGATCTGGGGAAAATCTGAAGTTAATTGCACAGAGAGAACACTGATTGTACACGTGCCTCTGTTACAAATGTTTTTTATATACAGACCAGTCCATACATTTTGTAAAAAAGCCTGTATATCAACAGCAGCAAGTTCTGGGAGCATTGAGAATGCTCTAATGGTGTAATTCAATGATGGTCCCAGTTTGCAAACCTGGGATGCAACAGCTGCAATCGAGGAATGCACAGCCTGGGTTCTTCTCAAGCAACAGTGAAATGTGAATGATAAAGCTGCCATGTGAACAGCAGTGTGTTATAACATCACCTTTACACCTCTGAGCCTTTCTGTTTGGAAGGTTACTGAAGGAAACCCAGTTCTGGTGCATGAGACACATGATTACACAACTTCTGGCAGGATATGATACCAAGTGCTGTGGTTCAGGATATGCTTCCCTATATCCATGACCCAGGGTCAGCCAGAGCAATGCCTTTGCTTGGCACCTCTGCACAGAGGAAAGAGGCACCACATCACCTCCAAACAAAAGCTGGAAAATTGTACATGGCTGTGGCAGTCACAGAGAGAGATCCTTCAGTCTGTATGCAGCATGTATGTCATAGAATCATAGAATGGTTTGTGTTGGAAGGGGTCTTACAGATCATCTCATTCCAAACCCCCTGATGTGGGCAGGGACACTTCCACTAGACCAGTTCACTCAAGGCCCCACCCAACGTGGCCTTGAATACTGCCAGGGATGGGTCATCCACAACTTCTGTGGGCAACCTCTCCCAGAATCTCACCACCCTCACAAGAAAGAGTTTCATCCTAATACCTCATCTAAATCAAGTCTCTTTCAGGTTAAAGCTGTTTTCCCTTGTAATGTGGGTATGCAGTCCAACACCAAAAAGAAAAGTCCAGAGTGAGGTTCCTGTTGCAGCAAATTCTGTTTCCTGAGCTGTGGGTCCCAGTGGATGAGCCTGGCTGTGGAGGGTCAGACCTTTGCTCTGTTCCCAGCTCAGCCTCCAAGGAACTCAAGGAAACCATCAGTTAACTTGTGTCAAACAGGTGAATGACGGGCAGCTCCTCCACGGGACAGAGCCATGAGGTCATGGCTCTTAGTACAGCTACAAACAGTAGATCAATGTTCATTCCAGCTGCAGAAGTGCTGGGTCTTGTCCTGGGTTTGAGCTGCTACACGAGCACATTCCTCCCAGTGGCTGCAGAGCCTCTCCAAACACCGGCTGGATCTTCCTGCACAGCCAGCAGCAAGGCCAGCTCCTGCTGCTGAGGAGGAATGCAGGCTACAGCCCTGGGATGGAGCAGCCTGAATCCATTTTCCCAGAGCTTGCTTCGGGGGATGTTTTTGTTTATCCAGCTCACCCATTTGCATCTGCTGCTTTGCTATTTCACCTCAGAAGTGCTTGCTAAGCAAATCTTCCCGGCTGCAAGCACTGGCAGGGTGCAGCTTCCACCAGACACTGCTGAGACTCTTCTCCAGCTCCGTGGAATGAGTTGCTTCAGCACTCTCTCCTCCCCTCTTGTCCTGCTCCCTGTGCACAGAGACATTTGTGAGACACAAAAGGATGAAAGTTCTCCTATAAACTGCCAGGCTAGTGCTGACACTTCTTGCCACACAACTGACAGGACTGAGTTTATACAAATAAATCTCGACAATGAAGAGCTCAGGATATTGTTAAACTCAAAAAGATCCATTTGCTCAGCTGGGGAGGTCTTCTGGAAATCACCATCCATGGGGATTTCACCCTGGTTTCCTTCTGTAGAGACAATCACTTTTATTATGATCAAAACATGCCTTCCAGAAAGGGATTTGATTGAAAGAAGAATTTGGAAATAGATTTGAAAGTTACTTGCTTCCCCTCCATATTTTGTGCTCAGGGTTAATCGGCCTTGCTGTTTTAATTGTTTTAATTGTTTTTCCATGCTTTATCTCCCCTGTGAATTTGACTGCCCTGAAATTCCAGGCTGAGCTTCTTCTGGCTGGTTCTTGCTGTGCTGCTATCCGGCTGAATTTGAGAAGGCCTTGTAGTGCCCGGTATCTCTGGAATGTACTTGGACACTCCATCAAGTCTAGTCCTCAATCTTCCCTTTATTGTCCTGTTTATCTGGAGGACAGGAGGAAAATCGGGCACATGATGATAGCCCCAGGGAAGTCACAAGGTAGCTGGGGCTGTGCCCACCTCTGAAGGGATTACCTCACACCTCCCAAGCATCCACTCCTGTCTTTTTATATGCAATCCAGGTGAACCATTCTGCTGAGGGCTCCTTTCTTCACCGACTGCCTTGGGAACTCACCCCTGCCCCAGGAAAAATGTAGGAGATATTATGTGGAAGTTAAGTGACATGATGGCACAGCCACTCAGATGGGACTGAGGACCTTGAGCCCAGCCCATCAACAAGGGCCTCTACCAGGAATCCAGATTTCTTTATTTTCATTATTTCATTCCCCTTTACCACAGCCTTACAATCATTTTCTTTGCATTGCCATTTTTGCCACAAGGCTTGTTGTCAGCAGGTTCTGATCCTTTCTCTCTGACTCCTGGTCTACAAATTCCTGGGAGAAGGATCACGGTCTCCCTACATCTACAGGGCACCAGAGGCATCCCCTGAGCAAAGTCCTGTCCCCAGTGTGAAAGGTGGCACTTGTTGGTGCACATGAGCCTTGAGCCCCTCTCCAGTGCATCATTCTTCACAAGGGTCTGCTCCCTGACTTGTCCAGCAATTTTGTCTTGAAGGACCCACACCTCTGTTTTCCCAAACACTGAAAGCATTTCAGTGGAGTTATCAGTGCTATTATGAAGGAACACACTCTCCTCATGGAGTGGGACCAGGGGTCTGGTGCAGAGGTGCTCTAAGTAGTGGTACTCAGATATGAACTGATTGTTTCCTTAGATCTTAAAAAAAAAAAGGACAGCCCTTGCCAGGGTGGAAAAAAAAAAACCCCAGGCATTTTTAACAGCAAATGCAGAGAGCTTTCATTTTGCAGCCTAGCAGCAACTGAATTTTGCACCCTTTCTCTCTGAAATGGACCTAGGCTTTCTTCCCTCAATTTTTCCTGCTCCAAAATCCAGGTTGGTTTGTTGAAATAAGAGGTAAACATAATGACTTTAATGGGATGAGCTTGCAGGGCTGTTGGCTGACTGAGGCCACCCAGCTAGAGTTCAGTGTGAGACAGTCTGCACCTTATAAGGCCAAGAGATGAAGGCATTTAAAACAAAAAAATAAAGGATCTGAACATGTTATTTAAATCATGGTGAAGGCAATTTTTTAAAATTCTTTTTTTCCCCTTCTGGTTCATGACAAAACCTGATATATGCAAGTGAATATAACATCTAACATTTGTTAAACCCAGACTGAAGGCCAGCCAGATAGCTCTGAAAACAAACTGTGAATATTTTAAATGGAGTGAGATATACATGACGGAGTAAATAAAGGGCACATACCACATAAGAAAAATTGGACAAAGTTCAAATGCTATTCATCTTGGAGAAAGGCTTCTGAGCAGAGCAGTGCAGCTTGGAAACACTTGCATGTACATTAGGGTCCATTACTGGGGTCTGGCTTTTGGGGGCAAGGGGAGTTAAATCATTAAAAAGAAAAAGGAAAAAAAAATTGCCAGCCCAGGTATTGCATGCTCTTAGGTAACTCTGAAGAGCTAAAAAAAGAGAATAGGGGTTGTATTAGGCAATAGGTGGAAGTGGTCCAACATGTCAAGAGTTCAATGCTACTTCTAGGACTTAAGTGCTAATAAAATAAGCTTCTAAACTGCTGAAGGCACATGTCCAGCCCAAATGCTTTCCAGTTCCTTAGCAGTTATTATTTTTTCTGTCTGACATAGCATTTTTACCTCTACTTCTCCAAGCCCAGAGATACTCCCAAATTTGGCTTGTTTTGTCTTTCTTTGGATGATTTTTCAGTTGACACAACTTTGGAAATTGAAACCCTTGAACTGAAATTCCTGCTATGCATAATGCCACTTTTCCAATGTTTAAAAACTTGTCTCACTCTACTTGTGGATTTGGTGGGAATCCCAGCTATGGAAAAAGATGACATACACAATACATAAAAGAAAAAAATGGATATAATTTCCCCATATATCAGTAGTTTTCTCTGTGCAAGCAATAGGTCCAACTTTACGACTGGAGACAAGTCACCCAAATAAAAAAAAAAAGGATTTGAGAAAAAGAAATATTATTTTTAGGAGTGTTAGGACTGGACTTTGGAGCTGACAAGTGGTAACATGGTTAGTGGTGCATGATAATAAATAAGTGGTAGCTCAACATCCCGGTGCCACCAATGGAAATTTTTAAGCTCTCAACAGATTTGAAGCAGGCTGTCAGGGGAGGTTTGCAAGGCAGTTCATGCTGGTGAGAACGGGAGACACACTTGTGGGGCAGCAGGAGAGTTGACAAAACTGTGCCTGTGATCTCTGGCTCCCGAGCCATCCTCGCAGCCCCTTCCCAAACCCCGGTGCATCAGCCTTCCCCCTCAGCCAGACACTGACAGCTCTTGGCAGCCCGGCTCGGCGTGGCTGTTGGTTTTAATCACATTGCTTAATTTCTGTTTTCACTCCATGCTCATGTGTCTGATGCCCACGGACTCTGCATTTTAATAGCAGCACGTCAAAGGCGCTGCTCAGCGGCGCTTGGGTGTGCGAGCAGGGGACGCTCGTTTGTCACCTCCCAGCACATCGGGCATCCCGGGCCTGTTTGGATATCTCCACGGGACCTGTTTGCCAGGGTGGAAGGCGACAATATTTTTCCAAAGACTCTTCTCTCAATCAAATGACAGGGGTCTTTGTGCTACCTCATGGGAGTCCCTCTCACCCCACACTGCCCCTGGAATAAAAAAGCAGAGGAGCACACTGTTTAAATATGCATATAAAGCTCGGCTGCACAATAGATTAACTGCTGTCAGCTTTCTATTTAGTGTGAGGAAAAAACAGTAGAGATTTTTAATTGATAATTCAGAAAGACACTCCATTGAATGGTGTTAATAATTACATCTGCCTATTCTGAGCTCTTCATCTACGCAGGGGTAATAGAGCCTTGTCCCTCAGGGACTGGAGCCCAGCTGAGAAGGCGGGACACCAAGCAAAGGAGTTGTAATTTGTATTTTGTCAACAAAAGCTGCTTAATCCTCCAGAAAGGCATCCTTCAGAGAGGCAAGCCTTTGTCCCAGGGTTTTCAGAGTGGAGGGGGAGGATGGGGAGGGAGGGAGAGAAGGAGAAAAGGGAATTACTGGCCACATGTAATTTATGGTTGAAAAGGTTCATTTATAGCTATCCCACTGTTGTATGCTTAGCCTGAGACCCTACTAGCTTCTCATTCTCTCATCGAGTTTGCCTTTTGTGGCTATACGAATGGTAATGATTTGAGGAGAGGCTGGTCATGGCTGTTAAGAGTCATCTAGCATGATCAGAACTGAAGTCTCAAATTGATATTCATGTCTAAATACATTTCGGCAGCATGAAATTTGGGGGTACCTGCTATAATCATCTAGGAGCAGGCAGTCATGAGGCAGTGCTATGCATATATATATATATTTATTAACCTCCTTTCTGTTTGATTTCTAAGTTTCAGATGACACAAATGGTTTTTAGCATCTGGCAGAAATTAACTATATATGAGGAATAAATTGATAACAAAAAGATCAGAATTGGAGATGTAGCCCTCTGAGCTCTGGTGATCTGACTGTACTGTCCACTTTTGCTTTCAGATCAGATCCAAGCCAGAAGGCACCTATTTTAGTAGTGCAGTTTGGGTACAGTGAGAAGCCCTGAAACATGAAGCAAGAAGCCCTATGAGTGCAGCAGCTGCTTGACATCTTTGCCACATTAGGCTGGTATCTCATGGGAACAGACCCCAGAGCAGCACCATCCTTTTCTCCCATCTGACTTCCAGCCTGGACAGTCTGTGCAGGTCCCCAGCCCATGAGACAGAGCATTGAGCACCTTCATGGCAGATATTTCAGCAGGCTGGCCACAGGTGCCAACAGAGCTGATGTGCTCACCCTGAACCTTTGCAAGGTGTGATTCCCCACACGTGGAATCAGCCTCATGCCCACAACAGTGAGAATCCTCCACTCCAGGAGTCTTAGTCTGAAAGGTGCAAAATAGGCCACAAGTAATTAGAGGAGTGATCTGCAAAAAAAACATGAAACTGGGCTGAAGCCAACAAAACTTCTGCCATCCTCAGGCTCAAGTCCTTTGGTGTAGCATCACTTCAAAAAATGTGTACTTTGGTATTTGTGGATCCTCATCTGTCTACCAATGGGTGTCTGGCCAGGCACTTCCTCTGCAATGGGCTCCTCCTGGCTTGAAGGCAGAGAAATGGCTGCAGGATAAAGGCTGAGAGAGGAAGAAGAAGGATCTTCCTCAATACAGGACAAAAAATGTGCTGGCAGCAAGGGGGGCCACATCAGCATGGGGCAGTTGCAAAGCACAGCCTGGCCAGTAAAATATTTACTCCCTGAGCTGAGGCTTAATGATTGTTCAGGCAACTCGTTACTGGAAATGTAATGCCAAACTGCACATCTAAACACACCCAGATCTGAGGACACTTGAAATCCAAATTTGCACCTTGATTTGCATTTTGTCATGGAGCCCTAGGCCTGTGACCAAACCAAAAGCCTCATTTTAATTTATATCAATCCACTCCATAAAAATTGGTTATTTGAGGCTGAGCTGGCACAGGGATAGGCCAGGTTCCAGAACCGGATGTGAGTTTGACACTTTTGATCCATCCTTGTATATTTTCCTTCCTTCCAACTTCCTCCTTTCTTCCTTCTTCTCTCCCATCCTGCCTACCTTCTCTCTACCTCTCTAAATGAAATTGCATCCTGTTCCTGTTTCTAGATGATGGCCTTGTCATCGGAAAGTCTAATTTCAAGTTCAAGTCTACTTTGAGGATTTCCATTCTCTAAAAGAATTTCATTTTAAAGGATGAGCAGAAGCAGCAAGGGCATTTCTGGGACAGAAAGAAAAGGTACTTTACAAACCAGATCAATAAGTGTTCCTGCAGCAGACTAATCATTAATTTATTCATATGGCATGTTATCAGTGCCTCTCTCCAACAGGAAACTCACAAACCAGAAGTTATTCTCCTCTGTACAGTACATGTCATGGATGATTTCTTCACTCAAAGGCATTTTTCAGGAGATCAATTGTTGAGCCACTGTCACGCCACAATTACTGCACAACCTTCAGTGAACTCCTCACCCTCAAAACCTCAATGAGGTTTTACCTGGCTTGCAGACCTATAACACCAGTGCTTCTTTGCATCCTGACAGCTTCTCAGTCTGCAAGCATGTTAGAGTACTTTTTCATCCTTCTTTTTAGCAGATCAAGAGTTGAAGGCCACATTTCTATGTTCTGCAGAGCTTTCTCTCAAGTTTTACTGCAGATTTGATCGCCATGAACGCAAACAGGGACAAATAATAGTATGTACATAGGGACAGAGCAAAAATGGTTCCTGGAGACTATCCACTGAATGCAAACAGTAATGTAAAATCATTAATGAATGGTAATGAATTTTTCCCTTCTGCATTACCCCTGCTAATATGTGCAGTAAATGCCTCTGAGTAAATGTCTCTCAGCAAATGTCTCCTAGCGATGGGTTGTCATTTAGTTTTAACTGTGTTTTAACACAGCAGTTTCCTTGCCCAAGCCTCTCTAAACACCTTTGATCTTGCATTTGGACCATCAGGAACAGGTTATTACCTGGTTACTAATGCTGGGTCTGTGTAATTTCTCCGTGGCATTACCTGAGTTAACAACTGAGTCATAGGAGAAAGGGCTCTGTGCATCATGGAACCAGGGCAGACACCTGTGCCTCTTTTGGGGGGCTGAAGTACGAGTGGTAATGGCCTGAGGGACAGTGCTGGGTGCTGGCTCCTGGCACAGCATTGATTGGTATTGATGGGTGCCTGTGTTGATAGGCTGCAGCCACAGGAGCAGGGGTGACTTGCCTGTTTAGAAGCGTCACGCTTGCTTTCCTTCCCTTTGGTAACTGTTTGCATTACCTCTCTTTGCCTGTATTATTACTGAAGGGGGACCAGAGTGTTCTTAATTGCAAAAAGGACTTGGACAGGTACCTGATAAACCTGAAAAACAGGATAGGAACAATGTCTTGAAGGAAATTTACTGTTCTTACAGAGTCAGTGACTCGGTAGTGGAGCTGCTGAGAGTGGGACCAAGATCTCCTCCCAGTTATTTTCCTCTCTATCCCCACGTCTCCATGGAATAGGAGAGCTTTTTCTGGTCTGTAAATACAACCGGAACAGAGACTTTTTTTGTCCTCTCATCATTCACAAGATGAACATTAGATCACTTAAAAACCCATTAACTAAAATCCTTTTGCTGAGGCAGGAACTGAATCAGTTTGACCAAAACATGCTGCTCTGTGCCTGTGTTTGTGAGAGGATGACTCCAAATAACACTTGGGGTTTACTCACAAAACAAAAACAGTGTGTTTCTGTTGAGCCAAAACCTGTTTAAGGATTTCACATGCAACAGACCAGCTTCAGCCAAAGAGACTGTGCCAGACTGCTGAATTCACTCAAACTTTTCCGTTTGTCTGAATCAAAAGGAAAAAAAAAAAAGCACTTTCAGAAAGGGAATTAAATAGTTGCACTAATTCACCCCTTCCCCGTGTTCCTTGGGCAGTGTGTCAAAGGGAAGTCCTTGTCTATCTTTTCAATGGGCAAGATGGAAGAATGAAAGAGATAAATTAAGTTTATCCTTTCATAACTTACCAAATGCTATCAGCTCATTGCTAGCAACTGAGGTGGTCTCTTTCCGGACTTACAAGATATTCTCCTGTATAATTTTTCTGAATTTTGCTATATTTCAAGGAAAAAAACTCATATTGTCAAGAAATAAGGTTTCAGGTTATTTAGCTATGCCATTTCTATCTGCTTCTTATATAAAACAGAAAAAAACCATTTCACTGCTACTGCACATTTCATTATCTGTTCTTATCTTACTGGTTGAATTTTTCTCACTGATTATTTCTATTCAATGAGAAATTATTTACCCCAGAAGCAATATTTTCCCAGCAAATTGCCAGCATTGTTACAATTTTCCGTATTTTTTTCCTTCTACTCCCTCATGTTATGAAGTATTTGCAGTGACAGACGAAGGTGGGATAGCAGGGCTCTCCCAGGGCTCTGGATTCAGTCCTGGCTCTCAGGACATGCAATCCCTGCCAGAAACTGGCCAGGCACCATCCAAGCTCAACCCAGCCCTCACTCCCTCCACTGCTGCTGGAAGCCTCTTTCAGAGCAGCACTGCTCAGGTGGCTGAAAAACATCTTCTGATTTCCTGGCTATGTTTATTAGTGACCAGTTTATAGCCATTTGTTCTTGTGCAAACTCTGCCTTTTGCTTTAATAGCTCTTTTGCCTCCTTTGTATTTACATCTCTGCTGTATTTATAGACAGCAGTCATGTTCCCTTCATTTTGCTGGGCTTAACAAGCCAATCTCTTTTAGTCCTGTCTCATAAAACAGGCTTTCCAGGCTCTGATTATCCTCCATCCTAGTTGTTTTTCTCTGCACCTGTTCCTGTTTGAATTCATCTTTTGTGATAAAGCCAAACCAGTTTAAAATCACTGAAATATCCCACTGACTGAAGGACTGGATTTTATTATTTTTCCAGCCAGAAGCATCATAAGGAAGCTCAGTATTATCTTATGAGGGCTATGAACAAAAGCTATGTATTTTCTTAGGCTCAGGTATTATCTAATTATTACTTGAGGACCACACTACTTAATAAAACTGCTTTTCTGACTACTCAAGAGACACGTGGCTGTGATTGGCATGAAGCAGATGCTTGCTCTGCCTGTGACATCGCTCCATTCAGTGCTGGGAGAGAATCTATTTATTTAACTTTACCAGTTAACCTTTATTTTTTAAAGTTTGCAATATCATCCATCAAATTGGGAGGATTGCTTTTCACAGGTGCAAATGAGTCATCACATGTTTGCCAGATTGGAAAACATTTAGAAAATTAGGGGCTCGAACTTCAGGAAGAAAAAAAAAAAAAAAAAAGAAAAGAAAATTAAGAAACTACAGTCAGTCTCATGGCCCTTGCTGGGTTGTGGCTTACAAGAAGCAGAGATGGATTTTCTTCCATCTCAGGTTTTGTGCTGTTTTCTGAGATCCTTGTCAGCAAACATCAGTGGCTCTAAAGCTGAGCCCATCCCGTAATGAAACAGTTATCCCAGCCTTAAAGGCAGGATTAGCTACCCGAAGTGGAGCAGAGAGCCCCTCTGCACTTTTTAACACCTCATGAAGAGATCTGGCTGCCAACAAAAGGAAAATCCTAATGTGTAAAAAATGCATAATAATAAGGACTTTGGCTGAGTGGAATTCCATCACGGATCAGATGAAATTGCCTTGTGCAACTTGCTGAGGGCTCCATGCTATGCTAAATGACCTTTGTACCATGTAAAATGGGCACTGCAGCAGGATGTGGGGAGGACCAGGGGCTGGGCTGCTCTTTTATTTTCCCCCCCTATGGAGTTCAAGCTTGTCAAGAATACAACAAAAACGAGAGGGAGAAAGAGGGGGAAGAAACGTCCCATTGAATTTTTCATGAATGATTTTTGTCAGAGGAGAAGGAACATCTGTGTTTATGAAGGGTCTGAGGAGGGTACACAGTGAAAGCAGGATGTGACTATCTGGTCCTAGGTACCCAAGAAAGTGTGCAATGCCCCATTCCAGTGCTAAAATCCAACTTGTGCTGCAATGTTTTAAGACTACAGCTGAAAAGGACCCTGCCTTTGCCTTCAGTCTTGTCTGCCTGCAGTTGCCTGCTTTGCACTTGTGAAGCAGCAGTGATTCCCAGAGGATTTGGGTCTGAAGTTCAGGGGGTCTGCATGCTCAGCACCCTAAAATCCAAGCCCTTTCTGCCTCAAAATGGTGAAAAACTCGTGACAGCCCCATTAGTTCAGGTGTCTGAGAAGGGCTGTTGGGTGGCCATGCAGGTTCATGTCCCTCTCCACATGGGACTGATCATCACCTGAGCCCATCCATGGGTGCCCCAGAACTCGTGAGGAGTTTTTCTTTCTTCTTTTTTTGCTGGGTTTTCCTCACTTCCCTCAGAGGCACCTGGGGCTGACAAGAGCTGGAAAGGTGAAGCAGGGAAGGTCAGAGGGACTGATCCTCATGGAGCTGCTAAATACTGTCTTAGATCATCCACTCAGGGCTTCATTTGGTACCCTATTTGAGACCAGGAGTCAGCCTCTCTCAGCTCAGACTGGCAGGAGCTATGGGCTCCTTTCCTTTTGTTTGAAATAAGGGCTGTGAGCCTTTCTGTTGAGTCAAGGGGAAATTTTACTTCACAATTTCTCTCCTATGATGGAGCATGATCAAAGATGCTCTTGAGGAATCCTCCACCAACACAGGACAGCTCTGAGTGTCTGACTGTAAGTCTGCAGTTTAGTACTGCAGGGCAATGTTCTTTATCCCATGGAGGTGGACATGTAGAATCGCTGTTCAGGGGTGACTTTGGGGCTGGACATGTGTTGCAGAGTTGCCTGTATGAAGGAAGACTGAAGTCAGCATCATCATGTCTGCTGTCAGTTCTGTTTACTCTGCTAAGGACAGGGACTGATGTACCGGGAGCCCAAACACAATGCAAAATCTTACACCTGCCACTAGCATAGGATGCTTCCTTAATAAAATAAAAAATAAATAAGTAGACACCCAAAACTGATGAAAGAGATCCAAGGTATCTCAACAATTGTGTTGTATGTCTGCAGAAGCAGGAGATGAGCATCTGTTGCCACATGCTCAGTGGCTTTGTATTTGATCTCGCTATGCATCAAGTGTCAAACTTCCCAAGAGCTCACAATTCAAACCATGGCTACATTTCAAAACAAATGTTTTTCACCAGAGCTCACCAGGTCAGCAGCCACCCTGAAAGTTTGCCCAGGAGGGTGATGAAGGGTTCTGAAAGAAGCAAGCTGATTGCAGGTGCAGAGCACCCAAAAATCAACCCTTGAGTTACCAAGACTTGTATTTCTGATGTTACCTTCTGCTCCCCAACAATCCTGTGCTGCCCCACATGTTGACATCCATGTACCCCGAAGGGTGAGCAAGCCTGAACAGGCAGAGATGAGAATCTGCTCCAAGGCTTTGGATACCCAGAGTGCTCCAGTCTCCTGAGGGCTATCCATGCTACCTTGCAGCTCTCCAAACAAAGATTCCCCGAGAAAAGATACAAAACTCACCGAGCACACAGTATTCCAGAAGGCCAAAAGGCTCATGGACAAGACAACCAGAGAGGAGCTGGAGTCCTGGGTTCCTCTTCTACTCTCTCCAGTACCATTTTGCATGACTCAAAATCATTCACTCTACCTTAAAATCTCTTTTCACCTATCTACAAATTCATATCCACCTGCCATTAATTTTTCATTAATTAACTTGGTCTGGAAATGTTGGAAGAGCTGTTACTGAAATACAAAGGGGATATATATATATTTAATATTATTATTTTTATTAAATCTTGTTTTTCCCCCCACTACTCCCTCCACCCCCTGTCCATGGCCAGAAGATAACTCTGCGCTTTCTGAGAGCATTACAGAGCAAGTGCTTCCACAAATATCCCTAGAACTTTCCTCCACATGGACTGGTATCATCAGTCAGAGACCTGATCCATCTGGAAATAAAAAGAGTAATTTATCCTTTGTGGCAGCTCATCTTCTTGCCCAGACATCAGTGCTGAAGCAGGGTGGAATCTTTCCCTTGGAGGACAAGAAGGAGAAATTGCCCTTGATATCTCTTTTTCTGGTGCTAGCAGCAACATTTGACTCCGGTGATGTCTGGTGCCTGTTCCCTGGCTGAGAAAGTCACAGAGCAGACACAAGGAACATACTTGTTATAATTCCAGCTTTTCCTCCCATGCACCTCTCCTTGGAGGGGTTTTGCTCTTTATGCAGAGTTGGATCTCTGGGCAGGGACTTGGGGTGGAGGTTCCCTCTGTCCCATCAGCGCTGCTCATGTGACAGCACCATGGCAGCTGAGCAAGGTTCCCCCAGCCCCCAGTCATGGATAGCAAATCTCTGCAGCTCTGAGGACAGACCATTCCCCAGGGCCATCTCTGGACGCACAGTCCTGCTGTGTGGTTTTTGGTCAGCACACTGCAAGCACTGCCCCAATGTGCCCCACAGCAGAGCCAGCTGTGCTCTGCCAGCCCCCACAGCTCCACGGTCACGGCACATTTACCCACACAGAGTGTGCTGAGCAAAGCTCCATGGTGCCTTCCCCCAGCACCAGCCAGTTCCCTCACAGCAACCTCTTTCTTCTTCAGTTCAAAGTGCTCTGGCACTTCATCTGGAAAATTCTTTAAATCTACATTACCTCTGCCTTATTTAATCTTTTCGGGAGCACTGACAACCAGTGCATGAAGAAAGAGATTTTAAGCTGAAAAGAAAGCAGCCCCTGATCACTTCTTGGGGCTAAGTTACAAACTGAATTGGAAATTGGAAGGTGAAAAGAATATGTTACCTTTTAAGTGTCACATTTTTCTCTGCAAAAATGCCTTTTAACTGAGCTGTTGAAGAAGTCGTAGAAATAGCATCAAGCCATGGCCTTAGATCTTGCTCTATGTTTTGCTCCTAAACAGGTGCCTTTGGTGTCTGGCTTTGTTTTTGCAGAAAGAGGGTCACCAGGCATTTACTTGGAATCTGGAAATCTCTCAGACTTGGAAAGATTTATATCTCTGTGTCGGAGCACTGAGTCCCCACTGCTTACATCACTTCATAACACAAGTCAGATCCATCCTCAGCATCAACAGCACGGAGAGAGATCTGGACACTGCAAATACCAGAAAGAAAAGCAAAGAGGAATTTGTAGGCAGCACCAATGTAACTGAACATCATAAATCCCTATCTGTCACACTGAAAGCTGCAATGCCACGTGGAGCTTACCTGGGTTTCAGCTGGGGTGTTGCAGATTGTGTATCTGAGGTGAAGGATGATCAGCAACACACTCACCATACAAACATTCCCTCCGTGCTGCAGGGCACAGGGCAGACAGCACTTCCATGATCCTGGCTGAATCCCCATCAGCAGGACCATTTTAGGGCACAGTCAGGTGAGGACACAGCCCAGAGCACATCACCTAACAGCTGCCTCCAGCTAGTTACTGGTCAAAACACATCCAAGGTCACCACACCCCCAAAGTGCCTTCCTGCATCAAAGCCTCTGTTTACCTAGCGTGGACAAAATATGAGCCCATGGCTCATCCCAGCAGGACTGTTCATACACTTCTTCTGGATTAACAGGTGCCCACGACAGAGAGGAGATGGGCAAAGGTGCTGGGACAGGACAGGGAGAAGCATGGGTTCACTGCACAAGTCAAAAGCAGATGAAGGAAGAAGAAAGGCTGAAGCAGCACAGGGCTGGTTTTTCCCTGTGTATCCCACAAATATCATAATTTTCAACATCTTTGCTGCAACTGCACCCGCATCTGCACCAGGCTCACATCCTTAGAGTCCAGTCCCTCCTACCCAGTGGCTGTCTCTTGGACCCCTTACACCAGCCACCCCTGTCCTCTTGTTTCTGAATTTAGGTCTGAAATAGTTTTGTGTCTGACCCCTTTTCCTTCTTGCCCCCCAGGACACTCACCTGAGCTGTGATCCATCAATTTTGATAGAACTTCAGCAGGAATTTTGCCCAATTAAGGAAAAGAAAGCCAGTTTCCCTGCAGATGAGATAACCTCTGCTGTTTGTGAGTAAATGGGCTGTAGGACATGAATAAGAGCAGTATAACAGAATAAAATACTATTTGTACATCGGACAGGCTGTCAAATGTTGATGAAAATGTCTCCTTTCATAATCAAATGGCAAATATAAGGACATATTTTCTTATCTGTTAAGGAGCTTTCATAGCAGCCTAGGCCAGAAATGCTTTGATATTGTACAGTATCAAGTGATGTGAGTGCCCCTTTGCAGAAAAAGGCACAAGCTTTTGTTGCAGGAGATCTTGTCTGTGTCCTCTCCTCTGACAGCAACTTGATTTAAGGCAGCTCAATTCAATTGTTTATGCATAGGCAACTGACACAGTCTTCAGGGTCCCTCCAGCCCCCAGATGACACAAATGGCCCCAACCCTTCTGTTTGATGTGCTGGGCCCCTTCAGGTGTTTGACAAACTCCCAGTGTTGTCCAGAGCAGCAGATAACCAGCTCAGGGTGGCCAGATTGAACTATTAATCCTCTGTGCATTAAGCTGCAGTTTGCATAACTTGAAGTACTTTTTCCTCCTTGTATTTTGAAACAGCCAGGGAGATCTGGGAATGAGATCCCCATCAAGACCCTTTCTTAAGCAGGCACCATCATATCCTTCTCTCATACACATACCAAAGCAATCTAGAGGAGGACTGTTTCCCAGAGCACTGATTAGAGGTTTATTGATGTCCCTTGGGATGCTGGAGAGCTCCCCATGTGTGTACCTCCCTGGCATGCTGTGAGGCCACTGAGTATGAAAACAAAATACAAACAATAAGGACAAATTGCTTTTTATTTATACAACAAAGCTGCAGGCATGCGGGGCAGAGGCAAAGGAAGCTCCATCTCTGGCTGCTGAAGATCTCCCTGTGAGCATCAGGTAGAGCCTCAGCTCCACAAAGTTTCATTTACATCCAGCAGCTCCAGGGAAAACTCTGGTTGGCGGAAGGAAAGAGGGGGAAGCAGGGCTGTGTTTGCACCAGAGTGCTGTGGCTTGCACCCAACGAGCTGGAGCATCATAAGTGGTGGATGCATGGGCAAAATCTTGGGAGCAAAACCCGCTCCTGAACAGATGCAGGCAGTCGGGAGCTGGAAATGTGTGTCTGCTCCCAAAGCTGCAGCTGGAGGAGTGCCGTGAGGGAGGGCTGGTTCCAGCAGCTCCATCTGAGCAGCCCCAGGACAAGCTCTGATGCAGACAGCTCTGACTCACCAGCTCTCCCAGATTTGTCCTAGAGCAGGAGGGAAGGGTGAGCCTGTACAACTCCGCACTGATGATGAGTGTTCCCCCACAGCAACAGCTGTGCAGGGATGGGAGCCAGGGGAGATGGAAATACTGCTCGCTGCTTGCCCTGCTTTCCATCTCATCTCTTGCACAGACAGGACAAACAGAAGTCCTGCTTAATTCTCGACCTACAGGCCAGGACTCTGAAGGAGGTGCTGGCAGGCAGCAGACCAAGACCAAGAGAATGATGACACAGAAAAAAGAGGTGAAACAGGGAGCTGAACAGGGATCCCTTGGGGCAATTTGCCCACCTGACAGGGTGTCCTCTGTGGAAGCACAGTGGGAAAGCACTCCAGTTAAACACCCATTTCTCCAGTGTTCATGCACGCCTGAGTTTGCCAATGCCTCTCCCAAAGCACCCCAAATGTGCAATTCATACCTGGAGCTGCCTGAGGGAGGACGGGCTTGGCTCTGATGCTAAGCAGACAGGTGAGAGCTGATGGTACCACAGCTCCTCCAGGGGAATGATTACCTGATTTATCTCCAGCCAAATCCTCCCTGATGTAAATTGTAGAAGCTCACTTGGCAGGAAGCCCCATCCCCTTATATAAGCTGAAATATTGCCCTTTGAGATTTATTCATTACTGCCAGACTGCTGAGCCGTCTGTCTTCAGCAAGGGCCCCAGAAGAGGAGAGGATGGTTGTGTTCATACTGGTTTTGTCTGTGCAAGGTAAATATTATTGCTCATTTTTCCCTGCAGCAGAGAGCCCAATGTCACCTGGACAGAGATTCCTCCTTTCTGTTGTGCTGAGACCCTGGCTCAAATAGTAGGAATTCAATTTGACCCTGTAAATATCTTTCACATTTAAATACTTGCTCTTGGGAGGAGGGAAGTCTCTTTTGGAGGTCTGAAATTTATGCACATGCACAGAAGAAAAATATTTCTGAAGAGAAATTCAAAGCAGCAAATCACTGTGCATATGGGAATGGGTATTCAGTAAACCATAATCCCTTTCCCCTTCAATCCTTCTTCCTTTCCTTCCCATCCACAGAGGTACACAACCACACACATCCACACCAACACCTCAGGTCCCCACCAGAGCCAAGCACACCCCTGGCCCCTGACCAACTGCTCTCCCACACAACCAGCACCTCTCCAGTCATTTGTGCCCCAGTTTCCTGGAGGGACCTGGTCCCCATCCCCACACTCCCACAGCAATTGTACTGCACTGTTGGACCAGTTGTGTTTAAACCCTCTGAAGGTGACAGGCCCGGGGAAGGAAGGCAGCTCTTCCCTCTTCAAAGCTCTGATAAGGCCAAGGGTCTGGCTGACAGACCTGGAGGGACTGATGGGGTCTGCTGAGTTTTGGAAAGCTCATTACCCAGCTGCAGATTGCAGAGGAGAGCAAACCTGGTGCCCAAAGTGTAAACCCAGAGATAGGGACAGGTAGTCTGCATTTACACCGTCTTAGACATGTCTTCCCTCATTTAATGTCACTTAACAGGTCACTTGAACTTAAAACCACTTCCTTGCACTGAGGTTTAATAGGTGCCCTGTGGCTGTTATCATCCCTGAATCCACTGTTGATCACTGGTGTGAGGGCAGTTGGTGCAGAGAGGTTTTTGGGCAGAGTTGGGTCAGGTCTTCTCAACCTGGTGACAATTCACAGCCCTGAGTGGGAACATCCATTGAGAGCTGTTGTCCTGGGAAGAACACCTCTTCCCTTTCTATCTCCATGGCCCAATCTCATTCAGAGAGATATCTTTCATCTCATCCTGCTCACCTGCTCATTTGAGCTCATTCCTCTGCCTTTCTCACAGAACTGAGAAAAACCACTGCTTCTCCACGTAGAAGCCAGCTTGGATGCAATTTTCCCTAATTGCAAAGGCACCAGGGAAGTGAATTGCTGACTGTCACTGCATGAATTGCTGTGCCCCTTCCTGGTGCATCCTCTATTTGACTCCTCTCTTGACAGACCCCTTTGCCACCTGGCTGCAGGGAAGAGCCTCACCTGAACCCCCCAAAAAGCAGAACTGCCATTTGAAATGTGAGATCCTGGACTAGGTAAACCCCAACTTACAGTAAGACAGCTCCCATATCCCCTTCAGCATGCTGTCATGTTTCTCAAGGGCTGGGGACCATTGTTAGAGTACAAAGCAGCATTTCTGTAAAGGAGAAGAGCACAGTTAATAAGTTCACTAACTGAGAAAAACAGCCTTTTAATATCTCTCTTTGTGACTCATGGTGTGAGAGCCAGCTGTTACTACTGGAGAGAAATTCCTTGCTGATTAGTCTTTTAAAGGGCTTCCCAGATAATTAAATAATGATTTCTCTCCCCATTCATTCTAAGTGACAGGAGAGCCTGGCAAACCCACTAAGCATGGAAGGGCAGCATGTTTTCCCAAGCCTTATAGGAGCTTAGCTATTCTGCAGCTAATCCGGTGCTTAAACCCAGCCGCAGATCCCCGCACCAAGGGACAGGCTGTCCCTCCTTCGTGGTGCTCCAGAGCTGACCTGGGACAGGCTGAAATCCTGAAAACAGGCTTTATGCCAGGGCTGTATTTCAAAAATGAAATTACAATAGGAAGGATGGTCTCACCTGGCCAGACTAATTAACTTTTCTTCACCTCAGCTTCCTGAGAAACCAGCTTTGCCTGGGGCTTGCACGAGCTCAGCAGTGCTGAAGGTGAATCAATCCCTCTCTGTCCTTCCTGGACTGTGCTCAGAGCCACCACTAGAAAGAATGAGTGACCTACACAGAGGCTATTTGGGGGTTTTTTCTGGGATAATCTGGCCTTCAGCATATCCACTGCATTTCCAAGTCACAGCATGAATCACGGTGATTTGCTCAGGTGGGAATTTCAGCCATAAAACTTCATGGCCTCTCTGGGTACAGCTCCATTGGTCTGATGGACTTATTCTGGATTTCCACCAAAGCCTGAAAGGTGAAGGACAACCTGTGTGCTCTCCAGGTGAAAGCAGGTGTAATCAGGTATATCCAGTCAATGCAGGATTGGGAAGCAGATGTGTCTATCCTTGAATAACTGCATTGTCACTTATTTTCACGTGTTTGGCTTTTAGACAGAGTCCTTACCTCATATCTTACTAAACCAGTGGGGAATTTCAGGATCCAATAACCTCTGGGAAAAATTAAGGTCAAAAATTAAGGTCACCACCAACAGAGAAAAAGACCCAGCATGTATTTTACCAAAGAACAAGACTAGTTTGTAGCTTCAGTTGTGCTGAAACATTTTTTCCAGTGAGCAGATGCTTTTATTTAATTGAAAACCAATGAGAAATATCATCTGAGACAGAAAAAAACATTGACCAACCATATAAATATGTGAAAATGAGCTTGTGAGTTTTGCCCATTCCTAATTGAGAATCTGTTCTTGTGGTTAATTGAGAATCTGTTTAGGGGCAAGACAGGGGTGGGATAGATAGATAGATAGAAGGGAGAAAATATTTAAGAAGCAAGTGTTCTATCAGTCACATACTGTAATGAGAATCTAGCAAAAATAATATTAATTTTATTTTTTTAACTAAGATCCATCTGGCCATCTTGGCAAGAGAAAAAAAACTCAGCATTAGCAAAAGAGATTTTTGAAGAAGTTGTTCCAACCTAAGTGCAACCCACAAGGGATGTTCAGACCCTTGGAAATGTTATGGATTTGTGATGTCCCCACAACACCAGTTGTTAACCATTGAATTGGCAGGTAAACTGAGGCAGAGAGTGGTTAAGTAATACAAGAGTGTGACAAAACTTGCCAGAGGATGAAGTGCTCCCTCCTCTCTTTGCTCCAACCCTCAAGGAAACATCATCCAACCACAAAGAAACCCCGAGATGCAGTGAATTCTCTGATGACAGGCGATTTTGTATGAACTGCTCCCCAGCTTGCAGCCATGGGCACTGCAAAACTTTCCATGGAAGCCTGGCTGCGGGAGGATTCTCCTATGGAAAACTTGCATTTATATGGTGTTGAGCATTTAATCTGACAAAAGGCAGAAAATTCAAAGCAAAGGGTGACACCTTGTCTTTAACTTACATTTTTATGTCTTTTACTCCTTTCTTCCCTGAAGTGCAAATCAAGGACAGGGGATCAAATTAAATCCCTCAGGAATTCCCTGGGTTCAGTGGTCTTCTTCCAGAAATGTATGGTGGCCTGTATCATCAGACTAAGCAACTTTTCCTGGGAGTATGAAGCTTAGGCATGATTTTCTAGTTTTTCAGTGCAGAATTAGTCACCTCCATAGCCACCCTCATTCAAGGAGAACCAGTGCTCCCAGCAGCCCGGGTCCCAATCCCTTGACCCTGGAGGGAAAGTTAGTGAGAGAGAGGTGCTGGGAGACAGGAAGAAAAGGGGATGCTTTGTAAACTGATAATGTTCCCTTTGATCTGAAAAGAGTGAAGGAAGGCAGAATCTTTTTTAGATAAGCCATGGAAAAAGATCAGTCCAGAGCATAAGGGATGAGCTTCAGCAGAGGCTGGAAGAAAGATGGACTTCTGGCTAAAAGATAAATGCTTCAAAACCCCAAAGCTGAGCTTTCTGAGCAAGAGATACCCTCTTTACTATCATTTTTAATTCAACAAATTATGGTTTTCACATCTCTTGAAACTATTAAAAAATTCTAAAAACCCTCAGCAAAATTAGCCTGAATCCAGGCAGTCCTAAGCATTGAGAAGTTCAAACTTAACTTATGGTCAAGATGCTACCACTCCCAAATCCCTTTTATTAGCTGCGTCCTTAGGAAAAAAAATACTTTTAAAGCATTATTGCATAATTTGCCACGTGAAAGGTCCCTGCTGTTTTGTCTCATTATTCTGCTCCTCTGCAAAGGCAGACACAGATCATCTTCCCTAATGGATCAGGAGGAACCCAAATCCTGCTGGTGGGTTTGTTGGACAGCAGAACCAGTAGTGGGTGTAACAACCAATATCTGGGAATGAAGGCTGGCTCTCTGCTCTTTGCAGATATCCCCATGCCCTTAGAGTCCTCTGGGGACAGACTTAAAAAACAGGTTGAGTTGAGCCATTGCTTTACTCCTAAAATGAAACAGTTTTCCCCCACGGCCTTAAATAGATGCAGGAGCTCCTTTTTCAGGGAGCTGTGCCAGGGCAGGGGTTGAGGTGTGGAAATGGAGCAAAAGCAGAGGTCATAAAGGCAATCATGTCCTGGATCTTAGGGGCAAATTCAGGGACTTTCAGAGGTAGAGACTGCAGTTGCAATGCCTCTTCACCCCCCACACTCATGAGGAAAATCTGAGGAATCCACCAACTGCCTGAGGCTGTGATCAGACAACAAATTGAATAACACATCAGAAAATTTCTGCTGTGCTGTGAAATGAGCACTGTGATGAAGTCTCCACCACTCTGGCAGGTAGCTGGGACTTCACTGCTCCAAGCTCTCAGTGCCATTGGGTGATGCAGCATGGTCTCCCAGTTCTGCTGCTCCTGTGCCTCGAAAAGGGGATTTTTCCAGCAGAAATCAACTCACTAAAGAAGGATGGATTTAGCAATAGTGGTTTTGCTGCCATAAGTGCAACACAATGAGATGGTGTAGCACAGCTTTCCCAGTGCAGGCTGGCTCCAGCACTGAAAGAATCAAAGAGGTTTTCACACCAGCAGGAGAGACCCCCAAAAGAACTTGCGTTGTTTTTTTCAAGAGACCCTCCAGGTGAATAATTGTCCTAGGGTGGATCTTGGCCTTCCCAATCTCCACAGTCACTTTTGAGCTGCACCAGGAAGGGGGCTGTGGTGCCACAGTGAAGCTGTTCATGTTTTCAGAGGGAGCTGCACATCCAGAGAAGTCTCCTGTTTGCCCACCAAACACAACCCTGCCATTGTGGCTGGCACTAGTGGACTGATTTTTATTGCCTTCCACTGCTGGTAGCAAGTCCCTGGCAATCTCAGCTGGTAACATACTGATAAAGCAATGAAACCCTGGATGCGAGGAGCAGCATCTGTTTCAGCCTGGGAATCTGGAGTGGGTAGAGGTTCGATTTTGTCTTTTTTTTAACTACTAGGAAAACATGATAATCAAATCTCTCTGCCACTCTTAATTAGTAAGGGGGAAAAGCAGTACAAAGAATAATTAGCAGAGGCAACTTTCCTTTAATATGAGGCCACAGCCAGCCACCCCAGGCGATCGAAATGCATCGGATTGTGCAGGGGCATTCAAAGTCAGCTACAAAAGCAGAGGAACTCCCCTACATGCTAACGTTACTGCCCTCCTTATATTGCCCTATAAAACCGGGGTGTCAAAAAGGCTAGAGATTTTACACTTAGTGTCAGTGGTTTATAGTCATTAGACTAATTATGTTGGTGTTTTTACCACCTTTATTCTACTAATTGGTCTAAAAGTCAAACAGGGGCATCATTACTTTACACAAACAAGCAATTATTGGGCCATAAACACACCCTGGTTTGTTTCCCCTGGTGAGGAGGGAGCTCCTAGTGCACTCTCTGTGGTGTCTGCCACAATAACAGGCATTGCTGATGCACTTGACTTTAGCTCTGCTTACAAAGAGGCCTCAAAGCTGCTGATACACAAGAGAAACTGGATATTTGTTACCTCCCTGCGAGCCGATTAAGGAAATGGCATCACTCCAGGTTCAGCCCATGCATTGCTCTTTGTGCCAGCACAATTCGACTTCATTTTTGGTTGGGTTTTGTTGTGTATTTGCCCCTCTAGGAAGGGACTGCTCAGTAGATGCAGCAAGAATAATTTATGAGGCATCCACGAGAAATGTTGTATTTCCAAGAAATTTGGTCTCCTTGCAGGCTACTGGGTGA
Organism: Polioptila caerulea; assembly: GCA_013397295.1. Lineage (NCBI taxonomy): Eukaryota > Metazoa > Chordata > Aves > Passeriformes > Certhiidae > Polioptila > Polioptila caerulea. The sequence continues at coordinate 411,600 of VYXF01008533.1, forward strand.
AACATTAGCCGTGACATTCCAAGACTTGTCATTGCCTAGAGCTCTGCAAAATACATCTGCTTTGCCCGAAAGGGCAGCGCCTTCCCAGGTTACACGCCCTGGCAGTCCTTCCCTGGTTATTGCTCTCCCACTTTGGCTGTTTCACCAAACGCTCCCGATGGGCAGTGGCTGCTCTTCGTTCCTCCCTGCATTCCTGGGAAGGCCATATCTGCTGGCTACACGGTTTTGCCTGAAGGCTCTGTGCACTCCTCGCATGTAAGCATGTGTTTTGAAATTGCACTTATTGGAAAGCAAATATTTGCCCGTGGTTGGAAGAGCTGGGTTGTGTGTCACCTGGCAGCAGCACTGCCAGGGCTCAGAGACCTGGGCTCTTCATCACCCACGGCAAAGATTTCAATACCATAATCCCTCAGAAACCCTAACACACCCACTTCCAGTGACTGTGTGAGCATGGAGTGCTTCAGAAAGGTATGGGGGAAAAAAACCCAAAAAATAATTCCACCGTAATATTACCACACTGGCAATATAAAAAATGATCTAATATGAATATCATGGTCTAAAACTTTATTTTATTTTACCACCATACAGATAGCTCCTCTTCAGATGAGATTATAAACTGAATTTATCTTTGAGTAGAACAAATGTTGACCATTCATTGTCTCTAAGAAGCCATAGTGATTTTCTGTAAGCACTGGGATATCAGGAAAAGATTAGGGCATTTGGAAGAGGGAGGTTTATCTCAGGCAAAGCAGGGAATGACCTTGTACCGTCCAAAATTCCTTCTCCAGTGTCCCCCGGGTGTGATAGCCCTCAACACTGATTCAAATGTGTTTCAACAAATTGAAAGGCAGCGTTGTCATGGACAGTTAAACAACACATGTGTTTCCTACGAGGGTGATCTCCTTTTAAATGTTTTTTGAAACAGTCTGTTTGGTTAGTCTGAGTTCAGATGCTGGAAACCTCTGTGTTTCACCTAAATAAAGTGCTCTGGACTGAGGCCTTTTGAGGTTGCTGAAGGGCTTTGAAATCCTTGTGTCCTTACCACGTCACTGTTTTTTTATGCCCTTCCCCTGAAGACTTCATCAAGTATTCTCACTTCAAAACTGATGACACAAAATGGTCCATTAGAATCAAATTACATACGAAGAAAAAGTCAAATGGTCGGCGTTTCACAAATGTTTTCTGCAGCACGACTCTGGCTGCTGTATTTACTGAGCACGTCAGATTTTCGACTCTACAGTTTCTAAAACAAGCCAAGTTTTTGTTTTATTTTATGTTCCATAAATCCATTTAAATTGGGCTATAATGGTTAATTTTAAGCTCTCTCTCAAATGTTTCTAAGGGGCTTCTGTAATATCCAACAGAGCTGGCTCCTCTCCTTTGGAAATAAGAAACTGCAGTTTCAGTGAGAAACACTATCTGAACAATGTCTTCTTTAAACAGCCCCCAGAAGCACGGCATTTCCAACTCCAAGGGGAATTTGCATGTGTTTCAGCATCAAAGGTTGATATGACCCTATCACCTAGGGACTGTCATGTTATCTGAGTGCCCGCATATCAGGAGCACGATAACATTGTGTGGTTCACAGCTGTTGCAGAAACGACATATTTTCTGAATTAACCTAGGCTCGGATTTATATAAACTATCCCTGATAACATCTGCCCAGGGCTCTCCTTTGAAAATGAGCAGAGATCCTGCCCGAGCGAGCTCCCTTCGGCAACCAAAAGGGAGCAAACCAAAAGCCGAATCAAACCTCTATCCCTGGAAAAGCCACGCTTGGATTCGTGACGCTCACCCCAAGAAACGGTGGAAAAAAGGGTTTAGCGGCGAAGGTAGAACAATGAAGACGTCAAGTGGCTTCTCGGGAGCGAGCTGCTGTGTCTTGTCATGCTTGGACATGAACGGGGAAAAAAATGTCTTTATTACCCGGCGCGGTAACCCCGCAGCGCCCCGCCGGCTTGATCCTATAACTTTCCCATTAGAAGAGGGCGCCCGCAATCCTAATGAGGCACAATAAGTAGATTATGGGAGTCCTTTTGTTTTGCTAAACAGCCGCTTTTTCTGGCGGGGGTCTCACAGAGGTGTGCGGGGCCCCGGTGCGGGGCCGGGCTGGGTCGGGTCGGGCCGGGCAGAGGAATCGGCGGAGCCGCGGGAGCGAACGCGCGGGGCCGCCGCGATGGGGCTCGGCAGCACCGAGGCTCTGCCCATTGTATCTGGGCTGTAAAGCTGTCACAGCAGCCCGATTGAATGTTCCCTCACTCCTACCCTGGCGCTTCCTCCCCTCTCAGCAGAGAGCTAAGCCCCGGGATCTTTTGTTTGCATGAGAAACCACTGGCATCTCACATTTATAAGGACTTTTAAAGCTCTGCTATGAAAAATTGCTCTGTCTTAAAAATACAGGAGATTTTCTTGTTGTTGTTGTTGGGTTTCTTTTAATTGCATGCAAACCCACCAGTGAATTCGTGCAGTCCTCTGAGAAGTTATTTTTACGGAGAGATCAGGGTTATTTAGAATGCAAAAGAGAGCACAGCTTTTCACCAGGCTGCAATCTTTCCACCTTGCATATTCATTTCGATGACTGGAGTAGGAGACTGCTCCAGGGGGAAAATAGCAGGGATGGATTCCTGCCTCTGTGAAAGGACTGGATCTGTTGGAAAGATAAGAGGGAATAGCAAGTGGGCCCACCACCCCTGTAATGGGCTTCTTAGCTGTGTTCCTGCAACCATTCCCATGCTGGGTGGATGTGGAGGAGATAGTAGAAGTGTGGAAAAGGTGATAGGAGTGATCAAACCAGCCTGTAGGTTGAGGTGCAGTGTGCAAAATTGCATTCTGATTTTCTGTTGGTTTTAATTAGGCCACCCAACATTTGCCAATTGAGGTTGAGGAGTTACAGGTCACATGAGGACCCTGTAGCATTGCTGCTGGTCTGCAAGGAGAAAGGCTGCACAGCCAAGCAGGGAGTTTCATCACAGCCTGCTCAGATGTTGCTTGTAATCACGCTGGTCAAACTGGAGATGTATGGAAAAGAGCCTCTCCTATTCTGCTTTGGTCTCTCCATGCGACTCTGACAGCAGACAGAGAAGAAGTATAAATTTTGTGAGAACAAGTAAAAGTATCTGGGATTTGAGATGACTGGGAAGGTTTTGTGTGTTATAAAATACTCTTGCTGTACCTTCAAGGTGGCAAAGTTGCCCTGGTGTCCTGACCTACCTGTCCACTGGAACAGACTGTCCACACCAATGCAAATCCTCATTTCACCAGCAAAGCACATGAGTGCCTGGACACAAAACCTGGGCAAAGATCTTCTCAAACTAAAAGCAAACATTCATGCATTGAACTCCTCTGATGAATCTGGAAATATTTGCTGAGGAGTTTCCCTGACAATCTTTGGTCTGGAATTGTATCTTAAATTTTTCAGTGGATACCCCTGTGCAATTTCATTGAAAATCTGATGTTTATAATCCTCCAGAAGCATTGCAAGTGTTTCTATTGGACTGAAACTACAAGAGGGAGAGGAGGCTATTCAATTTGTCGCTGCAGGCTCCTTCTTGAGTGTGAATAATACTATTTTACTGCTGGCGTTGGCCCATCATGGATTGAGATCCCACCACGTGAACCAATAGACTAGGGCAGATGGATGTCAGAAAGCCATTTATTTTCCCCAGAAGGGCTCACCCAAGGCACCAATAGCCAAACATGAAGTCATACAACCAACTGTGCCACCCTCAAGAGTAGATATTTTTGTATCTCATAATCCAGGAAAGAAGACTCAGTTAATTGGTTGTATCACTCTTGAATCACACACTTGAATCAATTGCTGGGATCATCTCAGTCAGATGAAATAAAGAACAGCATAAATGTGATGAAACTGATTAAAGTCGTACCAAAAATACCACTGATTAAAGCTGTACCAAAAGTAACACGGGGAAGGATTTTGGATGTCAGATATTTTGAGCCTCCCCTGTATTAGAAAAACAAGTCAAGCCAACCAACAAAACCCCAAAGCGATAATTTCAAACCTTATCCAAGCAGCTGGTAATGTTTTTTACCCACACTTGAGACATGTCACAGGTGTGTTGTTGGGACCTAGCAGTCCTGGTTTGTACCCAAGCACTAACAACTGTCTGAAGAAGCCCTTCTAGAGGAATCTTATCCTTAGGTTGTATCAGTGCCTTTTGGAGGATTTTCCCAAATAATTTTCTCTTTCATCTCCTTAATGTCCCATTGGTTTTATCTTTTTTCTTCCCCATCACTGTGTATTCCTTGCTCTGCACTGCCAAAGGGCTCTTGGAGCTGCTTCTTTCCAGAGCTTGGATGAGGACTCTTCTCACAGCCATGGCAAAGCGTCCTTGAAAACACACTGCAGGGCATCACAGTACACACTCTGCCGTATTTTTAAAACCACTCTTTTCATGGGATCCAAACAAACCAGCACATCTTGAATTCCGAGAAAACTGAGATGTCTGCAACCCTGGGCTGTGGGATAGGTTGGAGCAGGGTGCCCAAAACCACCAACAATACCAAAGACAGCTACAATCCCACTCTAAGGTTTGCCCATCCTTCAGAACTCCCTCCTAAGAGCCCACCCTGGAACCCCAGGGGACAGCAACAGTAGGTGGGAAGCAGCTGGGGATGTTGCAGCACCAGAATCTTCCAACACACAAAAAGCAGCCTCAGGCTACCCAGTCCTGGATTTCTCCATGGAGTATCTAGGGATATGCTTAGATAAAAGATATGGTTGAGAGTAAATCTTGCTTTACAATTGTTTTTATTCTTGGCAGTGAGTGAGCCACTGGAAAAGGGACTGTTAGAAAGTCTGAATCTGTGTTGTTGACCAAGGCAGAAAATGATTGTCCAAAATAAAGCATAAAACTTGTTAACAAGCAAAGCATACTACTGGATTCAATGTGAACAGGAGTGGGGAAAAAATATGAAAACTTGCTCCAGGCACTCTGAATACTACCCTTATGAACTAAAACTTTTCAGAAATGTTATTTTATTTCTTTTTCCCCCACCTCCCCCCC
>VYXF01008533.1:418971-443798 GCA_013397295.1 Polioptila caerulea
TTTTTTTTTGGTGGGGCACAATCCTCAAGCCATCTGGCACCTTGCTGAAAAGGTGAAAGCTGGGTTGAGTGCAACCACTCACAGGGTGCTAAATCCTGTGAGAGGAGAGACAAGCAATGTCACCAAAATGGCCTTTACTGGGTGTCAGGCTGTTTTGGAAGATTGCTCAGCCCTTAGAGTGAATTGAACTCACAGCACATTTAGCCACACGGTTCTGTGTGATTCATGGGTCCTGGCAGCTCTATTTCCTAATACCTTTCATAGGCACCCCCTTACAGGTTGTGTGTAAATGTGTGTCTTATTCCTTTGTAAGACAGAACACTATATCAGCTATATTTATAGAGGATCAGCAGATGGCCAGCAAGCTGGGAAAAAATTGTATTTGTCAGGCTTATAAATCTGAAAGGGGAGTTTCAGCAAAACCTCACAGCACTTGACACAATCAATTTCTAGAATGGGATTTTGTCTCTGAAAAATTATCGCAGGCCTTCAGTGTACAGAGGGTGCAGGAATTATGTGGGTGCCCTAAGAGCAGCATCCAAGTGCTCCTGGGGTGTCCCTAGAGTCCCAGGGGAGGAACAATGCTGCTGTACTAATGAAACAGTGGGGAGAAAAACTGGACTTCTCATGTGCTAAGAATCCCACAGCAAAAAGGGGAACAGAATTTGGGTTCAGCATGCAACAAGGGACATGGGATGAGCACAGCCCTTCCCATTCAACAGTGCATCTGTGCTGACTCTAAGGTATTTCACTCCCTGACTGTTCTGGACCTTAAAGAACATCCCACATCTTTTCAGAGATTTTGGGGAAGCCTGGGAGGAGCCCCTACATGAGAATAAAGAGAAAAGCTGGAGAGGCTCAGAGAGGCAGAGACAACCTGTGTCTTCTCATCCATCAGCAAGGAAAAGGTAGAAGTCCTGCAGGAGTGAGCAGATGTGCTCCCAGAATGATTCCAGAAATGGCACAACTAATGCAAGACAAGTCACCCCTTTTTCCTTTAACCACTGTGCTAAATGTGTCCAGACAGTCATGCCATGGCACTGGAGTGCTTCCTCTGACATCCAAGTCAACCTATAACCAGTTTACTCCCTCTCACTACTGTAGACATAGAGCCTTACTCAACTGGGCTTAAAAATGCATGTAACATTAGTGAAAATTGCCAGAAGCCCTAATTGAGATGGTTAAAACTGTGCATTAACATCAGCTGATCAGAGCAATCCCTGGGAGTTCCCCTCAGTAACACAGCAGGTGCAAAAATAGAACTGGTCACTCTACAGGAGGCTTTAGGATGCATTAGCTGAAATGCTCTTAAAATACAATTTTCCTTCTAATTAAAACCAGCTTTCTGCATCATGTTACTTTGGAGTCACAGCTTTTAGAGGCAGAGGATTGTTTTATGGAGGGTTTTAACATACCTCAGAGCATGGGATGATGAGTCTGCTCAGCCGTCGGAGGCGTGGGAGCACCGCTGTGCCAGGAGACGCGCTGAGCACCTGCTGGTCCTTCCTCACAACAACTCCCTTTCCACTGAGGAAGAAGAGCAAGTGCATGTACAAAAAAAAAGCCAGTCCTCCAAGGTCATTACTCTTGATTACACTATTACTTGACTCAGGACTATCACAAAATTATCCTGATTTGCTGCTGTTTTAAGCAGATTTTTAAGCCAGTACAAATTGAGTGTTAAGTCGGTGTAAATCAATACCAAGTCCTGAACAGAGGTTTCTGGCATGTCAGAGGTTTACATTCCATTTCTGTAGCAGCAAAGTATACCATATGCAACAGTGGAAAATCAGCTCCTCACTCCCTGATTTTACCTACAAATCCTCTAAGTGGTGAGCAGCCCTCACTTAGACCATTCCCAGCAGTGAATCTCATACACACGCACAGTTTCCCTTGGAAACCGTTCCTACTTCACTTTTTCAGTCCTTGGCCCTCAAAATTCCAACAGCAGGTGATAGCTCAGCATCATCAAGGCTGTATCTTCCACTGAGATTGGCAATACTCCATGTTTCATTTAAGAGCTGTCTCAAAACAGCCAGTGTTTTCCCCTGAAAAAATAAATAAAGCTCTGAACCCCATCCCTCTGAGAAAAACCCTCCCCAAAACCCAGCAAGAATCAAAGCTGAAGTATCCAGGAAAGTTTATTCCTTAAAAAGGACAAGTGAAGTTATTCTGCAAGACAACTGCCAGAGGTACTGTGAGAACACTGATATCCAAAGCTGTCATAATATTTGACCCTCAGAAAATAGGGCTGTCCATCCCTTGGGTAAACTGGGAAAATATTAAATGGGGAGAGGCAAAGAAAACACTTGTTTTCTTTTGTAAGAGGGACGTGGAGCTGCAGCAGCGCTCCTTGGCCAAGCATGCAGGCAGTGGGGAGATCAAAAGCTGAGCTCCACGTCAGGAGCCTTTCATCTGTAGCTCTGCCAGTGTTTAGAGATGAAAGTCCTAGAGTTTCACTGGGAGTGACGAAAAACATTCCTTAGGACCTTGCTTGAAAGCATGGCTGCCTGCAGAATGGATTTGTATTTAGGTTTTATGCTGATTTCCTTTTTTTCTTCCTGATTCCTGGGACTTGAATTATACATGTTGGGCCAAATGCAGAAGTGGAGAAACTTCAAGCAAAGGAGATGGAGGTGGGATGTAGGATCTGCTCCACTGACTGTGGGTTTCAATCCCAGCCCCTTCAAGCTGATGTGTATGTATGATGGTCTCATTTCCTCCAGAAATAGGGTCTTGTCTCTAATCTTCTCCCTCCATTTCAGGTCTCCTGGCTGTCTCCAGGAAAGCAGACAGGGAAGGAGGTGACCCGACTGTGGCTGCTGCGGAAAGCATCGGATATGCAACTATTCAGTGAATCCTTGCAAATGATGGTTCTGTTCTCAGAAATCAGGATTACTCAGCATACGCTTCACACACAGGAGGGGATAAATACATGGGATAATTTATTCACGATGAATAATTCAACCAGCAGAAGTGACTACTCCAAAGATCGGGTCAAAAGTTGAGTACTTGAATAAATGAATTGCCCTTTCACAAATATAAAAAGCAGAAATCTCAATATTTATCATTTTCAGACACACAAATATTCCAGAACAACATTTTCTAATGAAGTGAGGAGGGGTGTTAATAATAAATTCTATTGATAACAGGAGTTAGAAAAACAAATAATAACTGACTGGAATATGTTTATATATGAAAACTGACTTTTCAAACAAACTATCAACAGTGGGCTGCATTATAAGACTATTAGGAAATAGAAACTCTGCAAATAACTTGTCTACCCTGGCAACTGCTGAACCTACTGCCAGTAAATAAGCATTACCCTGGAGCAGGAACCAAGCTGTCACAAGCTCAGAGACATATGGCAAAAGCACAAGCAGAGAGACTCGAGATCCACGGCTGAGACCAGATGTGCAGCAGACCAAGGTGAAAAATGGGAACCATCAGAGTCCTCTCCCTCCCAGTGTTGCACCCCTAGAGGAGTCTCATCCCCTCCCTGGCTGGGTGTGAGATGGGTTTTACGGTCGCTGCTGCTCAAGGACTCTGTGCAGCCGGGGAAGCATCCCTGCATGGCAGGGCAGCCAGAGACACCCCACCTTCAACCCAACCAGCACGGCCAGCACACCCTTTGCAGCACAGGCAGCCTCTCTGAAGCTGCTTCTGGCTGGAGCAAACCATGAGAAGGATTCAGTTTGTGCCTCATCTTTTGTCTCTTTATGGTGAGATGTCCATGGAGGCTCACTGCTTTCTTGGAAAGTTATGCTGTGAGAGAGTCTGTCCTCATTATCCCACCTGCTGTGCCTTTGGGTAAACCTGACCTTTTCCAGAAATCATAGGGACAGACCAATCTAGAGACAGGAGCTGATATGAACTCATCAACTCCTTTCACCTAAACTCTTGCTGGTCATACTTGCTCATGGCTGACCTAATCCATGGCAGGAATTCCTCAGTCCTGGGGCATCCTTGGCCACCTTGCTGGCAGCAATAACTGAATTTCAGCCAAATTAAGTGGAATTTGGCTCTGTGCAGCTTGGGCTGATGAAAATTAGGGTGCAAGTCCTGTCGGTTGATTGGCTTACTCCAGTCTTGAGGCTATGCCTTGAGCTCACATTTTAAATTATCATGGCAACAGGTAGAGAATTAAATTGAGCTTTTTCTCATACTATTTATTGCTGTAGTGAGCAGAGATCAGTCTCTGGCATATGGAGAGTGGGGAAAATTACTTGAGATGTGAACAATCCCCAAAAAAGGGGGGAGGAGGTTGGTGAGAGGTAGAGGCACAGCTAACAAGGATTGGAGCTGGGGCACTGCTTTCCTTCTGCAATGGAGTTGCAGACAAAAAGCATCCCAAATATTGCCTTCCTATGAGGTCCTTCACCCTGCCCCAAAGAGCAGACATCTCCAACTACCCCTGAAGACCACCTTGGTGTCACTCAACTACAGAGAGCTGTGAAACACTGTCCAGATGGTTTGACAGTGCAGCCAGGGTTTGTGGCCTGGAGCAGGACAGAGAAGCAGCTCTGCTGGGACAGGGAGCCTGGAAGGGCTGGTGTGCTGCACTTCACTTTGCTCTGCCATGAAGCCCTGCCTGCTGGGAAGAGCCATGGGCCACACAGCAACTTGGTGGCCAAAGTAGAACTCTCAACCACTTTGGAGCCCCCACCCCCACACTGCAGCCAGAGCCCAGCCTCTCACCCAACGGTAGACACAGAATGCAAGAAAGGTATCTTAACCAGATTTTTTAAGAAGTTATTTTATTTCTGGAGAAAAAAGGAAAATACCTTTTTCAGTTTGGCTACAAGAATAACAAACACACAAGAGTTGAGAGCCTTGATTTGTGTTTGCATTTCTACAGTTTCATCTCAACAAGGATTCTGGGCCCAGGAGAGGCAAATGCCCTATAAAAGAGGTACAGGGGGCAAGAATGCAGCCCAGTAATTATAGAAACAGTCTGGAGTCAGAAGGACTCTACTACAAGCAATTAAAAGGAAAATTAACCATAAGAAAAGTTTTCTTTCTATTTTATAGCTAAACCCACAAATAGAAGAAATACTGTACTGCTGAACTCCAGCAAACAAGCATGCTTGATTTTAATGAGCAAAATGAAGGGCTTGTTTTATGGGATATGTAATATAATAGTCCCATGGTAAGGGAGCCTGTTTCTTCACTGCTCTGCACTACACGCAGCTATTCCAAGTGGTGAGAAGTGGATGTAAAATGCTACCAAACCCAAATGTCTTCCTTTTGTCCTCCTTCGGTCCTTTCCTACACCCTCTGAATACCCAGTGGTATTTCTGCCCCACTGTGCTGTGTGTGGATCAGCAGATTAGAGGGAAAAGACAAGTACTGTGGTTAGGAAAGGAGGGACAGGGAATGAGGCAGGTTCTGGACTCATCTCCTTGCCACAAATTTCCTGTATGATCCTGGCTGAATCACCTAATTTTGGCAGAAAGTGCAATGGCAGAGCTCTGGCAGAGGTCCAGAGGTCTCAATCACTGGTGAAGGTGGGATGCAGGGGACTGGCAGATGGTGAAGCACCAATACTGTGGCTGAGCCATGCATCTTCCCACTTGATGCTCCTTAAGTGTGGCTGTGGAACTCTAACTCTGCTCTCAGGGAGGAAATACTGTTCCTTATTTGCCTACAGCCATCAAGGCATTCAAATACCCCTATTATGGGGATGCACCAGAGTTTGGAGATAAATTTTGCTGTTATTGTGGCAAAAACTACCGTGGTCTATGAATATAGACATAATAAGCAAAAAGCTGGCAGCAGCAAGGTTGCAGTCCCAAAAATTCACTGGGGGAGCTGCAAACAGCTGGGCTCCCCCTCCATGCCAGCAAGGACCATGGATGTCCATGTGTGTGAGGAGCACCATCACACACAACACAACCTCCTCCTTTCCCACCACACCCCTCCTTGCACTCCCTGAGCTCTCTCATACAAGACTTAAAAAACCTTAACTATGCTTATACCCCCCACCACTAGCACCACCCTTTGTTCCACAGACTAATCTGTGCTTACTTGCCCAAACACTCTAAAATAAAAAGGCAACTAGTTGTTTACAAATGCAAAAGAAAATATATGACTTGTTTGCCAGGGTCTTGAGGGAAATAGTCTTAAGGCTATAGAGCAAAAATTATTTCCAGTTGACTCCTTCCACCCCATTAGTTTCAAAGAACCAATTTGTTGGCTACTTTGTTTCATTATTCAAAAAAAAACCCCAAAAAACTTCTTTTTAAAAAAATTATTCTCACTCTCATATTTCATGCCATTCTTCTTGTGGGCAAGAGCAGAGCAGGGACAATACCAGCACAGAGAAGAGAGAAAGGTCTGAATAGCAGCTGGATACGAGTGAAAGCAGTAATCTTCAGAGCTGGCTTTTGTCTCTCCTAGTCCTTATGGTATGAGACAGTGATCTCAGGTCATACTTCTGCTCTTTCTCTTCCTCCTGCCTCTTCTGTCTCAGTTTTGGGTGTTCCTGGTAGAGGCTGCCCTGTTTAGAGACAAAAGCCCAGGGCTGCCTGTCTCAGGCACAGCACACGGTGACGCTCGCTGTGAAGCCCAGAGCATCCTGGACTGCACTTTCCAAGGCAGTGACATCCCAGGGCCTTCCACCCAAAGGTGGGTTTGGCTGCCCAGAGAGGCCAAGCACCCAGGGTCAGCTCCAGGCAGACAGCACTGCAGGCCTTGGGTGCTGCGAGGGTTGTGGAAATGGCTGAAACACAATGACCACAGGCAGTCTGGATGGCAACCTGGTCTAGTGGAAGGTGGCAGGGGGTTGAAACAGGGTGATATTTAAGGCCCTTACAACTTAAGTCATTCTACAATTCTGTGATGGCAAGCCAGCTAAAGCTGCTTCTCCTCAGCCACTTCTCAGGGATATCAGCAATCTCACTCACTGCATCACCTCCACCCCGGGGAATGCCTTACCTTGAGCTAGTAAGAAGCTCACCATCATCCCCACCAGGGATGCTGGAGGCTGGACTGTTGAAGAGGGGGATGAGGAGGGAATACCAATTTGGCACTCAATCCTGCAGAATGAGAACAAACCTCTCTGTAGTGGTTGCAGCAGAGGTTTTAAGGGCAGAGCTATCTACTGTCCTAGTCCCGGGCCAATGCAAAGTCCATTTCAGAGGTATCCAGCTGCTCTTCCTTCCCATCCATACGACAGCAGCATCCAGAGCTGACTCTCAGAGGTACTGCAGGGCATTTCATATTTGTTTTAATCTGGGTTGGGTTTTTTCTTTTCAGTAACAGCAAGTAAACCAGAAATTAGAATTTGGAAGATTAATTTGCTTGCAAATTTAGGATGATCTGGGCTAATAGTTTCAGCCAGAGGAGGGAAATTAAAAAAAAAAAAAAAAAAGGAAACAAAGAGAATAGAGTGGGAGGAGAATTCTGAAAAAAATTCAAAACACATTGTTTCAAAATCTTCTAAACAAAATGGGTTGGGTTTTTTCTGAAATACAAAAATGTTTCATTTCGACATTTTCCCATTCAGGTCTCAAAACAGCCTTTTTGTTTTACAAACTAATATAAATCAAAACAAAACAAAGTTGAATGAAAAGGTTAATAAATGCAATAAAACATTTGGGGTTTGGACTGAAGAAAATATCTGTTCTTGACCCTACAGGAATCTCTTCCTTTTTTCCCCTCAGTTTGCCAAGAAAATGCAAATAATTTGTTTTGGTTTGACCTGAAGCAATTTATTTATCATTCTTGGAACATGAAACGCCATTGTTTACCTAGATCAACTCATCAGCTCCCTGGCACCCTTTTCTTGTGGGAATTAAGGAGATCAAGGGGATTAAGAGAGACCACATTGAGCTGCTGCCAGCAGGGTTGATGTGGGGTCTGAGCTTTTTGATCCCAGGAGGAGTGCTTAGGTGTTGTAGTACACACAGTGCCCTCAGGAGAGGAAGCAGATGTAGGGAGAGGTGAGATTTTTTATTAGATCAAAATAAAAGATTAATGAAAGATATTATCTAAGCTCACAAGGCTTACCTTGCCTGGAAGATGAGGGATGGTCACTGCTACAGCACAGCTCTGTCCCAAAGGACGCCACAACATCCTGACAGAGTAGATTTTAGGGGCTTTGGAAAGAAAATCAGGACGGACAGGTTTCACAACTTGCCCTCTGAGAAAAAAGGCAGCAAATCCTGTCCTTATCCATACACTCAGAGAGCTGTCAGACAGACACGGGAACGATGTGGAAGCTCTGAAAACAGGGCAGGCCCCAGGCTGAGCTCCTCACTGTGCCATGCCAGGGGCTCCTGCATAACATGTGATTGATTTTGGTTGCGTAATGCTGAGCTGTAAGACCTCATCAGCTGCTACTCATTACACAGGCACAGCCCTTCTTGAATAGAAACCATAGCAGAAAATAGATCTGGGGATGTAAAACCTGACATCTTGAATTCATAAACGGAGCGACAGCATTCTTGTTTAGAGTCTGAGGGTGGCCTGTTCTGAACTCGCCTTTTTTAATACCAGATGAGTCTAACCTCAGAGCCAGGATGACTCCAGCTCGTATCATTAGCCTAAGGCAAAGAAAAGACCATGACTCAAGTGTCAGTGTCACAGTCTCTACAAAGTGTTCAAGCAGGGGATGCCGAGTCTGATCCTGCCATCTCAGCATACCCACCAACAATCTCCTCAGTCCCAGCTACAGCAGGGACAAAGGGTGCCACTCCAGGCTGCAGTCAGACTGTCTTCTCACACACGATATCCTAATCAGGGACGAGTCTCAGCCACTAGAAAGAGGCAGAAAAAAACCAATCAGAAAATAAACCAATGAGAAATCACTCTCCTCCCTACTCCACCACCAAATCGGTTTCACTTGCACAAGCAGTGACCCAGAGCTGTGTCAAAGAGAGGGACAAGATCAGCTATTTTCATTAAGCAGTGGAGGGCCTGTGGGGAAAACTCATTGACCTCTCAAGGTCTTCTACAATTTTTTGGTCTTCACAATTTTTTTTACAGTTCCACATACTTGTTTCATTAAGGCCTGGGTTTGGGGAGATTGGATCTTTATGCCAAATCTGTAGGAGCCCAGGGAAGACATCTAACATCTTCCTGCCTTTCCAAACCCATGGTAATATGTACTGACAGATCCACAGTGCTGACTTTGGCTGGAAGAGAGTTAGTCTTCTTCACAGAAGCTGGTATGGGGCTGTGTTTTGGATTTGTGCTGGCAGCAGTGCTGATAACCCAGGGGTGTTTTTGTTATTGCTGAGCAGGACTCACACACAGCCAAGGCCTTTTCTGCTCCTCACCCCACCCCAGCAGTTTGGAGGCTGGGGGTGCACAGGGAGCTGGGAGGGGACACAGCTGGAGCAGCTGACCCCAGCTGACCCAAGGATATTCCATACCATATATATGGCATCATGCTCAGTGTATAAAGCTGGGGGAGGAAGGAGGAAGGGAGGTTGTTTGGAGTGGTGGCATTTGTCTCCCAAGTCACTGTCACGTGTGATGGAGCCCGGCTGTCCTGGGGGTGGCTGAACACCTGCCTGGGGAAGGGGTGAATTTATTCCTTATTCTACTTTGCTTGTATGTGGGGCTTTTGCTTTATCCATTAAACTGTCTTTATCTCAACCCATGAATTTTCTCCCTTTTACTCTTCTGATTCTCTCCCCCACCCCACGGAGAGGTGAGTGAGCAGCTCTGTGGGGCCCAGTCACTGGCTGGGGTTAAACCACGGTATCCATTCATGTTTGTGAGATAGCAGTGCTGGAGACATGAAGTACCCATCTGGCCAGCAGGTATGGACACTCACAAGAGTAACCTGAGAAAGGATTCATTTGTCTCAAATACAGCCCATCACTGTCCCTGACCTGCCCATATCCAACCTCCTTCAGTGCATCCACTAACAACAGCAAAGTCTCCTCCTGCAGCTCCCTTTGCAGCTCCTCATGCCCTCTCCACACCATGGATCACCCTATTGCAGATTCTTTTCAAGGAGTCTGGCAGTGCAAGCCCCTTTCTCACCTACGCAGTGTGAGGGAAGAAATCAAATACAAGATAAAAACACAACCTGTGCAGCAGCCTGGCTTAAGCATACTGTCACCAGGTCCTGTCTATTTATTCTTTGTCAGCTTTCTGCTCGCTCCATCTTTCCTCATGTATTTCAAATCTGCGTCTAATTCAAGTATTATGTCCATTTATTTTCCTAATACTCTCATTCCCCTAACCATGTTTTTATGCTGGGTAGCCATTGCTGCAAGCACAGTGCTGAAATAAGGCACTTATTGGCTGCAGCTCCAGGGATTTTAACCGGATATCTGCCTTTGTTTAAATTAAGTAAATCAGGATGTTTCCCAAACACCATACGGACAGAAGTTTAGACTTCTACTGAATCAGCTTTTTGACCTAAAGCCAGCAATGCTTCAGTCAAGGGCATTCCCCGAAAGAGTCCAAGGAGCCTGAAAATCCCCTTGCACCAGGTCCAAGGGGCTCTGTTCCTCACTCTGTGGGGGACACAGTCCCAATCCCATGGAAGGGATGCCTACCCCTATAAAGTGCCTACCCGTAGCAATTCAAAACTGCATGAGATACATCCCACTCTTCAAATGCATTTTTGGATACAAGGCTGCAGTTTATATACTTAGAGACATACTGACTCATGTTCCCCAATGAAAATAAACCTGGAGCCAGTGATGGGGTACAGCTTTAGACACTTCTACAGACAGAGCTTCAGCAGAACCATGGAATGATACCTTCACTTTTTTTATCAGGTGAGGAGTTTCCAAAGTGCCCAAAGTGGGACATTATGGTGAACTCAAAGTAGACCAGAGATTTCAGCACTGTTTCTTAACACTGATTAACTTTCCGGAAGCCTACAAGTTAAGTTTACTTAGTTCAACAAGCAACAAGTGGCAGATGGACATATCTTCCAAGCAGATCCACAGCCTCTGAAGACTGGAGTCCCAAAAGTCAAGCCTTTAAGTGATCTGTGCATCCTCAGACTTGCATTTTTATTTGCTTCTGCACAACCAAACCATGGTGGCCCAAATGTAGCACAGGGGGATCCAAATGAAGAGGAAAGTATCTCTGTACCCAGGGAAAACTGGCTGCTGCAAATATTGACTGCTGGGTGAAGAGGGAGGGTGAGTAATTCCTATCAGAAATTGGTTCAATTGTTGGAAATGCTGACAAAAGCAAAATGCACAATAAACTATGGTTGTTCCCAGCCAAAGGCTCAAATAGTTTTGCTGTCCTTCAGCCACAGGGCACCGACAAAACAACCCAGAAACTGCTGATGAAATTAATCATTAATTCTCTTAATTAAACAACTGAGAAAAAGCTTTGTAATCAAATATCTACCTTCCTTTTGTCAAGAACAGCTAACACTTTTGCAACGCAGGGTTTGGAGAACAATCTCTCAAGGTCAGTTTTAGATTGAACAGATTCCCATTTGAGGCTCTGAGGTGCTTGGCTGCGTTGTTTCACTGTGAGCTCCACCCAAAAATCGTTACTGGGGCTTTACTCTTCCAGACTCTCCCTAAAGTCAGCTGATCTATTTAAGGAAAGAGACGCTTCTCTCTAGGAATTATGTTAGTAAAATATGACCACCAGTCTTGACTGTGGCACGTCTACAGAGGTCACTGGCTTTGAAGGACTTGTTAAATATGTTTTATTTGTCTCAGGTAATGCCTTTGTGGTGATTCACCCTCGTTCTTTATGCCAGCAAAATGAAGGAGCATTACTAATGTTTTATATCAAGGTGCAGAGTGCATCATTAAATGCCTTCACACAGGCAACTGATGTCACACAGGGTTATTTTTCTTCTCTTCTCCTCCTTGGCATTGCCCAGGACTTCATCAGGAGAAAAAACACACTTAGATGCAACACAGGCCTCATGTGGCTCAGCAGCAGTGCCCTGCATCACTCAGATTTTACTAGCAGCGCAGTTTTTAGATGAGAGCTGTACTCACATATAAACAGAGCTCAAAATGTTGTCCAGATCAGCAAAAGAGGAAGTTAAATAATTAGCTATTTAAAAAAAGCAAACTTAATGAGAAGCCAGGTAATGCCTAACTCAATGTGATATTAGAAAGCAAAGGAATCTAAGTGAGGCAATTTACATATCTTGGCAGCAGTGTGCAGCTCAGTTGGAATGTCTGGAAGGAAATCACATCCACAGTCAGCACAGCAGTGTTAACCAAGATTTGAGCCTCAGAAATCTACAGCTTAAATTGCCATCACTCAGGCTCCAGTTCATATGTTATTCCCATGTTAACAAATGGGTAGAAAACCAGAAAAAATCCTCTGAAGGTCCAGAGAGCCAGCCAAAGGACTTTGGATGCAAACCCCTTGGGAAGATTGATGTATCTGACTAAAGGAGTTCATTTCAGACAGTGCAGAAGTTGATCAAAGCCTCTGCTGTAGAAGAGATAACCTGGAGACATACCTTGAAGCAGCTTTAAACATATAATTAACAGTGGTCTAAGCCAAAAGCATAGTGGAGTAACTACCCACACACTTACCTCTTCTTTGGGGGGGTTTTTGTCACTACTTTGAACCTGGCTGCTGCTAAAGTTATATGGTTTGGATTAATCTGCTCGATGCTTCAGCCACAACAGTGATGGCAGCAAGGACTCTGGGAGTTCATCAGGTCTGAGACTCCAGCATTACCCAGTAAGGAAGAGGCACACAGCAGATATATGCCAAAAATGAAAGCACAACAACTGCAGGGGTTGTCTTGCCACCAGGCACCTGGAAGGAAACACAGCTGGGGATGGCTCCAACACACTCCTCAAAGGGAGGGACATTCAGAGAGCAGCTCAAGCCAGACAGGACTGACTAAGAAATTGTCTCAAGTACCCGATGGTGAGGGAAGCATCCAAATTCAGTTTCTTCAGTCTTGTAAGTGGGTAGCGGAAGATAAAGACAAAAGGAAATAATTAATTTTAAAGCTTGTTTCTACTACTGTCCTTCAGTGCCCTCAGAGCTAAAACTAAGTGACTGAAGCACAGCTGGGTAAACACAAACCAACCCCAAACCCAGTCTGCTTCCTGAAAACATCACCAGTAGCTGCTTATTTGCAACTAGTTTGAGAGTCTAAAACATGCAGGACCCCCAAGGACATGTCTGCATGCACACAATCCTGCTCCCAGCTGCTAGAGCAACCTGCCTGGTCCCGCTCACCACATCCCTTGAGGCGGACCCAGCTGCCCAGGCACAGAGCTGGGAGCAAAGGTCCTCCCCAGCACTGCCCTGCAGGATGGCCCTTGAGCAAACGTGCTCTCAAGGGCAAATGCTGCCGCTGCCATATCTTTTCTTTCACCTCTTTAATCTTATCAGTCTGCCTAAACCTGGTCTAACAGGCCATCCAAGGGACAGCGATTGCCTCAGGGGTGGACATGCAACCGGAGAGAGCCTGCCAAGTATGCAGATGGTTGTTATCTGCAACAGCATTGCTGTGCAACAGGCTGAGCCGGCCTCTGCGGCCCTCTCCCGAGGAAGAGTAGAGCATGTCCCAAGAGCGCAGTGTTCCCATCCTTCAGCCTTTCGAATCTAGCCCCAGCAGAGGCTGCCTTTGATCAGATCATCACCAAACCCTCCCCAGATTCAATTCCACCCAGCGGATCCTCAGCTGCGGTAAATCAGCACGGCTCCCCCAGGGTGGATGGAGTGATGGCGTAACCCCTGCGCCTGAGGATCCATCCAGCCCTCTTTCATCCAGATGGAGCATTAGTGATAAATGCAGCTAGTTTCAAACGCCTTTGTCTGCCTGTTGGAAGAATGCAGATTGTGAAATGGGAATTTGCAATGCTAACAAAATCCTGAGGAAGGGCCTCAGAGAAAACTAACTGCAAACAAACATGACCAAACCCTCTGTTTAGAAGATTCACAGCATCCCAAGGAGGTCAGATCAGGGAGTCAGAAAACAACTCCACTTCCTGAGGCAGATCTGTGGGCAAAGGACACCTGATACTGCAGAGGGATTTACTGGCTGCTTTGCAAGACCTCGAAGAATCACACACCCAGGATGGAGTTGTGCACCATAGAGGTTTTGGCCTGCCCTGTTTTCTCTTCTCGTTTGCATTTGCTCTGGACACAAACCTCTCATTTCTGCTAAACTCTGGTATTCCCTTGGCACACTGCACTGTCAAGGTGTAGCATTGCATTGGTCAGTGGAAACGATCCCTGTGAAGACTGTGTAAGCAGAGACCCTCACTCCATCTACCCACCCACTCAGCTTCTCCCCGTTTTCTTCCACCTTCTCTCTTTTCCGAGAAACTCACCCTCAGCTCAGTTCCTCTGTCTGTAAAGTCTTTCATCTGGAATTAAAAATAGAGTTGCTGTAGGCAATTTCTAGAGTCGCTGTGAATATGGAAAGGTGAGATGTGAAAACTGACTTTGCATCAATTCTGGCCCAAATTCCCTGGAGCTCACCTCTTGCATTTTCTGCCCCAGTGAGAAGCCCATACTCAGAGCTTCAAGGAAGAGAAGGGTTACCTTTCATTGCCTTGGCACAGGACTGCAGTCCTCAGGCCTTCCCTTTTGGGTTTAACATCCTTGGGAAGTAAAAATTACAATACAGACCAAGGAGGGAAACATTGAAAAGAACAAATACCAAAGCAAATACCACCAGGTGTACCAGAGCAAAAGTAACACGTTTGACTTGAGCGAGGCATGATCTCTTCTGCTTCTTCTGGATCTGCAGAACTCAGCATGAATCCCCCACAACTCTTTCCCCAGATCCTCAGAACAGTCCTCAAGACACCCCTGAGCTGCTCACTGCCATGGGACAGGCAATGCCCACCAGCCCTTTTTTTACCACAAATAACTTCTAACTTGAATTTGCCAGTGGTGACCTGTGGTTTCAGAGCACAGCCAGGTCCCAAAACACAGCAGCTTTGTATAAATAAAGATTAGTCTGCAGCTGTGAAAATGGCACAACGTTTTTATTCCCTTTCACGTGGGTCATTGAAAACACACAGGTGAGGCTGAAGCATTTCAAATGAAGGCAGAGAAAATGACTGAGTGCAACAGAATAAAAGAAGTCAGTATAAGGACAAATGGTTATTGCATATAATAACCAAAAGAAAAATAACATTTTTCAGTCTTCTTCCCTCCAGTACCTTTGACAAGGAAGAAGCTAAAGTCCAAATCTTTCTCATTGTTTTTTTCCCCCCAAACAAGCATCACAGTTTCTTGGCAAAATTAATTTCATCCTGAAAATTTCATGGACACCAGTTAAATTCAAGATCTCTAGTTCTCAAGCATCATCCACCAAGAAAACCCCCAAACACTTCTGACGTTAAAAGTGCTGCAAGAGACTGTCTGATTTGGAGAATTTTCCTTGTTTACTCTCAGGCCTGAGCATATGGTTGGCATTTCAGCATCCTTTTCTAAAGGCTAAACACCCCTAGCTTCCTCAGCTGCTCCTCACAAAATTTGTGCTCCAGAGCCTTCCCCAGATCCATTGTCCTTCTCTGGACATATCCAGCACCCCAATGTCCTCCTTGTTGTGAGGGGCCCAGAACTAGACACAGGACTCAAGGTGTGCCCAGCACATGGGGACTATCACTGGTCCTGCTGGACACACTTTTGTTGATACAAGCCAGGATGCCATTGGCCTTCCTGGCCACCTGGGAACAAGCATCCTCAGGAGAAACACCTTTTCCCTAAGTATATCCTGTGTTTTGTCTTGCAGGTAGGTTTTCCTTTGGCTTTCATCTGGGAGTTTAATTCTGATAAGCCACAATACCTTGTTTTAAATTGATTTTATTATCTGTTTTACACACTACACTAATATTTATTTTTCAAATCATTCCATGAAATACCTTACTGATACAATTGAAATTGATATTAACTTGATGTTTGGTCTTCTAGGGACCAATATTCACCTGGTTTCTTAAATCTGTCCAAACCTGCTTACGAAAGATATATGTTTTATAGTTGAAGTGAGGTAGAAGCAAATACAGTATATTTCACACATAGTAAGAGACCAAGAGAACTCAAAATTAGCATATGAGTCCATTTCCTGCCACCAAACTCCTGAATGCTTTTTTAATTTCTCTGAGCACAGTATTCCTCCTACAAAAGGATCCATAACCAACTGTTTATCAGACTTCAGACCTTCCAGTAATGCTTACAATTTCCTGAAAATCAACATTTATTTTTCAAGTGGCTGAGTCAGGCCTCAAGTAATTTATTGGCTGAAATAAAAACATGAAGTGAGGCATTTTGAAAGCTAATGCATAACTCTAGATGATATCCATAGTGCCATAATGTGTTTGAGATACCAGCAGCGATGACCATGATTGTAATCTTTTGTTGTGTTTATGTTTCATTACTGTGTTATGTCATACACTCCTGCATAGCCGAAATCAGAGCCTTAATTCTGAATCATCTCACAGCATACTGCAAAAAACATATGAAATAAAAGCAGCATGCTTCAGCCATCTAGCATGTCTCTCCGTCAACCTTATCTCTCTTATCTTTAAGGAAAACTATAATTGGATAATCTTTACTTAATGTAAACTTCTAAAAGCTGGAAGCCATTTCAAGATTACACAGATTAACTGTGGCTACCTGCAAGAACATGCTTCAACATTTTGATGAATTCAGGATGGATAAAATCAAGCGTCACCAGTATTTACAAAACTATTTTGGCAAAGAAGTGACTGAAAATTTTTCACACAGCCTTCAAGAAAAAAAAGTTATAACTTTACTCTAGTGTCCTTGTCTTTCTTATTATCCTATGAGCCACTCATATGGCTGGAAGCAAATAGTGGTTTTAATTTTCTTTGCAGACAGAGTGCTCTCTGGCTCCCAGGTTAACCTTAGCACTGTCAGCTGCAGAAAGGAATATATTTTCAAAGTTCAGATAATTTGATTTTGGTATCCTTTTTACATGTGCAGATATCCCTTGTTACCAGTTGCACAGCTGTCTGCAGAGAAATCAGCCTGACAGTGATTATCCCCCTTCCACTCTGTAGTAAGATACAAACTATTACAAATATTTTTATATTTCTATGGTTTGAGGCATCAACAGTCACAGAGAAAATATGCCCTTTTAAACCAAGTTCCTACTTGTGTTCTCAATTGAAAGAGGAGCAAATATATTCCTGGCAATATACAATGCTTTTGTCTAACCATGGCAAATGATTAATACTACGCCTAAAATTTGGAGAAGGACACAAATTTGCTGTCACAATCAAATGGCTTGTATGAGCCAGAGTGGATACTGCAGCCACCCCTCTGTCACTACTTCCAAAGTGCCCAGCTTTGTGCATTTTTCCTCACAAAAAATGAGGATTTCTATCCAGCACCAGGCTACAGAGATTCCAAGGGTCTGTGCTGTTTGCTGTTGTCTCCCATGAGCCCACCACAAGCAATTAAGAAACAATTTCTGGGTAAACTACATTAAGCCTTTTGGCAATTATTGCTATTATTTTGGTTCATTTAAAGTCTTCTCTCCCCTCATTGCAACAAGTTAAGAAACTGGTGATTAAAGAAGTAACTTGATTTTGTCCATTAATAACCGTTCCCAGTTACAGCTGTTGTTACACTCCACATATGGGCATCACTAAATAATTGAAAACATCTAAATAATATTTGCCTTCAGCCTTGGAGAAAATGTCTGTCCCACCTAACTAGAAAGCCCACAGATTCCAGACACTGTAGACACTGAAGCAGACATTTCACATAAATACATGGCAAAATCCATCCTATTTTGTTACAGAAGTATAAGTAGATAGCAGTTTTCAATCTGTTCCACTGCAATTTGTAGGTCTTTGGGGTGCACTGACTTCTGAATGGTCTACAAAACTTCACAAGAAAAATAAGCATATTGTCAGTAGGCTTCAATTTAACTATATGAGGGGCTGAAGCTCTGCTGCTAAAAATGTGAATGTCTGCAAATGAAAAAGATTTAAAACCACTGACTGAAAACCACTGGCTACTCTGGCTGTTTGATTTGGGGTTTTTTAAAGGAAGACTGTAGTTTTGCTGCTATCAGAAGGATCTATTTACCTTTCCCTAGTACTGAAAACATATTTGAGTGGGGTATGCAATGAAATTGTGATCTTTGGATTTAGTGATGATGCACAATGGGAAATGGTGCTATGTGAAATGACAGCCACAAATCCTGACCTCCATCAAGGCTCTAATTTGGAGAAGTGAAGCCTTAAGGGACCATGGGACTCCTGCCTTGGACCCACCTGTGGCACTTCCAGCCAGTGTCCATGGAGTCAGTGGAGTTCTGTCTCTCTCTACCCCACAGGGAAGCCTTCAAGCCCCTCCATCATCCAAAAGCAGCATTGGAGGCTGATAAAAATGAGTGAAAAACAACCCCCCTTCATCAGCTGAGCATCCCAGATCCCTCCACTATCAGCAGAGAGAAGCAAGCATCATTAGAAGAAATGTCCAAAAGTCAGGTTTTGGAGGCATATTGTTCTTATCGACCATAGCTCAGATCCATCACATTCCCAATTCAGGTGTTTGCTCTCTTCACTCAAAATCGTGTGAGTTTTTCAGCCTACATGGTCAACAAAGTGTCTCAGAGAGAGGAGATGCTCAGGGAGGGTGGGGAGTTTCTAGAGTCATACAGTTAATGGCAAATCTGGGGCTAAGCCTTGGGTCTTCTCCATAAATGAAAACTTTTGACCTGTCAGTGAATCTTTTACAAGGTGCTCAAGATCAGTGGTACCTGGCACCCAGGGTTTCCAAATGCTTATTAATGATTCATCTGATCCATTGACCTAAAGCAAAATTGGCTGTGAAAAGCCTGGCAAACCCATGCAGACCCTGCAGGCCTGGTACACTTGTCCCCCAGCAATTTTCTGGTCACCTTTTAAACAAATCAGGGCTTCCTTTGGGAACAGATAGTGTGTTAAATGTGTTAAAAGTACATGCAAAATAATTGGGGCAAAGTGCAAGGAAGGACAGAGGAAAAATGTATCACGAGCAATTTTTTTAATATAAAATGATAATAAGGAAGAGAATTTCTATCAAAGGAAAGGCTCCCAGCATTGAGTTCACTTCTCTTCTAGGAAGCCTACTGGATATTTGTCCAGTATAGGAAGAAAGTGCTCTCATTTATCAAAAACATTTATTTGCCCATCTCCCCCACTACCACTGGGACCACCACCCGCCCCCTGCCCACGGCAGCATCCCAGCTCATCTGGAAAGGCTCTTGGAACATTACAAACTGCACTACACCTCAAGCAACCAATTCCCTCCCTAGGAAAGAGGCTGCTAGAGCATCACAGTGTTCCTGGAATGTTTGGAAATACTTGTCAAAACACGACTCTGGTTTCATTGTTAGTCCTATTAACATTCAAACATTTCCCTTGTTGATTAAAGGCATTGGCTCCATCAAATGTCTTAAAGTCAATGCCTACCTGCCTCCTATCCAATTTCTTATGCAACTGCTGCTTTCCACACCACAAATGTTTTTCCCTTAACGGTGAATGAAATGATTTATGCCACCATTACTACACAGAGGCCTTTTTGAGGCTGATGGAGGCCAAACCTCCCTGACCACAGGTTGCATTCTTCATTATGTTTGATCTGGACATCCAGCATACTGCATGAGGGGAATCACATTTCTGCAAAAGCACAAGATCCCTGAGGTAGTTATCACTTTATTGTGACAGAGTTAGCCATGGTCCCACAAGCCAAGCTGCAGACCAGGAGTTGATATTTGGGAAGGCATTTTGCCTTCCTGGGCTTTGGAATGACTGAGTGTACCACAGGGATAATAACACTTAACTATCCCCTACAGGATTATCTCTCTTTGTAAAGACCCTCAATTGCTTTTCCTCTTCAGAGCTGCTGGACATGCATACTGAATCTGGAATACATATGTCTGTTGCTTCTTATTTCAAAGGCCAGTAAAAGCTGTAGAGTCACCCAATTCTTTAATACATCCTGTATATTTAATATGCTGATACATGTCTGATCCACCCACCCTATTTCTGCAGCAGAATATACCCAGAACAGAGCTTACACCATGCCCTTTGGAAAAATAAAACTACCATGGGAATTGCAAGAAGACAGCCATACAAATCAGGCTCTAGATGTGGCGGGGCTGCTGTCAGACACAGCACTGGCTTGAGGGAGCATACAGTCTGCATTAAAGCAGAACTGAGCATGGCTGAATTGTCCCCATATTAAAGCTTCCTCCCAAGTAAGTCATCCACTGAGAAAGAGCTTGCCCAAAACTCATAGCAATAATGACTAATATTGACCACAATTCTGCTGTCCCCAGCAGATGGAAGACCTGAACCTGTATTTATTTTAGGATATGGCTGCTTGTTCTGAAAGTTCCCATGCCACTCACTGCTCATCCCTTTGCCTTCCTTGGAGTGGGGCAGAACAGGGGAAAACCCCTGGAGAAAGGGGAGCCACCAGGCAATACAGTGGGGCCAGGACCCAGGGAAGAGTCCAAATGTGTGAGCTCTAAAGGGTTGTAGACAAGACAAGTTTCTGTAGCCCCTGCTGCATTCAGGGTGGATGGGCAGCAGCAGACAGGTGGTGCCCTTTGGCTGTCTCTGGCCACATCCAGGAGAGAGGACTTCAAGGGCAGCTGTTGGACTCCCAGAAGCTCATCCTGGTAGTGTGTGATTTCTCCTTACAGGCACCAGTCTGCACAGGCTGCTAAGGGATTAAACAGGCTGTGGCTTCATTTCAAATACCCCTCAAAGTGAGGTGCCCTGCTACACCCACAAGTGCAATTTGCTGCATTTGCCTTAAATATCCTCAGTGGCCATGGCATGATGAGGTCTGGCACGCAGCAGAGATCATTGCCTTGTCCCCTCCAGGCTCCAGAGTGTTGCCTTGGTTTACTCCAAGGACAGGCAACACCCAGCCCGTGCAGGTGGTCAGTGACACCTCGGAGAGCCACTTGTGACCCTGGTGCAGTGCCCTGGCTGCACAGAGACAGCTGCTGTGCTGAGTCAGCATTATTTCAAGGTCTGATTTTAAATCCTTGCTTCTCACACCCTCCACAGACTTGCTCCAGTTTTTTGTGTGGGGTTTTTTTTTGTGTGGTTTTTTTTTGTGTGTGTGTGTGTTGTTTTTTTTTTTCTCCTCCATTTTCTCCAATTGCCTGCTTTGCTTTCCAGGCTGACAAATTTTTTACCTCAGCCAGCACTTCCCCATACACAGCTCTTGCAGAAGAGATCCAGCGTGCCACTGCAGTTCACTTGTTCCTTCTTATTTCACTTCAAATAAAACTACTCACTCCTTGCAGAGCCCTCTATTCTTTTTCTGTTCCATGCCCTTCAGTGGGAAACAAATCCAACAGGATAAGATTGTGTTGCAACCAGCTCACAGAGGGTGCAGGCACAGAGAGATCCTTCACAAGGTGCATGACTGCTCACAGTGTTTACCCTGACAATCATTTGGATCCTTAATCTTAGCAACAATGACTTTGGAGCTTGAAATTCAATAAACCAGCCTGGAATTGCAGTTCTAAGGGCTGGCTAGCTAATAAAAAGCGGTTTAGCCTTTCCAATGCACCTTATTGATATAAATGGGTAGTGACATGAGCTCTGGAAAATGTACCCCAGTGCTGGCATCCACTGATGCTATTTAACCCTTGAATGCTAGGGGTGAACAGCTTGGGCTTCTACTCTTGCACACTGATACTGATCTCTGAACCAATATCTCAATTCAGTTTCATGTGAGCTCATAGCGTTCAGCTGGGCTGAAGGAATAGCCTGTTACAGCATTGTGAGGCCACAACACTCAGTCTGGCTCACAAGTCAGCTAACAAGACCCAGTTTTGATAAGAAATATTTGGCAATATTTATTGTGTGTACCTAACCTGATATGATTCAGCAGCTCATGTGATCAAGCCTCTGATCAAACTTGCCAGCATATTAAAATTTGAATTAAAGTTTCAACTACTTCATTCCTCTGCTCCAACTCAGTATTGATTCAGGAATTGCTTTCTGCTGGCTAAGGAAGCAGCTCCTGCAGAGTATTGGATGGACATGGGGACACCAATCCCCTATGTAATTTTTGCAAGATCCTTGCTGAGCCCAGCACTGGTGCCTGAGCCTTCTGCCTGCCATGCTACATCTGACAGCTCAGGTGTGCAGGGGACAGCTTTTCACTGTGCCCGAGGAGGACTGCAGGGGAAGGGAAGTGATTGCACACTTTCTGACAGCAATGTCACCAGGGGTGACACTGGCATGAATAAAACCCCTCTCCCTTCATGCCTCTCCAGAGCCTCAGTCCCAAGGGCTTTGGGACAAGCATCTGACAGCCTGTCCCATCCCCATGTCCTGGACAGAGAGGTAGAAAGGGCTGCTTAAAGCATTCACACCTAGAGCAAATTTGGCTCCAGTTTTTTTTTGACAGCAGCCTTAATTTAACTTAATTTGAGACTATCAACAAGTTGCACTTTCATAGAGACAGATTAGCAGCCTCCTTCTAAGGTAGGGCTTTGGAGAGGCACATAGGGAGGGATGGTGTTTAGCCATGCAAATGCCCCTAGGGCCTACAAGGCTCCCTAAAAAACTGTCCCAGGGCAGCCAGTCTCAGTGGCTGAGCCTCCAGAGGGGTCTGGGCAGATGGAGGTGTGTGACAGTGACAGGCTTGGAGCCACGCACTCAAAAAAGGGCTCACCACCCCTGAGATGCTGAAAGGGGGTTGATTTTCATCAGAGACAGCTTTGGATATTAAAGGGATAAACAAATCTAAAGTTCTGGGAAGGGAATTTTTATAAAGAGTAAAAGGAAAACAAATATGTTGGCAGAGAGAGTATCCCTACATGGAAGGGGGTGCATGGTCCTAGCCTGAGGAGGAAGAAAAACTTTGGGGCTAATATATGGCTTATGGCATAACAGTGCTGAAACAAATGCAACTGTGTTGTGCAGGCTTTACTAGCCGATGTACATGGATTTTTTTTTTTTTTTNNNTTTTAATAGCAAGAAAGTGGCTGAGACACAGTCCAGAGCTGCAGTTTTTGCTGCACAGCACTACATCCTGGGTTCTCTTCTGGTGGCCACCACAGTGACAAAGCAGCATCAAAAAAGTCTGTACTTAATCGGGTCTGTGCTCCCCAACACCACATGAGTGTTCTGCATGGTTAATAAATGGGAAACCTAAAAATATCCTGCTGTAGGGAAAACAGCAAACCTTGAAGTCCTTCATACAGGACTATCTCAATATCCATTTGATTTCCTGTTGTAAGGGCTTCCAAATGTTATAAGCTCTTGGGTTTTTTTCCCAAATGAAAACCAGTTCAAAACTATTAAAGGACTGAGCTAACTTGATCCATGGTGCAGACCTTTACATTTCCCAGTAACCTTAAAACTCTCTGGGTTCAGGTCTGCTGTGTCCATCCTGTTACTCCAGGAGCAGCATGACAGTGTTTGCCCTCACCTGACAGAAAGGAACAATCACCGTGGCACATTCAGAACACGGCCACAGTGTGAAAAACCACACGGAATTCTCACAGACATTTTTATTTTATCTGTGGACTTAGGAAAGCTCCTGGTCCTCCTTTGCTGCTCTTCTCTTGGAAAATTGGGGTAGTAATAGTAACAACACTAACACTTAGTAGCAATAGGAACGATAATGCTACAACAACAATCTTACCCTGGTGGCTTTACTTGAGAGCAGAATTTGGCTCTGCTTTCGCAATTTTGTCTTCAAAATAATGACGCCAACAACTCCTTGTGCAGTGTTATAATTACACTGCTGTTGTTGTTTTAATTTTTAGTGATTTTCTGGCACCTCCAGCACAGCAGTTATGAGAGCAAACATCGTGCAGCTTGACATGCTGCCAAGCCTTCTCTGTGACGGTGAAATAAGCACATTTTATTTATATGTCTGCTTTTCCCTCCATTGTTTTCATTTAAAACCGACGATGTCACTGGCGAGGGTCTCCGCTGACATGTAGGATTTCCTCGCCGCAGCCCCGTCTCAATGCTTCCCCACACAATGCCACAGTATTGAGATGTCAGAGCCTCTGTGCCTGATAAAGGTGTCAAGACAGATCCCGGTTGCAGCGACAACAGCGCGGACTCCGAGCCCTCCACGGCGGCCAGGAGCGATCCCCGCTGTTTGCCCTCGCTGCAAGCCAAACCTCCACACTGCCCGGCTTCCCTCTGACCCAAAAAACCTTCCCTTGACTCTTATGCAGGTTGGGTTTTTTGGGCCCCTTCAGCAGAGTATTTTCAGCTCTGATAATATTTGCGACTATTTTCAGCGAATGAGCTGCTGTGTCAAGTGGGATTAAAGCAGAGCTGTGACTTCTCTGTATGAGGCAGCTCAGCTCGCTGTCAGCAGTAACTGATGCATGTCACTTCAGCAACTCGGCCGTGTCGGGGGTCTCTGAGATGATCACAATACCCCTAACCATAACTGTGATAGTGACTAGATATTGTAATCGTAGCTGTAAATGTGACTAGATCCATTTAGTCAGATTTTATTAAAACAGCTAGTCCAGTTGGCAGAGGAGAACACGCAGAGTGGCGTGGAGTCCGTGGTTATGCCCATCAGTGTATCTCAGCGATTGTGGGTGTGGGGGAGTGAAGTCAGGGTGCTCGAAGCGGGTGGTTCATTTCAGGGCACAGCGTGGCAGCCATGCCGGGGGAATGGGTGCATGAGCCATTTGCTGCTCAAGTCTCAGGCTGGGCCGAAGTGCTGCACGCACAGAGCTGTCCCCAACCCACGGATCCCCCTTCCCGCTGCCTCTCTCCAGAAAACGCGCTGTTCCAGGGCCAGGAGAAGGGGACACGCGGGTGACGGCCGCGGCGCACGGTGCCGCTCAGGATCCACCATGGGAGCACCGCGCCAACTTTAATCTCACGTCTGTGGGAAGCGGGTGCCCCTCCACCCCGAGGGCT
>VYXF01008533.1:451839-471756 GCA_013397295.1 Polioptila caerulea
TTTTTTTTTGTGCAGTGACACTCAGGTTACTCAATGTAGCAAAGCTATTTATGAAGAATAGCAGCACAGTGAAGTAAGAAAACATTTCTCCAGTAAATGCTTCAGTTTCAGATGTATTAATCTAAAAAAGAGGTGGTATTTATTACAGAGGTGGAGGTAGGTCTTGTGTGCTGGCCTTGCTTTCTCAAATCCAGAGAGCAAGGCAAGATAACGAGTTGGTTAAATAAAAAGGTTATATTAAAACTTGGAAGTAGATCTCTTTATCACGCAGAACTGTATGCAAAACAATTGCCATGTGCTTACACGTTTACCATCTGTGAGATTTTGGGGCTGTGCCATTTCTGCAGGTTGTGAGGGGTTAAAAGAATGAATAACTCCAGTGAGAAGAGTTCCAAGCTTTCGGGTGAGGAAAGGACGAAGCCCAGGCACTGCTCCACAGGCTGCTGTGTGTGCCGAAGGCTCTTCCCTGGGAACGCCACAGCCCCAGGACACCGGCACTGCTGTTGGCACCAGTGCAACCAGGGGTGTACTCTGACCTCCTGAACTACCTGCAAATGTCACGCTGACACATGGCAGCATGTTGGTTTGGATTTTTTCCCCTCATTTCCTTTTCACCCAAGGAGCCAAGCCATCAGTTAAGTTCCTTAACTTGAGCATGAGGCTTTTAGGGAAAGACAGTAACAGGCAATGATAGTGCACCATGGCATGCCAGAAACCTCCAGAGGTGACTTCCCAATTGTTGCTTTTTCATTACTGATGAAAGTGTTTGCAAATTTATCTTAATTTAAAACTTTTGCTCTGGAAAGTGAAATGTTTTATAGTTGTGCCTTGATTTCACCAAGCTACCTTGTGCTGTTCACAAGGAATCTCACTAAATTATTTCAGGTGACGTAGTTAAATCGGTAAAGCTTTGGAGAGACCAATGCTGGGTTAAAAGGATTGGACTAGTATCCAGAAATAATGGATTTTAAACATTTTGGATTTGACCTGGCTCGAGTTGGATGTAGAGGAGATAGCAGAATAGCTGGGTATTGCTTAGGGGCCAAACCTTGTTGTGGTAATGTGATGCATGGGTGGGTTCTCAGTGGAGCTGAGAGGGAGGAGTGATGTAAAGTAACAGGCAAGAAGGGAAGGACTTCGCTGTCAGAGAGCTCCAGGGAGAGTGCTGAGGATGAGAGCATCTCTGCTCCTCTCATAAGAGGCAGGAAGCACCTGGCTCTGTGAATATTGGATGCAGGAATGGTCGTTGTAGCCAGGACCGTGTCCCAGGAGCCATCTGGTCCCCTGTGTTGCCTCTCTGCAGAGGGGATTTACTGGGGGTTTCATTGTGGTGTGTGGCAGAGGAGGTCATGTGAAGCCCTGGAGGTGTTTCTGTTCCACGGGGCACCGCAGGGTAACTGGCATCACCCTGAACTGACAGCTCATCCCCTCTTGCTCACTCCCCCTGGGGAAGGTAAAATACACATCTGAAGGCTTTTCTTTGGAGTAAAAAGGAGCTACGGGAGATGTCTCTGGATCCAAATGAAGAGGCCAGCCTTTCTCAACCTTCCGCTTTCCCTGTCAGAAAACTGAAAAGATCCCAAGTATTGGATTTTTGA
Source organism: Polioptila caerulea (assembly GCA_013397295.1). Taxonomy (NCBI): domain Eukaryota; kingdom Metazoa; phylum Chordata; class Aves; order Passeriformes; family Certhiidae; genus Polioptila; species Polioptila caerulea. The sequence continues at coordinate 453,438 of VYXF01008533.1, forward strand.
TTTTATTTTGATGCTTGACAGAGCTTGTAAAGATCCTTCATAGCAAATTTGGCTCCCAGTTTGGAGGGTCATTGCTTTCTTTAGGCGTTTTGCCGTTCTCTGCTTCTTGTAGTCCTGTAAAAATAATGAGGTCCTGATCTTGTGCCTATTGAATCCTAGGCAAAAAAAGCCCCCATTGATTTCCAAGAGAGCAGGCTGAAGCCCTTCACAGATCGTGGTGGGAGCAGCTATTTAGCTTAGCATAAGCAGGGATTGTTTGGGGAGTTTTCTAATAACCCAAACATTTTAACAAGCAGAGGAAACTCTGGTGAGTAAAAGGGCTCCCAGTTTGGGGGTAGAGATCCCTGGAACTGGCTTTTAGTGACCTCCCATTCCTCTCTAACCAGCTCTAACACAGACCTTTGCTTCCCATCTTGCTTTTTGTAACTCCAGCTTTGATGGCAGCCTAAGCAGCATCAAGCACCAGTGGCAGCAGTGACAGCCACCACCCAGCTCCCCCGTGCCTCTGCTCTGAGTCCTCTGTGGAGCTGGGCTGCTGTGCTGGCCACTGTCCCCTCCTGCTGCATCCTCGCTGCCATTTTATCAGTGTCACCGGCATCAGCCCCAGCGCCATGAGCTGTGAGCAGCACAAAGTGCCAGGAAAGTGTTAATAATTCCCCACAGGGATCTGTGGGTGAGCCTGAGCCCTGGGACCCTGCACCACACAGGAGCCTGTGGAGGAGCTTTCCTGGCACTTCCTGGGCAGGCTGAGCACAAGAGAAAGTTTTCCCATAGGATTGTTCTTTCTTTTTTTTGTTAATAACCCCGCTTTCATGGGCGAGACTCAAGTACAAGCAATTCCCTCCCAGCAAAATACTTCAGCAGCTTGTGTGGAGACTGTAGGGCCTGAACGAACTGGTGATTTCATTTTTGTTTAAAATTTTTTTAGCTTCTCTATAGATTCCCCCAGGAAAGCATTTTGTTTCTAGCCAGTAGCAGGATCTGTGTGAGATGAGCCAAGATGTGCCTTGGGAGATGAGAGTATCGCAGCTAAAAGTGAAGAGGAGAAACCAATTGCAGTGAGAAGGTTAAGGAGTTCTGAGTGTGCCCTGACAATTAGCATGTTCAAGTGAAGATAAATCCTCAATGAGCCTGTCTTTAATTAAAAGAATGATTGGAATTAGGCATGGTACTATCTCTCCTGATCAGTATCATGAGTATCTGTACGAATAAAGCATTTCTGAGGAGGGAGAAAAACACCAGATTTTAATCTTCCTTTGGTAGCCGATATGTCTGCCTTTTGCAAGGGCATATTTCTCCCTGTCTTGGAGTACCCAGCCTTGTTGACAGTAAACAACTGTCACTTGGCAGTTTATGAAAGAAGAATGTTTGAGGAAACATGTCCAGTTTAAATAGTTATGTTAATAGGCTGGGGATTCATGCAGAAGTGAGGGGATCTGGTAAATGGAGGTACATTAATTAGCTGGTATTTAGAACAATAGGATCATGGAATGGTTTGGGTTGGACAGGACCTTAGATATCACCTTGTTCCAACCTCCAGTATTCACTGTGTAAGAAAAGAGCTGAATGCAGTTGGGGCAGAAAATTTAAAAATACTTTTCATTTTTGCAGTCTGTGCGTTATGCATGAATTCACAGCTTTCTGTGAAAGCATGATTTTTTTTTCCAAAGAAAATTCCAAAAGCCTGTTTCTTCCAGCATGTGGTGGGTTGGGCCCTGGGTGGGACGAGCTGCAGGGCTGGGAACCCAGTGCTCCCACTGAGTGGCCCAAATGCTGCTCTGAGCTCCACAGGCAGCGTTTGGAGTTGCAGCTGCCCTGCCGTGTCCGCAGCCTTTGCCTCGCAGGGCCGATCGCACGGGGAGGCTGCAGGAAAACTTCACCTCCTGATTTGTGAATTGATTAATTGCAGAAAGGAAGGGGTGCCGTGGGGAGTGGGGGGAAAGGAAGAAACAGCAGATGGTGTCCTCTCTGCATCCCTGCCCAAAGTTGCTACAAATCCATCACCCACCTTCTTTCAAGTTAAACACTGGTGGATGTAGTGAGAGATGAGCGAGCGCAAAGTGTTTGTTCCAGCTCAGCCCAAAGTCATCACTGTCAAAATATAATGAGTGGGGCCTGGTGTCAGGCACTTGAAATCTGTAATCAAGCATAAAAAATATGTTTCAGTATTTCCAGGCTCCTGTTTCACCCAGCTTGGGAAGAAGGATGTAAGTGGCTGATGGGGGATACTAGCATTAGCCTTGAAGGTACTGGGTAATCCTGCACTCCAGCTGCTGTCTTGGGGTATAATATAAATACAGTAAATACCATGGAGTTTGAATACAGAGTACTGTGTTACAGATACCTCAGGCTGAAAGAAAGTATCTCAGAGAGGGGCATCTTGACAGCGGCACCTTCTCTTGCCCTTGTTCCAGTTAGGTCAGAGAACTGGAGAAGCAAATGGGAACCCCCAGAGTTTTGACAGAAGGGACACACTCAATTTTCTTTTGCCCAGCAGTTCAGTTGGTATTGCCATTATTTGAACTAGGAGGCAAAGGAAACCTGAACACCAAGCCTCCTACTACAGAAATGCTTTGTGATCTGCCCAGTCAAAAAGGAAAATGACTCCTGGAAAGTGTTAATGGAGTTGTGCTGGTGCTCCAACTTGTGAATTATTTAGTGAAGGAGTGAGATTTCTGCCTCATTTTTAAGTGCAGACATGCTGGCATACTTGGATTTGAGAAGGCAGTGGGCTTCTGCATTGCAAAAGTCTTCATGAAGGGAAAGGAAGCACAGAGGTGGCAGAGGGGACAGCAGGGGTTCTCCTTTGCCCTGTCCCCCTCAGTGCAGGGACAAAAAGGGGCAGGTTTGTACCCACCACTGTGATCTCTGTGGTGGATCACTGCCTGATCCTGGGTCTGGTGACCCCACGCAATGCAAATCCTTCCTGTAAGGAGTCATCTGCGTGCTCTGAACAAGATTGTCTTCTGGGTGGAATGTGTTAGTTCTGGCAAAAAAAAGGGCCTGAAACCTCCTCAGGTGCTTTCAAAATACATATAAATGTTTGAAGTAGAGGTTTTCTCCCTCTCCGTCCCCTCCTCACAGTGTATAGCAAATGAAGTGCAGACAAGAGGTGCAGTCTTTGCAGGAATAACTTCACTCAGTGCTTGAGCCCACCTGCTTTGGGCATGAGAAGGAGCAGTTGGAGGGGTGACATAGGATGTCTCAGGGCAGGCAGGAAGAAGAGATGACCCTGGATTAACCACCCACCCGTGGAAAGGGAGTGGAGGGAGGAGAATGCTGTGTGCAGCTCTTGCTCCATATATGGGTTATACCTCAAGGGAGGTTGTCCAACTTCATGTCTTCATGAGCAGCGCAAGGTGGTGGTTCATCCCACCCAAGGGAGCAGGACAGGAGCTTGGCTTTGGTGCCTGACTTTCAGACAAATCCAGCCCCTTGGTGGCTACTGGGCTCAGTTTTTATTATCTATATCTTCCACCTGGCAGAGAGAAGTGGCTGTTTTCTTCACTTGGCTTACCTGCTACACTGGCCATCCTTGCCATCACAGCAGCATCCATCTAACTCAGAGGCTCATTTGCGCAGAGAAGAATTTATAAGTATTTTTAGTGGGGAAAGGAAAGGAATAGCTGGGAAAATCAGAGTCAGAAGGATAGGGTATACATCCCAAAGTGCCTGTGGATGCAGGTAGGACCAGCCATGTCCTCTTGTAGGAAGGAGAAATAGCCCTCTGCAGAGGATCTGCATTTCCTTACAGTGGTGCTAAAATATCTTTGCATTCAGGTATCTTCCCTGCTTTTGGAATTTCTGGATCCTAATGTAGTGCAGGTTGTAGATGATTATTTGGGAGCACTAAAACTGCTTGAAGGCAGTGGGAACTGAGACACGCATGACTTCCTTGAACTCTCTCTTAATTTGTAAAGTGGAGTCCAAACCCCGCTGTAATAGATATGGTTACAGGAGACCATTAAAAGGTCCCTCCTGGTGAACCTGATGCCCTGGTGCTGCTGCTGGAAATGATAAACCTCTGCATTCAGGCTGGATGGTATGCGATGCCCTGCGCGTATGTGCGTATGCATGGAAGCCGGTAAGTCCTGCTAATTTAGCGATTGTTTTCCAAGTCTGCTTTCTATAACCCTCTAGACTTAATACAAATAAAGAACTGACCAAGTTTCCTGTGAGAAGCGCGGAACAAACGCTAAGTGTGGGATTTGAATGCAGAAAGGTGAAAACACAAATGTATACAGAAACAGCAAGTCAAACAAGCTGAAAAAATATTGTAAGGTTGATTTAACAGAGCAATGAACTCAAAGCTGTCTAATCCCTTTAGCAGCCTTCTTTAAAGAGGAGAAATGAAAGAATTTTTGACATTACTTTTCTTGCCATCTCTTACAACTCTAATAATGCTGAAGGATAAGACTTGAGTTTAGCACAAGGACAAAGTGTTGCAGCTTTAGTTAGAGGTGTTTTCTAAATAACAAAATCTTCATTTGTCATTCACGACATTAAAGTGGATCAGACTTCCTGAAAGGAGATTACTGTTAAATTTCTTCAACTGGGGTACCTGGCACCTAAATCTCACTTGAGACTCTGAAATAACAAGCTTGGTTTTGAAAGATGCTGAGCCAGGTCAGGCTCTGCATTTGAATTGCTTAAGCACTCTCAAAATCTGGCTATTCATTTTGATGCATAGATATGGATTTCTGGGCTTAATCACCGACCTTTGCATTTCAAATGTTTGACCTTTGTTTTCTTTACTAAGTATGCAGACAGAGCGGCCCCCAAATTATTACTGTTTTTCCCTGTTACACAGCTGAAAACGGCTAGCAGAGAAGACTTGAAGTTCTGCATCATATTACTGAGAAATAGGGATCTTTGAAAAATAGCATTTATTTTACTCAAGGGAAACTTGCAAAAACGGGAATATTTTCTTATTTTCATTCACATGAACATAATCCTTCATATATCTAAAACCCACAATCAGCTGGAGAAAAACCCACCCAAACTACCCTAAACCTTTGCCCTCTCTTAATCCCTGTACAAGAGGGTTTTTTTTTAAGATGTGCTTTTCTCCCCCCTGAAATAAAGGCAATTGATAGGCTCATAAACAAATACCAAACATTAAGTCCTAATCTCCATATAGAGGAGCCTGACCCTTTTTATGGAGAGAGAGGGTAGAGGGAGGAAACAGGGCCAGGAGTTTCAGGTTTAATGCTTATTAAAGTTTTAGTGGGTGGGAAAATGCAATCAATAAATTTTGTTTAATGCCTCAAAACTGGTGTTAGTTTTCATTAGCTACACCGGAGAGTAGTTTTCATTTTGAAACTAGGACACTCGTAGTTGGAATGACAATTAATGTGGAGTGAATATGGTCCCAGTTGGAAGCCGATTTTTTGAATAGCATGAGAACTTTCCCCACCTCCCTGCCTTGGCTCCGAAGTGGGGTAGCTTCCGTTTTTAATTAGCAAACCCGGCAAAATTTAGCTCATTGTGTCTTTCTGATCCTTTGGCCCAGTGGATAGCTTGGATTTCTCCATCTTGCTGTCTTGAGGCTGTTCTTTTTATTTTTTTTCCTTCAGTTTTGGTGCGGGAAGGAAAGGGGGGCTTCAGGATACTTAGGATTAAAGTCATTGTTTGGGGGTATTTGCAGCCAGCTGCCTGCATTAAATGAAGATTAGAGCAGTGCACATTAAAAGTGCAAGGGAAATGCAGGGGACCTAGGAGCTGCATAGCTGTGAACCGAAGGGGAAAGGTTGGGGCTTTATGGCAAATTTTTTCTGATGCCATGTGATCTTAAAGCCCACTTCAGAAAGCATCACAAGTAGCTTCCAGGGCAAAACTGACTTGGGAATTGGAAAGGACACAGGAGCATTTGCATCCCTTAAAAAGTTCCTCTGAGGTAAAACTAAACTTTTGAGCCTGGAGAACTTAGGTATTTCTTAAAAGTTCATCTGCAAGAGCACTTGAGAGGTGTTGAAGTTTTGGTAGAACTGACTAAGTAGCTGAAAGCCCACCCTGGAGGTCAAAACTCCAGCAGTAATGAATTTTTGAAGGATTTTTAGGAAGGAAATGAAGGTGTACAGAGAAAGAGCCCAGGAAAAAAATAACCAGAAGAATCATTCAGCAACATAAGAAAGTTTAGCAGGACCAAGTTCTGCTCAGATGGAGTGTGGGGCAAGCTTTGCCCAATCTGTTGGGATGCTGGGAAGCCTCGTTCTGTGCCTCAGTTTACATAGCTGCTGCCACTGCCTTTGAAAGGGCTTGTGGTAGTTGCTTGCTCGCTGCAATGATGAGGATTTTTTGGACTTCCTCAGGCATGTAGAGCAGAAATGTAAAACATCAGCCGCTTTGTGGTGGGATCTGTCTGTCAACATCAAGCTGGGATGCCCCTGCTGTGCTGAGGAAAAGCTGAGGCCAAGTTGGCCACTGCTCTTCAGAGGCAGCAAGAGGCAGACACCAAAAGGATGACAACACAGCCCCTTGTGCTCCCACAAGGATCAGCCCAGAGTGTCCCATCACTGCCTTGGGCCGTGTGGGCCGGCCCCGTTTGGCCACCAAGGCTGGGTGAGGTGGTCTGGGTGACCTGTGGGCCAACACCTGCCAGGTGTGCTCATCGTGCCTGATGTCACCTCACCGTGAGTGTGGGCTGCTGAGAACTGATACAGCTCATTGCTGCCCATCTGGAGCAAAGCACAGAGACTTTGGCACATGGGAGAGCAGGAGCTGCCTGCGTGGGCATCCTTGAGCAGCAGCTAGGAGCTCTGACAGCCTGGGGACCTCAGCATGCCCAGGCTGCCTCCCTTCTGCTGCTCGCTGTCTTTGGGGGGACCATGGGTGAAATGGAGACATTTCATATCAGTTCTTTGATTTCTGTTAAAAAAGTTCAACACAGAACTCTGAGCTAACTAGATATGTGAGAGTGGTGTTTGCTTCCCTGTGTTGAGTGGAGAACCAAGTGTTTGGTTGTGCAGTCTGGCCAGATTTTGAGGAAAACTCCCCATCACTGCTTGTTCCTTTTAGCCAGCAATCTCTAGCTGAAGGCTGTTCTTGGGACCAGTTCTGGGCTCTCAACAGCAGCCAAAGCTGAGCCTCTTGGAGGGGTTTACATTCCCATCTTTTTAGGTGTAGCCAGGAGACCCCTTTGATTTGTCCTCTAGTGGGTTTTTTTCATCCTCCTCAGGACTTCCAAGTGTCAGAGGGAAATCCTTCTGGCCAAAGTGTTTTTGTAACTGTTTTAGCTTTGTGACAATTTATTTCTTTAAACTCTCTGTGCCTGAATTGAGTGATCTAAGAAAACAGTCCATTAAAAGGAGGATACTGTAGAGTCCTGATGAATCCTGTTTTCTACTTGGCCGATGGAACAGAAAGCTAATTGCCAGTAGTAAATCCATTCAAAGGAGAGCTGGAGGGAGGGAGAAAAGCTAATATTCCTCCTTGAATGCCATTTAATCTCTGAAACCTTTCATGCAGATGTAAATTAGGATTTGCACAACAGAGTCAACAGTTGCTCTGTAGATAAGGCAGATTTGCAACATCTGCTTTTTCCATTTTGGAAGCTCTTCCAAAGTCGGGGGCTGTCGGGGATAGCCAAGCTAAACAGTAGAGATTTTTAAAATTCCTTTCCATAATCTCTTGTTTATAAAGAAAGCTGCATATGACAGAACTAAACCTGGTTATTGTTCTCCTAATTCTCTAGGAAAAAAAAGTTTGCTTTTCTCCTAAAACAGATCTAAGAAAACCCCCACGGGGTGGTAACACAGTGCAGTTACTTGTTAATGTCTTTGAAAGAAATGTCTGGTAACAATTGCATAGGCCACTGCCGTGCAAATACAGTATAAATTGTCTACTTTGTATTATTATTATTATTATAGCTGTTTTAAGCTTTTCCAGGAGAACTGCCTCCTCCCAAGCAAACACTTGCAATATAGGAAAGATGAAGTGGTACCTTTGAGTGATCTGCTCTAGGGGAAGTTGTCCTTGCCCATGGCAGAGGTGTTGGAATGAGATAACATTTGAGATCCCTTCCAACGCAAACCATTCTGTGGTTCTGTGATTCTGTGAAATAATGGAGGTAAACCCTTTTCACATATGATTATCTAAAGACATATTTTTATATCACAATTTTGACTTTTACAGATACAGATATTTTATTTTTGCAGTATTTTATTTCTGGGTGTGAGCCCCATTGAGCAGGGGAGATAACCCAGCAAAACACCACTTTGGGAGGTGATACTGCTTCAGCAAAACATCCTGTGCTGCTGGGATTGCCAGAGCAAGCCCCTTCTTCCCAGGATGGCTGGGAAGTGTGGTGCAAGAGGGGTCTTGACCTCAGAAGGAGACATGAGGGGGGGAAGAGAAAACAGAATGTTTTACATAATCCTTTTTATTTTTATAAATAAAATAAAATAAAAAATATATACACAAAATATTTTATATAATATCATGCATGTATTTGATATAATAGCTGTGCCAGGCTTGTGAGGTGCCTTTTGGGGTGACAGGGCCATAGCCAGACTGGGATGTTCCACCTCTGGCACTGTCACAGCTGTGCAAAAAGGAGGGGAAGCTGTGTCCTGCATAAAGCACTGCCAAATATATATATACATATAAAATACCACATCAGCTCCCTGCAGAGCAGGGCGGGTATGCATGGACTGCAGCTCCCTTGATCGTACCTGCCCTGAGAAGGCAGGTTCCTGGGGAACCAGGTGATCCCACGATCTTACCATGCCCACCCCTCACAGGGGCTGCAGGGCCCCAGGCTGGTTTGGAGGTTTTCAGTATTCCCCCCAGGGCCTGTCTGCCTCTCTGGGAGGAGACAGCAGGAATGGGGATGTGGTTCCTGTAGGCAGGTGACACTGAGGCCACTTGTCACTTTTCCTGGCAACTTTTTAGGTGTAGGCAGGTCTTAAATGAACAGTATTTGACAAGGAAAGTGTTTTATTTCCCTTCTGGGAAGTTTGGTCTTCCCAGTGCAGGGGTCCCAAGGTGAGGTGCAGAAGTGACTCCATCCCCAGAATAGCCACACAGGTATTGTGAGAAACACCTGAATGTTATTCACTGGGTGAATAATACTCTGTTAAAACAGGTAGGACACTTATTTAGAGTAAACCAGGGCTATATATACAGGACACAGTGCTGGTCTGAGTCTGGATATAGCATGCATGCTCTTTGCCACCATGGCTGTGTTCATCCCCCTAATGCTGGAGGTTTTCATACACCTCCAGCAATTACTCAACAGCTTGCTGGCTGAGACCCTTGATCCCCCTGGGAATGGGATAACAAACTCAACAGGAGAAAGCTCTGGCATGGCTGTTGTTCTATGATCCTATAATGTATCCTGTCACGGTGGATTTGGTGCAATAAAACACATAGAACAAGAAACTATTTCAAATTAACCTGAAGAGAGAAATGCATGGAGCGCTGCTGTCTCTGTGCTTGTTAATGTGCCAAATACAGCTTGTCCAGCTTGAAAAAGGAAAAATATGATCTGCTTAGGATTGAGCCTTAGTCCATTCCAGCACTGGGCTGTGAAGCAATCCTGGAAAGCCTCTCGGGGTTTGCCAGGGTTCAGGGTGGGGTGAGGAATCTCTTGCTGGTGGTACTGAAAGTTGTGTGGCTGAGTGCTCTATTGGAGGAATGCCAGTGTAGTTGGAGTTGTGTGGTAGATGTTCCCTGCTGCAGGATGCCTACTGAAGGAAAAGGATGATGATGATGGGGGATGCGTGTACCCCACCAGAGCAGTTCCTCAGGAGACTCCTGAACACTTGGTGTTTGAAAAAGTAGGGTTGTGGGAAGTTATTCCAAGGGAAAAATCAAAGGTGAAGAGAAAGAAATTTTCTGGAGCCAGAAGCCAGCACCTGTGAAGTGACATGGGACCCTGGAACTCCCTCACCCTTCACTGTGAGCCTTTGCTGCTCAGGAGCAGACCCCAGCAGCATCTGGAAGTAGTCCCTGACACCCAGGAGGGCATCAGGCAGGCTCTAGGTTGGCTTGGATTTTTTGGGGGTCATAAGCAGCCCAGGAATAGCCCACCACCCTCAATCTCCTCAGTGGCCCAGGGATAGCCTACCACCTTCCACCTCTTCCTCCTCCTTTCGTGCCTGAATAATAATAAATAACTTGAGAGCTGCATGCGTTAAAACAAAAATAAAACATTTCCAAGCTCAGCCAGAAACAAGTATTGATGTCTGAGAGGAGCAGACAGCTGATGGAAATACTGACACACTTAAGTACTTGGAGCTGTGAACCACACAGAAAGTGATTTATTGCTGGGATGAGCCAAGCAGCTACGGAGATGAAGTATCTTATCCTTATAAGTGAATACATACAAAAGCATTTCAGCATTGCTGAGCCAACTGCTCCTCATTGTGGAAGGTGTTTCCAGCCAATTGCTGCCTTTTTGCTCCTCTGAACAGCTTAAAAATGGTCTCTTTCTCTGCAGTGTGTTTGCTATGAGCGGTGATGATGCTGCAAGTGCTGATCTCCATCAGATGCATCTCTTGGTGGTTCTCAAGTCATTACTGCTTTGGCTAAACGAATAATTTGTTGAATTTTAGTCATACTTTGGGAGCCCACAACCCAGATTGCCTCTTTCTCTCAAAGAGCCCATTAAAGCTGCAAATGTGTTAATCCCTGCTGTGCTGGCAAGTGTCAGAGTGGGCTCCTGTAACCCCTACATGAGTTAACTTCCTGGTGATTTATACCTGTGTGTCTGGGTTTAACCCTATCTGGGTTCAACCCTATCAGCCCCACACTGCAGCTTCCTCACCCCGTCTTGGAAGATGGAGGAGAGAACTGGAAGAGTAAAAGTGAGAAACTTACAGGTGGTAATAAAGACAATTTAATAAGAGAAGCAAGGGCTGTACACAGAAGCAAAGCAGAACAAGGAATTAATTAGTTCACCACTTCCCCAGGGCAGGTGTTCAGCCATCCCCAGGACAGCTGGGCTCCCTCATACAGTGCCTGAGAAAGAGAAATGCCACCACTCCAAACAATCCTCCCTTCCTCCTTCTTCCCCCAGTTTTATTGCTGAGCATAATGTCATATGGTCTGGAATATCCCTTGGATCAGCTGGGCTCACCTGTCCAGGCTGTGTCCCCTCCCATTGTTTTATAGATGGAGGGGTGGCCTCAGAGGGGGCAACTTCATGTCTTGGTGTCTCTGGTTGAAAAGGAGTTGGAGACACCAGGCACTTACAGCTGGAAGGCAGGAAGGAGGTGCTGGACTCTGGCCACCCTGTGAGAGATGTGAGCTTTGGTTCCCTGCTTTGAACTCCTGCTGTTTTAAGCATGGAAATGAGACTGTCTCTGCTTTCAGATTTACCTTTGTACTTGAAAGCTATATAAGGAACAAGAGTAAAAATTGGTTGTCCAAGGTCACAGTTGGCAAAGTGCTTAAAAGCATTTGAGTGCCCGTTCAAATAATTTGTGGAGATCTCCAGTTTGGGTCCTGTTTATTTTTTAAGCCATAAGTATATAAAGAAAAGTTTGAAAAACAGTTAACAGAACTGAAATTAAGGCCATTAGTAGCGTTCTCCTTTTGATTCACCACTACATCTTTCCTGAGATTATGCCCAGTCAGTAGAAATAAAGTCACTAGAACAAATCTTTGCATCGCAATGTCTGCTGGAGCCCAGCTGGGGAGATTGAGGGTAGAGATGCCAAAATAAAGTTGTCAGAAACAAGAGATGCTGCTTCATTCCATTCAAGAAGAAGCTTGAGACCCCAGTCCATTCTGCTGAGTCTTACTTTCCTCTTCATTCCAGCATTCCCTGTATACATTTTGTAAAAATTCTTTGTTGCTTTGTCATTAATCCAGGTTCATTATGGTTTTCAAAAAAGAGTTATTTCCTTTTAAATGGCAAACCAGTACAGTTTGGCTTGTGCTTAGTCTGGGCTTGTTCCTGTTCAGTAGGTTTATAATACAAAAGCCAAAATATACAAGACTTGAGATCGTTTGGCAAACAGTATTGCTAGAAATGTGTTTTGTGTGCAGGGGTGGTACAGTGGGGTTTGTTTTCCAGTAGATTAAACTAGCAAGAAGTTCCATCAGAGTTAGACCAGGACTCGGTCTTGCAAGTGCAAAGCTGTCCACAGGGCTTTTTAATTTGAAGCCAAAGTTGGTACCAGTGAAAAAATCCTTACAGTCTAGGAGAAGGAAGAAAAAACTTGAACAGTTAACCCAGAATATTTCTTGACCATATTTCCCCCAGAGATATATCCCAGATGGGAAGAGACCATGGCTGAACACTCCAATGTAGCAATGAGTGCTGGTCTGATAACAAGGAGATTCTGCATGGAGCTTAGTCTTCTTTTTTGATTTACTAAAAGTATATGCTTTCAGGGAAAAAATTCATTAAAAGAGAAAAACCCAACACCCTAAATATTTGACTGTATGAATACCACAATATTCTGGCCAAACCATAAAATATTTGAACTGGAATTGCTGCCATGGTATGAGGAAAGGTTCTTTGTAATCCCAATGAGTGTGGGCTTTGCCTCCTGCAAGACAGTACCTCCCATGAAATACCACCTTTTCAGGCTCCTAGAATCCTTTCTTTCTACCCTGCTAGGCTACTGACTGCAACATTTTTATATTTTAAATATTTACATTTATACAAGAATAAAAACATTCATGACAAGAAGAGAAAAGCAATAAATTTTTCTCTTATAGCCTGCTCCAACTCTTTAACCTCAAGGCAAAAGAGCAGCCTGGAGCCAATGCTACATCCTCAGGTGTTTGGAGCTGCTATACTTACATTGGTTTCACTTTGAAGTCACACTCTATGATTATGTCTTTGGTTCTGCACTTTCCTTGCACACAGCATAACTTCAGCCAGAAGCTAGTGATGGTTTTATTTATTTTAGCTATTCCAGCCTTCCAGAAGCTATTGCATCTTCTGTCCAGCCTTGCACCTGTTTTCTTCGGCCCACAGATGTTGCCTTTGGGTCACCCAGAGTCACAGAAGAAATTTGGTTTATCCCTGGTTCTGCTTCTTATATCCTGTCCTTGCTGGCTCTCGTAGAGGTTTGTGGACAGACTCACAGGAATAAATGAAAGGAGGCCCAGAGACTGAGCTGTGAATTTGCCAGCACACACTTATTTCTGCCAGATCACCCCCTCACCTGCAGCACTGTGTGCAGTGACCCTTCTAGAGGTCTGTGGGGTTTGTTGTGATGCACCTGGTGGGGTGGACATGTTTTGGTTGCTACAGGATCAAAAGCATCCTTGTAGATCAGACAGAGACCTGACTGTCTTTGCACAGCTACCTACCTGTGGCAGGCAAGGGGGAGATCTGGGCATGTGGAAGCATCAGTAGTTTGAGCAAATATAAGATATGTTTCTTTTTTAAACGTCCTTTCTGTCTCTGACACCTGCTCTTATTTATTCATCTCAATTTCTTTCTACCTTTGCAGAATACTTGAGGAGCGAGACCGCCTTTCTGGAAGAGTTGGTGTTTGGAAATGGAGATACCATTGAACTTTCCTGTAACACCCAAGGCTCTTCTGTGTCTGTTTTCTGGTTTAAAGATGGTATTGGAATTGCACCTACCAACAGAACTCATATTGGACAAAAACTGTTGAAGATAATCAATGTGTCATATGATGACTCGGGGCTGTACAGTTGCAAGCCAAGGCATTCCAACGAGGTCCTGGGGAACTTTACAGTCAGAGTTACAGGTATGTGCAGAAATACTGCTGTTTCAGTGATTTTCTATTTTTTTTTCTTTCTTATGAAAAAAATTTTTGCTCTTTCACATGTTCAGCACAACTGGTGGTTTGTGGTGTTTGTCCGTCCTTGGAAGGTCTGTACCTCCCTGGTAACTCCTGACAGTGATTAGACTGGCCAAACAAACCAGTTAAAGAATGCTTGCATGTCCATACCAAATGTTGAAGCTTGATGTTAATACTGAGAGAGACTTTGCTACTCAGGCTACACCTCAAATCCCCCTTAGCACTCAAATAGATGCAATGCTATGTGTGCCTTTGAAGTCTTTGGTGAGTGAGTGAGCTGTGGCTCAAGGGGGTTAAATTATGTTTTCCGTGTTATGTGACAAATTTATGTGGCAAAATTGCACATAAAAGCTGGAAGTTCCTGAAAACTGTTTCTCTGTTGTAGCTGGTAAATCTCTGCCCTCCATCACAGTTATCACAAGTTGCTAGCTTGTTTTAGAGTTAGCTTATCTGTAAACTGTATATCCAAAATATATGCTTCATCAAAGTTACTTATTGGGATTCATACATTGCAAACAAGTGCTGTGTTAGCAAAGCACATGCTGTCATTTGCTTGGCCATATTTTTTGTGATGAGGATGATAGAACAGAACAGCTACAAGCTGTCCAAGCCTGGATCACTAAACACAGAGTGCCAGAAAAATCTGTTGTTTCCAGATAGCTAACTACCAACACAAAGGTCATTTTCATGATTTCAGGCTGATGCATTGGTAGATGGATACTCATCACTGTGTACAGATAGAAAACCTCCTGATCACAGGTTAAAGACCTGAATTTTCCGGAGAATTAGCCCCTGGTGGATCCCAGGTTTCAAAAACTTTCATTTGCTCTTGTACTGTTGGAGCTTTTTCAAGAATCCTTGAATAGCAGGTCCTTTCTCCAAAAGTTGAGTTCTCTCAAAAAAGTAACAGTCTCTGTCTGAAAAACCAAACACAGAGATGTTTGTGACTGTGAATCACATCCACCCCATAAAGAGCTTTCTTGTGCAATAGCATTTTGTGTGAGAGAAAACCATCGTGAGAATAAAAGCTCATTTCACCAAGCCTTTAGCAACATCTGCTTTTTATTGAACGTTACTGGAAATTGCTGTGAATGCTTCAAGGTCATATCAATTAAATGGTTAAAGAAGTATTTGGCCCTTGAAAGGCTTTCTTTTACTAGGTACGATTATTGGAACTCTCCAGCGAACTGCAGGTTGTTAGAAATGTTACTCTGTCTTTTTTTCCTAAGTGACATGAAAATGCTTTTGAGTTCAAGGGGCAGCAGGGAGGCAGGAGAGGGCAGCTGGTTACATGCTCAAATGAAACAGCTGCCAGCCCCAAAAGTTTGTAAAGTGAGAAATTGTTTTTAATAGTGGAAGGACTGATAATCCTCTGCTTTTAAAAAGTTTAAGCCCCTGTATTTTTCCTCTTCACTAATAATAGCTAATAACAGCTTAAGAACTAGCAAGTAACCTGAACCTGCTTTCTGACAACATTGAGTCTTTGATTCTATTAGCCCACTGTCATTACCACCAAAGTGCTGGTAATGTGGGAGCCTCCTTTTTAGCTGTCAGCAGCACTTGTTTTAAACTTTGAAGCCCTGTTTTATGTGGCAATAGTTGTGCCTCTCATATACTCAGATATTTCTTCATAATTAGTATTGATTGCTCAGCATGGCACTGCAGAGATGAGATTGTGATTGGAGATTTGTGGTTTGTGTCCCCAGTTCTTTAAGGTAACGCCAGCAGTTAGCTCAGGTATCTTGTCAGGAGGTCATGTGGGTATCTGATGTTTGGGGCTGGAGTTGTTCTCTACATTAAACTGATTTAAAGCTGTACTAACAAAATGGAATTGTTTTAATCTGTGTTCTTAAGTGAGCATAACTAGGCTAGGTGTGTTTGGAATGGCTGATCCACAAGGAAGTTCCATTTTGAGAGATGCTTCCAGGTCCTAGGGCCATATCAGGATTTTCCAACACAGAGCCATGAGATCTGAGTCTGCAACAAACTGACTGTTCTGCAGTGACTCTGGCTGTGCACAGGGGGATGTTTGATGCTGGAAGCAGAGCAAGTAGCTGCTGGAGCTGGCATTCAAGGGCTGAGAACCAGGCTGATTAATAGCAGGGTTTGATCTCTTTAAAATTCCTCCCTTGACAGACAAGGGCTTGAGTGTTTTGCTAGTTTACCAAAAAACATACTGTCCCCTTAAAACCTGAGCACTTGGAAAGGATCTTATAGAGGCTGCATGCCCAAACTGATATCCAGCCCTGTTGGCAGAAGCTCCATTTCTGCAACCATTTCATGCACAGAACAGCCTTTGGATTAAGCAGCTGAGCAGCACCCCTGTGATGAGCATGGACTGCAGGCTGGTACCAGCAAACAGAGCTTTCAAAATACCCAAGGCCAAGCATTACAAAACATGTGGCTGAACAAATTAAGTCCCTTTTCATTCATAATTAATTTGAGCAGTTCTTGCCAGTAATCAACAACTTCTGCAAAGGATTACAATTTCAGTAAATGATAAAAAATTAGCTTATAATTCTTAGTCACCTTTTGAAAAAGGTGGTGTTTTAGTAACCTGGATAGGACAGTAGCTATGAAAATGGGATATTTGGTCTTAAAATCTCAGCTGCACATATCATCTTAAAAACAAGCAAAGTCAAAGACTTCCCTCAACCTTGTGAAATGTTTTTTAATTAGTTTATAAATTGATTCTACTCCTCTGATCATGGTTGATTTATTGGAAAGCACAAGTAAACTATAGTAATGCATTAATATATGGATAACCAAATCTGAGAGCAGAGCTGAGAAGGTGCTGATTTCTCCATTGATGCTGGTGAGGATTTGGCTCAGTTTCTGCCTTTGCCAGGACTTGAGTAAACCTGCTGGGTCAGCCAAAACACCTAAACATCCACTTCATTTTCAGCAAGCCCCGTGGCATTTCCCTAGTTCTACTGCCAGCAAAACTAGGGAAAGCTGTGGATTTGCAGTTAGATACGTGCTTAAAGTCGTCCTTGAGGCTTTGCCAAGGAGAAGGTGCAAAGCATGATGAGCTCCTGCAGTCTAAGGCAGGGAGAGGTTTCCTGTATTGCTTCTGTGGATGGTGAAAATGCCTGGAAGGCCCTTCCAGATTCTGCAGGGAAGAATTATTTGTTGTTACCTTTCCTTCTTTTCCCTCCTTTTATCCCCTCTGCACCTTTTTCCATTTTTACCTCCACTGTGCTGGTCAGAAAATGATAGAAAACTCAGGTGCATCTTGCAATGAAGGATGTTCTACCTGGCTTGATCAAAAGCAGCACTTTACATTTCTGGCCATGTATTGAACACCCATAATGTTTCCTGTTTTCTAGTATTTAAGGCCAAGTTCTTTTACCATTGTCTCAGAACATAAAGGCTGCTAGGTTGATAGCATTTTCCTTTTATTTAAAAGAAAAATTCCTGGAGATTATATCACATCAGTGATGCTAAATCTCCCAGATGCTGAACTGTACTAAACCAAACTGTGTAAACTAAATCAAACACTAAGCTGCTATTTGATAATGGCACTTACATTTACAGTAGTCACTTGATGGGGGGAAGAGGGACTGAGCCTTCATTGCAGACAGTTTGGAGAAGGTGAAATGTTAGACCACATTAAAAGAAACAGTTCAGGATGTTTTGGAGAGATACAGATGGAAAATTCCCACCTGTTTACCTGTATTGAGTTACAGCCTTGGGGTGCCTCTGTGGGAGGAATATAACTTAAGGGAACTGGTTCATGGGCCAGCCATCAAAACGTTGATGGAGAGAGGTTTGATTGCAGGAAGTTCAAAAGTTTTGGTTGTAGTGTTTAAGCAAGGAGCTAATGAAGGGAGACGTAGCAGGGGGATATTGAGCAGGGAAAGTGAATTAGAAATGCTGGTAAAAGAAAAAGTCTTCAGAGTGAATGCTAGAGGGAAGAAAAAAATAAAAGCAGTCAGAGAGCTTGTTGTGCAAAAAGAAATTTTCCAGTTTAGAATTTCTTTTGTATTTATGAGGAAGAGAGCATTTTACGCAGGGAGAAGTATTTGACATTGGACCACATTTTCAGAGCACTGGCAAACTCATGACACCTCCCTCCCAGTTGAGAAGGCTCCTGTCCAGTTGTGCCTGGCCCAGCAGCATCAGAGGGATGGGCTGGTGGAGCTGCAAGGAAGGGTGACCCATCACTTGAATGTCCTCCCTGGCTGGAGCGTGTGACACCAACAGCCTCACTCAGCATGCTGTCCCCACGTACCATCCTCCTTCTGCTTCACTTCTTTCTTGTCTCCTTCCAGATTCCCCTTCGTCAGGCGATGATGAGGATGACGATGATGAGTCAGAAGATACAGGTAATTTGATTTTTTGGGTTACAGAGGCCTTTTCTTTGAAGAAGCTCTGGCTCCCAAGCAGTGCAGCTCATCTGGGTGTTCATGGGGTCGCACAGCAGCTCTCTCTTTAAAATCAGTGTTTAAAGTGTTTAAAATCAGTGACCTTAGGATGAAACCATAATGAAATTTGTCTAAAAATTTAGAAACAGCTGCCAGATTGGTTTTGCAGCTGTGGAATCCTACAGCAGCAGTACTCTGTTTTGAAGAGTTGATGCTGAG
>VYXF01008533.1:471768-548128 GCA_013397295.1 Polioptila caerulea
TTCATGGGGTCGCACAGCAGCTCTCTCTTTAAAATCAGTGTTTAAAGTGTTTAAAATCAGTGACCTTAGGATGAAACCATGATGAAATTTATCTAAAAATTTAGAAACAGCTGCCAGATTGGTTTTGCAGCTGTGGAATCCTACAGCAGCAGTACTCTGTTTTGAAGAGTTGATGCTGAGAATCTGGGTAGATGAGTAGTTACAAATCCTCCTTGCACATAAATCCAGACCAGCCCACTTACCATATATATATATATATATATAATTATTATTTTACTATACTGATGTTACACCAGTTTTATACCATTTCAAACCTTGACTTCTTTACTTTTAACTATTCTGATTCTGGTCCTTACCAGCATCTTGACAGGAGTCAGAGTGCAAATCATATGCTAGCCAAGGGCCAAATTTACTGATGCCATAAGTGGAAGCAACCTCTTTGGCTTTACTGGCTTTTTCTTTCATTCCTGTGAGGAAGAGAATCCCAGGACAGTGCTTGGTGCTTTCACAGTGAATCTCTTTCAGTCCCAGTGCTGCTTTCTTTAAGCATTTATTATTTAAGCTTTCAATAGCATTAATCAGGATCATTACAGGCTTCAGAGGTGTTAGTGTTATGCTTTATTCTGCTCTTTATACTTCTGCAGAGTGAGCTGCCCCTGTGTATGTGTTTTTAATAAATAAATGTCTTGCATTTGAACTCCCAGTCTGTTATGTACATTGGCAGGTGTTCAACATGACTGGAAAATCTCTCCTGCCCATAGCATTGGACATGCAGGGCTCTTTCAAAGAGGTCTGCCACTGTGATAAGTTGATACTGCTGTGTGTGCAGTGTGTGGACAGTAATAGTGAGTTACAGTGCCAGGAGACCCATCAGCAGCAGTTAGTGGTTTTCTGATAGCTTCTAATTAGGGGCCAAATCCTGCCAGGTGACAGGCACTTTTGCAGAGGTGCTCAGGGCTCCTGGTGCCTGCTGAAGAATGGTACAGACATAGGGAAGGTCTGGTTTGGTCAAGATTTTTTTTCTGCTGCAGAGCAGCTTCTGATCAGCACAACTGATCATTCTGTATGTTTTTTAATGTGGTTTATAGAGAACTCCATCTCTTAGCAACAGGTATCACAAAACAGCAGCTGGCTTATGGTACAGAAAGACGTTTTTCTTCACTGAAAAGGAAAACACACATTTCACCACATGTATTTATAGCCTGTTTTCTGGGTCTTCTTGACTTTGAGGCTGTCTCTGTTTTTAGACCTGAAGGTAATGGCTGGCTTTGCTTAAAAGTCTCGTTATAAAAAGTTGGATTCTCTTCTGCTTTAAAAATGGTTGATTAGCTTAATGTATCAGTGTGGTGAAACCTCACAGTGTTTCATGACATGGATGTGCTTTATGTTGCTTTCTTTGATGTCAGAGCCTCCACTTAACCCTCAGTTTAGTCTGGGGAGCTGTGTTGCTAAACCTGGTACCACCACTGTCAGAACATCCCACCAGGAACAGGGGCTGAAGGACCATCCCAGGCAGGCACACACGGTGTAGCCAGTGCTGTGCTCTGTGGACAGCCCAAAGATCCAGGTCCCATATCTCCTGTGGCAAAAATGTGCCCTACTAATGGGGTGCATGAGCCCCTGCTCAGGCATCAGACACAGCTGTGGTCAGTAGTTAGAGGAGAAAAGGCAATAAATGCTTTCATGCAAAAGAAAAATACCACAGACTCCTCGGATGGTTAGGGTTGGAAGGGACCTTAAATGTATCTAGTCAGCATAACTGATAGTGTTTCATATTTAAGGAGAGACAATCCATCCTGGACTGGCTCACTGAGTGTTGCCACTGAATAAAATCCTTTTGTCCTGGCCTCTTGTGATAATAAGTTACTTTTCTGGCTTAATTGTGTTACTCAACAGAGTTTCCCATCCTCATATAGTGGAGAGTTTGGAAAGCTGATTCCAATAGCATCATCAGTTTTAAGCCAATCTTGTTTATTTTAAGGGTTGGAAATACCAAATTCCATGTGGAGTGCCCTGCTCTGCTCACTCTCAGCTTCCTCTCTGTAAACAGGGCATCCCTTAGAGAAACTTCATCAGCTTCAAATCAGCTCGTTTGTTGGAGCCATGTCACAAGCCGTGATCCGCCTTTGCAGAAAGAGGCTTTCTAATACCTCTGTTCTCTACAGCTGTTTTTCCTGGCCCTGAAACAAAAACAAAACTCCCTTTTCACACAGTGCGCTTCTGCCCCAGTGCTCCCTACCTCTCTTGTATCTGTTTGTTTGGAGCCCCTGCTGCGCAGCCCCAGCACCTTCAAAGAGCCCCCATAATCTCCAATTAAATCTGGCTCTGTCCTCAGAGGCGTCAGCTGGGGAAATTACACAATTAGGGTTGATTCTGTCTGCCACAGAATTTGGTGGCAGCTCCTAATTGCTAAATGAGTGCTTGGCTGTATTAATTATTCCAAGTATTGCTCTCAGTTTTTTTTTAATTGGTCATTCCAGTTGGATGGGTGGCCGGTGTCTTTGACGAACAAAACGGACCGTCAGGCTTAGTGTTTGATGATGGGAAAGAGCTGGTGATAATGTTTGTGGGTCCCTTTTCATTTTCACACCTGCACATGCAAAACCATTGCTGGTAATTAATTTAGAGAGAGCTAGTCTAGAAAACTTTCCTGTCTTTCATCCTTCCTCTTTTCCCGCTCCCAAAACTCTCTGGAGCTTTGCAAGCTTTGCTTGAAAAGAAGAGTTAGCAACATTTTCAGCCTCTTAAAAAGTGGTAATGAAAGGAACTCAGAGGGCAGAGCAAAGCAAAAGCAGGGATGTTTTGTTCGCTGCTCCTGCAAGTGGGAACAAAGGCACTATTTTCAATGTGTAGACGCTTTCTTCCAGTTCCAGTTTGACTTGAGAGCAATGCCCTGTTTGAGTCTTGGCACAATGGTCCAGGGGTGCCCAGCCCTGGCAAGCCCTGAATCTCACAGAAGAGCACCCAAACGAGAGAAAGCTCTGAGGGAAGAAGTCGTGTCTAATTGCAGCAGGCAGGAGTGAATCCTGCCTTTGCTCCGTATGGAGAATATCCTCAGCTGGAAGCTTTCCTGGGCTCCATCTTGCTCCTCTCTGATGCCTGATAGCAAAATTCCTCTTGGCTTCAGTGACAACATTTACAGCCAATGGGTTTATGGATCTCCTGTGAGATTCAGACTCATCTTTTGAGTGAAAAAACGTGATAAAACATCACCCTGCAGCACATGAAGATATTGTGTAAAACAGAAGGGCCCCAAAAAGCAGAAGGAGGAACTTGGTCCTGACCAGGTGACCATGTGATGTAATTACACCTCAGTGCCTCGATGTTTGTTGCTAACACCATAAAATGGGATTTATTGTGGGCAGGTATGTTAATCAAACAATAAACAGCAGGTTATTTGGCTGCCCTCTGTGGTGGTGGCAAAAGGGGACTTTTCCATCCATGCCTGGCCTTTGCCATACCTCTCCCCTGTAGCCCTGTTAACCTCTTGTAATGTCCCTTGAAAATCAAGGTGCATTGCCAAAAGGAAACATTTGGCCAGAAAATGTCCCAGGCTTCAGAAATCAAGGACCAGACATCTCCCAGCATGGTTTCTGGAGCCCTCTTCTCTCCAGCCTTCCCAATGCCACCCCAAGTGTTCTCTGCATTCACTCCCCTGCTGCTGTCTGGGGATTTGCCCAGTCTTTGCTTGGTTTCTGCCCTTCCTTCATGCTATAACAGCATCATCCTTTTATAATCAAGACCTGTTCTTCTTTTAGCAGTTGCACCCACTCCTCTTAAATTTTTTTGAATATTCCCCATTTTTGTGCAGTTCCACATTTGGAATGGTAGATGTCCAATTTTAGCTCACTTTATCATGTAGTATTTCAGGCCTTCTGGATGTGCCATGTGTTCACAGCAAAATTTGTAGCTGGGGTTTTCCAGGACCATGGGAATTGCGGGGATTCCTCCTTTTGCTGTTGTTTGTGCCAGCTACACTCCTGCTGGATCCAGTGCCATCCTGGCAGGAAAAGGGCCTTAAGCAGTTTCGTTATTTGAAAAATGAGGCGTACGCGGGATGGGTGAGCACAGATCCCTCTGATACGTGAGGCTGACTCTGATAGGCATCACATTGTTGTGCAAGGCAGGCTGAGGGCAGATGCAAACCCTCAATACTGGATTTCCCTCCCTGGGATGGTGTTGCTTAGGCACCTACGTCCAGACATCCCATTGCAGAGGTGGGAAAGCAGATGAGACATGTGATGTGCCCAGCAGGGCTGTCTCTAGCACATGGAGGGGCATCCTGGATGGAGCTCCTGACATCCAGTTCCTTTTGGCAAGGAGGGGGAAACATGATAAGACTGTTGGCATGTACTAAAAACCAGTGGGTGCATGGATTGCCTTGGCTGAGCTGTATGACCTTTCCTGCAATATCCTTGGAACTGGAATGCAGCAGGGAGCCTGCATGGGCGACTCATACCAAGGCAGGGTCATCACTGACTTACCTGGATTTGCAATGGGATGGGTATCGTGCAGCCAAATGCATCAGGGCTAAGGAGTGCTGGGGAAATGGAGCAGCATCCCATGCATTTCAAAGGGATGCAACAAGAGGGAAAACTTTGTATACCCTTGTCATTAAGGGGAAGGGGATTACGGGGGCTTCAGAGTAGCACTGAGAAGGAGCTATGATGCTGGCCAGTGTTTCTGAGCATTGTCACTGCTGCAGGAGTGGCCAGCAAGGCTTTCCCAACAGCTTTGGTGGCCATCGTGTTCTCATGGAGGACCAGGGCCTTCAGTTTGTCTTGGCCAGAAGCACGCATACCACTGCAACTGGTGCTCAGTGTCTGTGAGTTTTTCCTACCCAACTGGAGGAGATGCCATTTACACTCCTTGCCTTCCTTCTTGCTGTTTTGCAGCCCAGACACTGCCTGCCCTCATCTCCCTTTGGCCTTGGTTGGAGCACAGGTCTGGGGGCTGGATGTGGCCCTGGTGTGGCAGGGGAAACACAGCATGTGCAGCTCTGCAGTGTTTCCTTAAGCAGAAATAAAAGCTTGGGAGGGTTTTTTAAAAAACTTTTTCTTTCTTCCCAGTATAATGAGTTTGCTGCTGCTGCTGCCTTAATTTGGAGTTAATATGTAATGTTTGTAACAAAGCCAAGGAACGTAGCTGTACTTGAGGCAGATTATAAAAAGTATCTCATGCTAAAACTCGTGTTTTAAAATTTATCCCTGTTCAAAGGTAACATGAATCTTTAAACTAAAATCACTTGTACTTAAAGAACATAAACATGATAAACCAGTTTGGCACTGGCACGTTTTTTTCTTTCCTTCCCTTAAGGAGGCTACACTACATTTGTACTCACTGAGGAGGAACATTTTCCAGTGCACTCAGCTCATACTTTTTCTCTGCTCCCTTGCTGGTCCATCAACATTCTTTTACAGCTCTAACATCTTTCTGCTGTTTATGCTTCTTGGCTACTAATGTCCCAAAGGTACATCTGTATCTTTTTACACGCTGAGGCCAGATTCTCATCCTGATCTGGGATAACTCTACTTGTTGATTTAAAAGCAGACACTTTAGATTTATACTAGCATTACCAAGACAAGAACCTGGTCATGAACCTTTCATCACAAAACTGAAATGCTAACACCCTCTCTATGTCTATAAGAGACATTTAGCTGGAAAGCATTTCTGTGTCATTTATCTTAACTGCAGCAGGTAGCAATTTAACTGTCAATCTGCACATGCCAAAGACTCCTCAAATGCATCTGCTCACCAGCTGATATCCTCTGGCAGAAAGGGGCCTGTTCAGCTTGGTTTTTCCTTTCTCAGGTGTCCCCTTCTGGACCCGGCCAGATAAGATGGAGAAGAAGCTGCTGGCAGTTCCCGCCGCCAACACCGTTCGCTTCCGATGTCCGGCGGGTGGAAACCCAACCCCTTCCATCTACTGGCTGAAAAACGGCAAGGAGTTCAAAGGGGAGCACAGGATTGGGGGCATTAAGGTAAGGTCTTGGTTTGGATCTCAATTTTTAATTATTTCTACCAATTAGAAAATTGTATTGTGCAGTGGTTAACAAGGGTAGTTTTAAGAGCACTGTCCCGACTGTGTAGAAATGAAGGTGGTTCTTGCACTCTTAGGAATTGCTTGGCACCAAAGCGTTAAAAAGGACAGCTGTCCTTTAGGATCAAAGGCTAATTCCCTCTGAGTTTGTCTATAGTGGTCATTCAGGGAGTAGGTAAAAATGGGGCCGAGTTTATGGTTACATTGTGAACAGAGATGAAAAATCAGGAGCAGAAACTTCTGTCCTAATTTCTGGAGATGAGCCCAGTGCATTGAGACGTGTTGGACCAAGCCATAGCTACTCTCAGCTCTCAAAGAAAACCCCTTCAGTGTGCTTTGAAGGTATAGGAAAGACCTCACCAAAGAGCTGGATCCTCATGCTGGTAGTCATTAACATTCTTGTGGTATAAATCACTGACCCTTGGTCAAGTGTTGGATTCCCTTGTAGCCAGAGTAATAGCATCTGCTCCTTGGCTGCTTTCTTCTCCCTACTTCCTTTCTACCATGAGGTGTTCTGGAAAATGCTCTGGCTCATGTTTACAGATAGAGCTCAGGGACACAAAACTCCACTGCAGTCAAATTATTTAATTAGCCAGAAGTCTCTGTGCTACTTTAGGTGATGAATTATGGCAGGATTTTAAAAGGAAAATCAGTTTTTCTCTGATTTTGCTGCTGTTATTATTTTGTCCCATTGAAATCACAGTCAGACTCTTTTTTTCTGGTTTTATTTGGGGACAATAAAACTGGTGCAGCTGATCATAACAAAATCATCATAGCAGGAAGGACTCCTGAACAGCAAGTTTTCCCTGTGCTCTGCCAGCCCTGACATATCCCTGGCCTCTGCTGCTAAGGAGAGAAGGTGCCCTCTTGTAGGAAGGCACCTTCATCAGTACTCAGAATAGCTGTGTGCTGATGCCTGCCACATCCGTAGTGTTTTGAAAGGGGACTGGGCATGCAAAGCATGCCATGCTCCAGAAACCAGAGAAGGATTCAAAAAGTCCTCCCTCCCCACAGTTTTGGGCTGTTTCTTTCCTGTTAGCTCAGACCTGTTCCTGAAAGAGCCTTTTGTGATGGCTTCAGTGAAGCCTTTAAAGCTCCTTCCTCAGTCCTGTCCCTGCTCCAGCCTGGATGAGGCTGGGAACACGCTCAGGTTTGGACCTTCAGAAAAGCCATGGAGGTTAAAGAAGCGGGGAGGCAACTCCTGTGGGTAAACTGCTCTTCAGCAGATGACATTCACAAAGTATGAGCATCTTTTACTAATTGCAGGCTGTAAGGATCATCCTGAAGTGTTTCCAGGCTTGCGTGCGCCATTCCAACGGCTTTTTGCTAAACCGTGTCACATCAGCTGCAGTAAATTATGCCTGCAAAAAAAAAAAAAAAAAAATCTAAAGCTGAAAGCAATTCCCCAATCCACTTTCCAGTAGTTTTAATCTATCTTTGAGTTTAAATTGACACGTTTCATTCTCTGAAACACAGTAGTGAGTCTTTGGCATCGCTGTGCTTTGTTTCTCTGGGGGCACCTTCCAGCAACAAGTCAATGCTTAAAAGAGGTATTGAAGGCAATGTCAGGACAATTACAGGAAGATAGGCTTAAGCTTTCTATCTGTCTAGGTGTAGTCCCATTCTTGATATAAAGACGTCTTTCTCTGTAATTTTCTTTCCTTTATTTGCTTGCTTTTGGTCATAAGCCATAGTTAGATATAAATAATCTAGTGTAAATCTTATCCAATATAAATATACTGATAGATATCAGCTGAGATTTGAACCAGAAAAGGAGATTGAAAGCCTGCTCGGTATCTCATGTATTTAAGATTTAAATTCCCTGTTACAACTTAACTTCATAACAGGATTAGGCAGCTTGAAAAGAATGGGCAAGATCCAGATCTGGCAGAGCTTGGTTGGCTTGCTTCATCTCGAGATCTGGTCTTAACCCAGAAATCCTTGAGCTGGGAATGTTCTCATTTGTTTTCAGTGTGTGAAAGAGTTTAAATGGATTGTGAGAAGTTTGTTGTCAGCAAATGAAAGCTGTCCACTCTTCCACATATGCCCCTTCAACATGGCATTTAGACCCATGTGATTGCCTGGTGTAAAGCCTGCAAGAGAGAAGGATGAGTTGAAAACGTGATGGGCAGGCTAACCTGATTTTGTTACAGTTCATCCTTAACTGGTATAGAAAAGAAATTCATATGACTTCTCATATGAAATTTCCCAAAGAGCATTAATGGTTAAATCCGTGTTGGAATCTCTAATATCGTAAGCCTGTGTGTGTTAAATGACCCTAGAAGGGAAGATTGAGGGGGAGGGGAGATGGAGGATTATCCTTTCCCCAGACCATTGCACTGACTTGCATACCAGTCTGGCAAACACGAGGTTCCAAGTGTGTCTGCAAATGTTTGTTTCACAAGGAGCCAAGAATGACAACACCAAATAAACCAGAGGGATTTCCAGTATCTCACCCACTTGATTAATGCCTGCACTGTCACTTCATGTTTCTAGTGTTTTATCGAGTGCAGTGACTATCCTAACATTAGAATTATTATCTTTCGCCAAAGGTTTTCAAAACTAAAAATGTCTCCTTAAATTTCCAAACAAGTTCTGCCCCATGAGTCTGTGCCCCCAGGATCTTCTCTATTCAGAGTCCAAAATTCCCATCACAAACCTGACAAACAGAAGTTCTTTGAAAGTGTCATAAAAGTGTCTTTGAAAGGGCATCCTTAGTAAAACACCTAATTTGGATCTGGATTTAGAATATAGGTCAGACTGGGAGTTATCCATGTGTCTGGAGCCCCATTTCCTTGGAGTAGCTCCTAGGGGTTCCAGATGCAAACGTTTTGCAATGCTGAAAAGCGAATTTAAAGAAGCTTTTAGACACAACTATGAGACAAGCAGTATGGAAATGAGCCACTGAGCAGCCACAAATTTGCATTGAAACTTCCGTGACAGTCTGGTATGTTGAGCTGTGGGCTCGGGGTCCAGGCTCTCTGTTCTCAGAGCTTCTCTTACTCTGTGATTGCCACACGGTTCCAGAGATGCAGCAAGGGGGATGTTGCTTTACAAAAGGTGAGATGTTGGTTCTGTCCTTCATTGAGCTCCTCCATTTGTGCTGTCCTGGGTGGGCAGAGGTGCAGTCAGAGCTAGCACATCTGTCACAGCTGAGATGTCTGTACAAAATGTTTGGTCACAGCCTCCTGTTGCCTGTACACTGAAATTAAAAGAAATGCCATATTCAGTGTTCTCTGAAAAATGGGGCCCTCAGCTGTGCTGCTTTCAGGGCTACAGATGTCTACAAATTTTGAAAATGACATTTGTTTGCTTATCTTGCAACTAAGCTGTCTAGTCCTATGGTTTTAAACCTGCTCTTTGCAAAGTTCTGGCTTTGATTGCAACTTGGCCCTTTCACAGAAAGCATGTGGATGCAATTTATGTGTAGCAAAAGAGGTTAAATGACTTCATATTTGGGTTCACCTGCTGCAGCAAGAAATCTCCAGGAGCAATTACACCCTTGTTTTTTCCATCAGCCCTTGACATTATATAGTACAGCATTATTGTAAATCTCCTGCTTCTATGTCCTTGGGGTCACCTTCAAAATATTTAATAAAGTTAGATGTTCTGCTTTGGGCAGCAGAAGGCATCAAATTAATATCCAGAGATTTGGAAAGCTTTCATATGCTATGCACCCTGAAGTCATCTTTGTTACTGTTGGTTGCTTTCTGTATTAATTCAAGATTTGCTTTCCATATCCATGATTTCCTTTGTAATCATTAGAAACAAACATTCTAGCTGAGATCACAGGGCAGCAGGTCAGGGTGGAGATATGGGTTTTGCCTTCCCTTCTGCTACTGAACCACCATGAGCTCTGGACATGAGCCACATCCAGAAAACCAACTAGTATAAAACTCAGTGCCAAGATAGAAGGGCTGAACAAGCATCCCAGGGACCAGGTTTGAGGCTGGACGTGTTTGCTCCTGTTTTTTAGAGAGAATTTAGGGGACTAAGTTGGAGAAACCTCTTTCTGTTTTGACAGATGCCGTGACCTGTTGCCTCCATTGCGTATACATTTTAAAATATAGACCAGAATATTAAAATATGTAAAATAAATAAAGTATAGATCCTTTGTGATACCTTCTGAAGTTGTCATTCTAATGAGAGGTGCCACATGATGATTCAGTTATCAGCTGGCTTTGTTATTGTGATTATTGTGGAAACATATAGAAGTCCCCATTGAAATCTCAGTGTTGCATTGTGTTGCATCATTTTTGCTTTGATCTTAATGCCTTTTCTCATTAAGACTTTAATGACCCTTGTGAACGGCTCCTTGTGGTGTTCAGGCTTCCTCTGGGGTCCAAGTGTGTGGGAGCTCAGTGATTGTTAATTGTTTTGAACTGTCTGGTGACCATGGTGCTTGACCACGAGCTTGATGTTTGATTTCTCCTTCTAGTTGCGACACCAGCAGTGGAGCCTGGTGATGGAGAGCGTTGTGCCGTCAGATCGAGGGAATTACACCTGTGTGGTGGAGAACAAATACGGCAACATTAGGCACACGTACCAGCTTGATGTGTTAGGTGAGATTTCACTGTTCTCCCTCGACAGCTGATCTGTGGCCATGTTGAATAGCTGTGTGATAGGATAAGGGAAGCAGGAGTTTGGTTTCTTTCCCAAAGTGTTGGATCATGTGTCTTCTGAAACCAACAACAAGCTTCTTTTTGGCCAATGATTTGGGGTCACATCTGTGACCAGTAAATAACTTAGTGGGTCTGCAGAGGGCCCAGAGAAGGAATGGCAGGGCTGAAATGCCTCTTCCTTTCTCGGGTGATTCTTCCCTGTCTGGTTTGAGAAGCCCTGGGTAGAGCAGTGATCAGGACACCCATGGGGACAGACCTAGTTTGTACCCTTCACCCTGAAAAGCCAGAAGATGAATGTTTCAGAGGAGAATACTTGCTGGGGAAAAATAAGTAAATTAGGAATTGTCCTCTATTTTTCAGAAAGGTCACCCCACCGACCAATCCTGCAGGCAGGGCTCCCTGCCAACCAGACTGTGGTGGTGGGGAGCAATGTGGAGTTTCACTGCAAGGTCTACAGCGATGCCCAGCCTCACATCCAGTGGCTGAAACACGTGGAAGTCAATGGCAGCAAATATGGACCTGATGGGACCCCATATGTCACAGTGCTGAAGGTTGGTACATGCTCCTCCTTCTCACCCTCAGGGCAGTCCTTCTGTAAGCCTGCCCAGTGGAATACTCTGCTTTTTGGAGGGGAGACAGCAAAAATGTCCTGAAATCGATGTTCCAAACTCTTCTGTTTGCCAGAGATAACACTACTACTGTGGTGGCACAGATAAGCAAAGTTGTAAGAGCTAAGGCTGTGAGAAATGCAGCATAATGAAAGCTGTCAGATTGCATTTGACCTAAAATTGTAAAAATACCCTTTTTTTTACAGCTTCAATTGAGGTATTTTCAGGATTTATTAAAATAAAAGTCTCCCAACTAAAACACATTCTTCCTTTTCCAAGTAAACACATTGCAGCATGCACATACCAAATAAAGCTGAACTTCCAGCACCTGAAAGCCAACATTATCTTGTTCCAGACACTAAATTTATGAACATTGCTATTATCAATTCTCAGAAAAGCCCCCTTTTTTTTAATTGAGCAAAAAGTACATAATTAAACTTTACTTTGCTAAAATGCTTTCTTGAAAAGCAACTTTCAGATTACAGCCATAGCAAAGCAAAGGATTTCTTTCCCCTCAACTAATGTAAATATAAAAGTAGGGAATAGGGAGTGAGGAGCACATTGGACTTCTAAAATACTTTAAAAAGAAAAACAGTTGAAGACATCATGTAGTGGTGTTTATTAAAATATATAGGGCCAAATGGAGTTTTTCTGGCTCTGCATTAGTGCTGAAAGCAGATTTTGTCTCTGCAGCTTCAAGGTGAGGCTGTCCTGCGTGTGGACATTCCCTGTGCACATCGTGCTGCACACATCCTTCTCTTTGTGTGAAGTTTGAAAAAAAAATAACAACCACCACTTATCAGACAGTATCTACAAAACTGTAACACAGCCAGATACATCATAATAAAAGCCAGAGACCCTGGAAATAATTACACAGATTGAAATAACAGATTGGTTGGAAGAAATGGTTGGAGACAGTTCTTCAGGACTGGCAACATGTGCTTCTCGCGAGCTTAGAAAGCTTTTTATTTCTCGCCACCTCTCCAAATGTGTTTGAATTATGCATATTTGAATTTTCCCCTGGTTTCACAGCCCAGTACCAAGCTCTGAATAGCTGGTTGTGTCACATGCCATCTCATATAGTCTCTGAGCTCCGTGTGTGGTCCCCGTGGGATAAAGTGCTACCTTTGGAAGTTTGCAGAGCGGCTGCGAGCAGTGCCTTGTGTCACAAGCACAAGCCCCCATTTTGCCGTGGCAAAGAACATATAAATAGTCCGTATAAATAGTGTTTTAAAATTGAGTTGGAGCGGCACCGGGGTGGGTAGGTAATTAGAATTGCCAAATACCTTCTCTTCTGTGGACGGCAAAGGCTCCACATTCCTCGAAGGGGAGCACAGGCAGGCGTTTGAAAGCACAAGTTTTGTTTGGTTTTATGTTTTTTTGCTGAATAGGACCAGCACACGCCTATTTACTACTTCTGGTTAATCAGGAATGCTTTGAATTGTATTAATGCCGGCATCAGTGCTGGGGCACGGAGCATTTCCATTTTGGGATGCATCTTTTGTGCGCCAGTACTGGGCCTCCACAGAGCTGTGTCAGGCCCAGCTTTGCAGGGGTTTTTTTTCTTTCCCTTTTTAAATGTGGTGTGCTTGTTTTTTTATAAGCAAAGATCTGATAAAATGATCTCGCTGTCGTCTCAGGGCCGGCCTGTTGGCTCCATGGACTTGTTTCCCTCATGCCATGCAGTGCTGCTGCCTTGCCCCAGCATCCTGCCAGGAGCAGGGTGCTGTTAACAGCCCCCCTGCCCACAGAACTGCTCTCTCCTGCTGTGCTGCCTGCAGCGAGATAAGGCTTTTTTTATCAGCCTGCCCTTCCCTCCTGCTTTCAGGAGATTTTGTGGAGTGTAGGAGCTGCTATGGGACAGTTGAAGTATGGGAAATATCCCAGTCTCCATCGCAGCAAGGCAGACAGAGAGGTGCCCAGCTTGTGAAATTTCCCCCTCACACATCTAAGGGAGGGAGGTGGGTGTCAAACCCCACCCAAGTCCAGATGGATAAGCTGAATGCTGTACTTTCAAACCATTTTTAAAACAGCCTAACAAAACCAAGCCATCACCTGCATCAGTTCCTGAAAGCCTGGGCTAATTTGTGATCAAAGAAAACCCCTTTTTCTTTGCAGAAGAGCACTAAATGCATTCCAGTTACAGAGGGGGGCTGGCAACTCTGTGCCCAAGCTTTGTCAAAGGCTAAATTGTACATGCTGCATTGAAACATGCCCGGTTTAATTATAAACAAGGCAGCAGCAGCAGGCAGGCACGTTTCCCCACTAGTCAGGGCAGACAGACTTGCACGTAAGCCTTAGAGATGAGCTCAGGTCAAAACTGGCGGCGTGGACACTGGGGCTCCTCTCTGGTGCCTTCTCTGGGTTCAATAACCTATCAGAACTGGCTGCCACGACGATTTTAATGAGCTGCAAGTCATATTGGCAGGATCAGGCTTGGAAATGGAAGGCATCAAGACTGGGCTGGAGAGTGTAAGACCAAACAGAGAAGAGAATTGCTTTATTTTCATTTCCAGAAGTGAAGCTTCTTCTGAGGCCACTTAAAACAGTTATGCATTTTCAGCCAAAATAAAAACAACTCTTTAGTGTTTAGGGAAAAAGTTGATGTGCTGTTGTGGCAGCATAGAAGAAAAGAAATAAACCCATAGCTTAAAAGTCTGAAGTTTGTTTGATTTATATACACCACTTTATTTAGTAAAGAAGAGGCTCCTATAAGTAGTGGAAAAAATTACAGCTAATTTCTGAAAGGCAAAGTCAGCAGCGAGTTTCAGACCGCCACTGCTTATATTTTGTTTCCAAATTCTATTTTGGAATCTGATAATTGAAACAGTATTTGCTGAGCCGGGTTGCAAACACAAATCTCTGCTTAAGCCCTTTCTCTGGTGCTCCTGTCTGCGGAGTTATTAAGAAACCATAGAGCCTTTGACTGCTGTCAGATGGAGAAGGGGCAAACTGGTCTGTTTTAAAAAAAGAAATCGCATGTGTGAAGGGAAGGGAGCTCACCTGCACGTGGTTTGGGGGCCAAAGGCAGCTTCTCTTCACCACACAGGTCCTGGGTTAGGTGTCTCACCACAGGGTGAGCTGGGGGTGCCACCACAGCCGTGCACAGTCAATCCTAGCTGATGTAGGTGCGATGCAGCTATTGTTTGGTTTACTGAAGTTCAGGTTTCTGTCTATTCCTGCAGTCTTGGATCAGTAAAAACGCTGAAGCCGATGCTAACCTAAATCTGTTCAATGTGACAGAACAAGATGAAGGAGAATATCTGTGTAGAGCCAACAATTTCGTAGGCATAGCCGAAAAGCCATTTTGGCTCCACATTCGCAAACCAAAACCAGGTAAACCACAGACTCTGTCCCAAGGCCCTGGCAACTGCAAGAATGAGCTATAACATTTTTAAGAATCTAGTGATTAAAATTACTATTCATTTTGTATTATACCCTGTCAACTGACGCTGAATGGCTTTATCTTATTTTCTTGCTAATTTTTTTTTTTAACAAGACTGTAACGCCTATACAGCAATTGCCATGGAAAAATTCCCACAATAAAATGACTGTCAAATTTTGCTATCAACTCTTCATACTTTTATTCCTTTCCTTTCCTTTCCTTACAATTGAGTGCTGATAACAGAATTGCATGTTAATCACCTGTGATGTTCCAAGCTCTGGAAAACCAAACTGTTTTGAGTTTTTCACCTACAAAACTGAATTAATCAGTTCTGTCCCTTGGAGAAGTAATGGAGAAATAAATCTCAACACTGGCTCATGCAAGCAAACATGCTAACTAGAGAGGAGAACCAATCTCATGGACTCTGGGGTTTGACTCCAGCCTAGAGGGTTTGACTGCTGTGTTATTCAGTGCCACTGCAGGAAAGTTCCTTACAGGCACCCTCTGGTTATCAGCCAGATTTCTACTGCAGTGTCAAGGTCTGTGTAATCAATATAAGGCTTTAAGATGCTCACTGAGGAAATCCTTAAAATTTCTAGAATTCTGTATTTTCAATGAATTAATGAACCATAATGTTGTATATTCCTCTGATCAGCACTTGAATCTTTCCCCACTACATCTCCCCTCCTTTCCCCTTTCTTTCTGTCTTTCCTCATTTCCCATCTCTTTCCCCACCCCTGTACTCACCTCACTAACCTAAAGTCAGTCATATTGTGGGGGCAATTTTTCATTTGGATGCTTTTGCTTGCATGCTTCTTTAGTGGGACAGAGTAAGAACCTGGTGAAGGGAACTTTTTTTTTTGCTTTTGACTACAGGTTGCAGAGGGGAATGAATAAATAAATAAATGTGGAAGATGGGCCATTGGAAAATAAAAAAAAGAACCACCTTAATCTGCTTTTGAAATGTGCCTGTGGTGTCCTCACACTTGCTGGGAATGTGGCTTATTCTCTGTTTTCCCTCTTTCTATATGTGTGTGTTTTTTTTCCCCGTAGACGGCAGGTCTTAACACAACGGATAAGGAGCTAGAGATTCTGTACTTGCGAAATGTTACTTTTGAGGATGCTGGGGAATATACTTGTCTCGCAGGGAATTCTATTGGGTTCTCACATCACTCTGCTTGGCTGACGGTGCTACCAGGTATTTCCTTCTGTGCTGGCCTCTCCTTCCCTCTCCAGGATGCCTCAATGTTTTGCTTTAGAAATGCCAAGTTCCCAGAGACTGCCCCTTGCTTGGAGCAGGGGCGTTTTCCAGGGGAGCCTCTTTGGGATTTGCTGCAGACCCCTGTTGCATACTTGCAGCTGACTCTTTTTGCATTTCATCTCAAAATTTAAATGATTGCAATAACAATTCAGTAAAATACACAGAATCTTTTTTTTTTTTTTTGGTCTAGTAACAGGGAGGTATTCACAGCCTCTTTGTTAGGACTGTTAAGTGCCAAAATAAGCTTTGTCTTCTTACACTGACAGTGGGAGAAGAAAACCTCCCCATCAGATGATTCAGGGCACCTAAATTGGACATGAACTGTGGATCAACTTATGAAGGATCCTTTTTGTCTGACCTCATATCTTAACCTAAAATTAGATGCATAAATGTCTGGTGTGAGTACACCCTTCCCTGCCTGTAGCATTATTTCCACTTCACGGATGAGCAGGCCAAGATAGCGATCTCAAACAGAAGGTCAAGGAGAGTCATCTGTAGGCAGAGCACAGGAGTCCTGGCTCCCAGGGGCATTGCATGCTGCCTGCTCCAGCTGGGATCGATGAAAGCTGCAGTGGGCTTGAAACCCGAGGCCAGAGTGACCTCAATTTTGTGGTCCTTTCATGTGCAAAGCTCTTATTGACAATGAAGCCAGCACAGAATGTGCAACAGAGAGATCTGTTCTGCAAAAGGGGGAATGAGGCTGTGCTGCCCCTTCACCTGCTGAATCTGCCTCTGGCTGCAGGGCAGGCCTTGAGCATGGTCCAGGGAAGTACCAGCAATATTCACATTGAATCTCATATGTGCTGTGCCTTGCAGACAGTGCAGGAGCAAACCTCGAGTATGTTCAATACACCCTTACTGAAAAGACACCCAAAATCCTAAAAAGCCCACTTTGATTCACCCAGTCATAGACCACATTTGGGTCCATCTCACAACACATCCATCTCAGGATGTGTTTAGGAACTGGAAACTTTGGCATTTCTAATCTTGACTTTATCTGTGTGGGTGATTTGGATGTAATCACTTTTACTGGGGCTTAAGAAGGTCTCCTCCATGCCCAACCCTGCTGCCAGTGGGATCTGCTGATCTTTCCTGTTTATTTGCCAGCTCTGTAATAGCTGATCTGATCCTGTTTCTGTTTCTGCTTCCACTGGATGAGAAAACATTTCCGTTGGTTGGAAGACTAA
Organism: Polioptila caerulea; assembly: GCA_013397295.1. Classification (NCBI taxonomy): domain Eukaryota; kingdom Metazoa; phylum Chordata; class Aves; order Passeriformes; family Certhiidae; genus Polioptila; species Polioptila caerulea. The sequence continues at coordinate 488,872 of VYXF01008533.1, forward strand.
TGTCTCTGTTATTTTCAGAATATCATGGTATTGTCTCATCCAACTCATACTCTGCTTTTACAGTTTATGAATTCACACCTCTTATTTAAGCAAAAAATATTTGACAAAAATCAAAAAGTAGAACTTTATTTTGAAGTCAGATGCAGTGAAGGACAGCCATCTGTGCAGCAGCAGGCCCCCACAGAGAGGGGTGCAGGATAAAGCCCACCTGGGGAACCTCAGCTTGTAAGGCCCTGTCCATGCTACAGGAGGGGAGACGGGGAGCAGAGGGCAAGGCAGTGTGAGCCAAGGCAGTAGAGCTGCAGCACCAACCACAGTGCCTGATCCCAGGAGATCTGGTACTCCTGTCTTGTGGGAGGAGATGGCCATTTGGCAGGATCAGGCCCTTCACAGCTGGCACCCAGGCTGGAGCAGCCCCCGATGTCACTGACAGCCCTTTCTCCATGTCCTCTAGGGCACTGCCACCAAGCACTTGAAACAGAGCCTGCTGCTGCCAGGGAAAGGCTCCTGCTGCTTGCTGAAGGGACTGCTCAGCAATGGACAGGGCCCATTACTGAGCTAACCACACCAGCATGACTTCATTATAAAGCTTCCCACTTCTGAATGTCCCTCTGATGCCAGCACACCTTTGGGGGACAGAAAATCAGTCCCACCATGGCTCCTTCCTCTGGTTGACATTCCTGTCCTGAAAGGAGCAAGGGGGAAAGCACAGCTGACCTTTGCTGGTCTCTAAGAAGTCTTGCAAGCAGGTAGCCAATGCTGATGGGCTCAGGCCATCACCCCCCTGGCTATCCCACCTCTCTGGGACAGACCTTCCGGCCTCTTCCCAGCAGAACTAAGTCTTCATTAAATAACTAAACAGATTTTTCTCTTGAGACTTTCTCTCTGTGTGATGCCTTACCTCTGGGTGCTGTTCAAGCCCCTTGGTCCCTCAGGGCAAGCACTGGTCTGGTGGAAATGTTTGCTGGAGAATCTGAATCAGCAAAGTGCAGCAAACTCCAGTTCTGCACATCCAAGGCATCCAGCCACGTTGTGTGGGTGTGTGGAGAGGGCAAGATCTGGATCAGAGGGACAGCACAGACGTGTGAAGATGCCTTCAGCCTAGAGCAGTGGTTTTCAATCTGTGGACTGGATCTTAAAATCCCAAAGTAAAATTATCCCAAAAAGGGCAAACTGAACTAATGTTTTAGCTACAGCTGCAGGTGGAAAACCACTGGCCTGGGAGAGTCCCCTCACTGAAGTCACTGACATTGATGTAGCTGAACAAGTCCTGCCCAAATTCTCTGTGCTGTATGTGTGTAATTGTGTGTGGGCAGCTGCCTGCCCTGTCCTGACTGCCATCTCTTGTCACCCTGCAGCCGAGGAGCTCATGGAGATGGATGATTCGGGCTCAGTGTACACTGGCATTCTCAGTTATGGCACTGGCTTTTTCCTCCTTCTCCTGGTGCTGGTCTTGGTGATTGTCTGGAGGATGAAAATGCCAAACAAAAAAGCCATGAACACCCCCACTGTTCAGAAAGTCTCCAAATTCCCACTCAAGAGACAGGTAACAGAAAGTAGATACAAGATTCCTATTCCCCCCTATGGTATCCCTTTTTTTTTTTTTTTTTTTTTTTCTTTCCTCCTCCTTCTCTTTGAAATTCTCTTACTAGGTGAGAAGCTCCACCAGAAAAACATTGCCCAAGAGAGACATAATTTGGCTGCAGCCTAGAAGTGTAACCCCCTTTTATTTATTTCTTTGCCAGTGGAGCTTTGGCAGAGGTGGCAGCTGACTGGTTCATGAGCAGCCTCCACTGCTGTTGGGCTTGCCCAAGAGGTTCTGGCAGTGCAGCTGTGGGTGCCACAGAAAGCACATCTGGCAGGGAAGGTCCAGTCCAGGCTCCCTGGAGGAGTGGGGATTTGGGGAGAAAGAGCACTGGTTGTGCTCATTCCTGCTTTCACAGATGTCCCTGGTGAGCCCAAAGCTGTTTTTGTGGAGGTGGCAGAAGGTGCTCTGTGAAGTTAGAGATGCTCTGCTGCATGAAATTGCAGAGGGGCAGGAGCAAAAGATGTCATGTGAAACCCCACAGAGAGGGGTATGGATTTCAAGCTTTGGCTGCAAGCTCACGGTGAGCATTGAAAGTACCAGGATGGGAGAAGTCACTTCATAGCCTGTATGGAGGTGCAACAGAACGACTGATCAGATTATAACTCCTGATGCTGGAGAGCACTGGCTGACCTGTCCCTCCTTTCCATCTGCTAAACACTTGACCACAAGTGTCTAAACGAGTGGATTTCTGCAAGGGTGGGGGCATTTCCCAGTTAGAAGTTCCCAGAAATCTCTCCATAGGCACAGAGAACTCAGACCTCCTCAGTGATGCATCTCGGGCACTGCTTGCCCTGGAGATACAGTTGGCAATAACACTTCATTTGCTCTACCCAAGCAGGTGTCGCTGGAGTCCAACTCTTCCATGAATTCCAACACGCCCCTGGTCCGGATCACGCGCCTCTCCTCCAGCGATGGGCCAATGCTGGCCAACGTTTCTGAGCTGGAGCTGCCTCCAGATCCCAAGTGGGAATTGACACGTTCTCGGTCAGTCAAAGCCACAGGCTGGGGTCTCTGTGCCTGCTGGGAGTGTCCCCACACCAGCACCCCCTAACTTACCTGTTTGTTCCTCCCTCCAGCCTGACCCTGGGGAAGCCGCTTGGCGAGGGCTGTTTTGGCCAAGTGGTGATGGCAGAAGCAATTGGGATTGATAAGGACAAGCCAAACAAGGCCATCACAGTTGCTGTCAAGATGTTAAAAGGTATGGGGGGGCCACAGAGGACAGAACAGCATATTGTGCTGGGATTTCCTCTCTTTTAAGTCTTTTATACAAACTAGATGCAATAGAAGAAAGCAGGAACAGCCTCTCCTCCCCTTTACCCACACAGCCTGGGGGTGAGGGCTGTCTTTGGAGAGCAGGCAAAAGTGCAAATCCCATCAGGAGGAGGGACTGGGAATTAACCCAGTTCTCTGCCAAGGGGTAATAGCATCCCTGACAAGAAGGGGAACCCCCTTTACTTCTAGCCAGCTCCATTAATCAGCCCATTCCTTACTTCTCCCCTAACCAGCGCTGCCTGTTCTACCAAAAGCTTGTGCAGCAACCTCAATGGAGTTTGCAGAATTTCAGCTGACAGACTCCTCAAGGAACTTTTTCATTGATGAAACTTGATCCCAGATACCTTAGAGGTTAATGGGAGACCAGAAATGGAGGATTCAATGGGTGCCTCTAGCTAAGTCTCCATTTCCCATCCTGCCCCCAGATGCAGTAACCACAGACAGCTGAGGAGTTCACCTGCAGCAAGCAGGGTAGTGAGCAGCCTGGGCCTGAGGTTACGTGGGGGAATGTTCTAAAAAAATGTAATATTTCTTATCAGAAACAGGTTTGTTTAATTTACATTTCCTGCAGTCCTTTCTGAAGCTGGTTTTGGAAATAGGAACATTTCCATCTTTCCAAACCAAAACATTCCTTTGGGGAGGTTTTCCCCAATTTTTCTACTTTTGTAGATAGGTTTTTCTATTTTTGCAGAGAAATTGCAACTTTTCATCCAAAAAATACATTCCCTCCCAGTCCTGACCTTCCACCATCATTAACTCTTGGCCCCTAGAGATGAGGTACAGAAACTATCAGAAAAGCAGGTACCAGGCACCAAAATATGAATTTTTTTTCTTTAATACTTGTGAGGATTAAACAGAAGATGAAGGGCATTATTGGTTTCCATATGAACATTTACCTCCACTTACTTGTTATTTTGTCTTTTTTTTGTTGCCATGGTAGTAGGTTTTGTTTATATTTTGATTCTTCTTCCCAAAGTAGAATAAAGCCACATACAGCCATATCCTAAATATTGTTTCCCCATCAAAGCCCCACATGGCTGCACAGCAGTTTGTAACTATACCCCTAAACATTTCTTTTCTTCCTGACATTATTTTGCTTTCCTCCTCTACTTTCTCCAGATGATGCTACAGACAAAGACCTTTCTGACCTGGTCTCTGAGATGGAAATGATGAAAATGATTGGGAAGCACAAAAACATTATTAACCTCCTCGGTGCCTGCACACAGGACGGTACGTAGATGGAGCAGCCCAGTGCTCAGGGTCATGGGAGGCTCAGATTTGGCCATCCCTGCTTTGTAATTACTCACTGGCTGCCCAAAATGGCCCAGCTGAGATTTGGGTGGTCAGCTCTTCCTGTGCTGGACACTGATCAGCTGTTCCTTGCAGGACCACTCTATGTGTTGGTGGAATATGCGTCAAAGGGGAACTTGCGGGAATACCTCAGGGCACGTCGCCCACCTGGCATGGACTATTCCTTTGACACCTGCAAGCTGCCCGAGGAGCAGCTGACCTTTAAGGACCTGGTTTCCTGCGCCTACCAGGTGGCACGGGGCATGGAGTACTTGGCATCTCAGAAAGTGAGTTGAGAAACCGCATTTGGTAGAAGCCTCAGTCAAAGCCACATGTTCAATTGTTCAAAGGCAGGGAATGCTCTGTGTGTGGGACAACTCCAGGCAAAACATTGCAGGCTTCTCCCTTTTAGAGGCCAGTTTTGCTGGATGAAGTGTCTTGGGATTTTGAAGCTGGAGGCTTCATCCATATGCAGAGCCCCCATTTGCTGGCTGCATTCCTGAACCATGCAGCTGTACAGCTGTCACCTGCAGGACCATTAGCACCCACAAAATGCCTATAAAAGCACAAGCTCACAGGACATTCCGTGAGTCTGTGTATTTTGGATGTATTGGGGATAATCTGAAGATCTTGTTCCCCTCAAACATTATCCTACACTCCTCTTCCTGGGGGAAGCAGCACAGAAAAGCAGCTGCATGTCAGAGGAGGGGAGATGGCTTTCTCATCCGTGCATCCCATCTGGAGAGAAAGGGCTCGTGTGAGGCCGTGCCGGCCCCGAGGCACCGATCAGGTGTTGCTAAGAGGTGGCTCCCACTGAGCAGGCACGGTGGGGCAGTGACACACAGAGCCAGGAGCTAAGCAGGGCCCACAGCTTTATGAGCCTGGGAGTCAATGAAACGGCAGCTCATAAACCACACGGGGCTGTCGGTTCCAGGCGCGAGCAGCTAACGAGCCCTTATTTATTGGCTTGCTCACCTTTCACAGTGCATTCATCGCGACTTGGCAGCCAGGAACGTGTTAGTCACTGAAGATAATGTGATGAAAATAGCTGATTTTGGCCTCGCTAGAGACGTTCACAACATTGACTATTACAAGAAAACCACCAATGTAAGTACAGAGCTGCCAAGCACACGCAGTTCTCCTTCTGGCAGGGAACTCGGTCATCCCTGCAGCAAGAAGCCCTTGTCCCACGTCTCCCTTTCTAGAGGGGCTTGGGAGGAAAAATCTGACAGGAACTTCACCTGATGAGGGAGTGTAGATTGGTTGGTCCCAGGATTCTATCCACCATCTGTTTTTTCCTGACAGATCCTGGGCCTGCTAGCAGCTGATTGTGAGTTCAGCTGTGGCCAGGATGCTTTAGACTAAGAGAAACTGAGGTTTCTCCCAAATAGAGAATGGAGCCTTTGCCAGTCTGCTCCACTACTGTTCATAAAGGTCCCAAGGTGGCAACCTCTGTCTCACCAGAGCCCTTGACAGAGGAATGTCACTTCTTGTACATTTAAGCTTCTTGACTCCACTGCCAAGAGTGAGAAAATGGTCCCAGACAAGGGCTGGGGCCTGGAGTTGTTCCTAATTTCTGTAGAGATGAATTTACAAATGAAGGGCTGAGAGAAGCAGCTCTGTGTCTTGGTTCAGAGCCTGCAGCAGATGTTGAGCCCTGAGGAAAAATCATAACTAGGACAGAGTGAAGAGATGGCAGTGGAAGACTGAGGGCAGTGCAGAAGCTGCAGGTCTTGGGATTGCAAGGGGTTTAAATGTCCAAGCAGTTCTTTGAAGCCCACCATGTCCAAAATGATCCACTTCAATGGCATATCAGCAATCTTTCTTAACTGCCAGGATTTCTTAATCATAAATTAATAACAATTCTTGGGAATTTTGATCACAGATCAGATATATTTTTCCCTGTTTGAGCTGTGTGGGACAACTGAGAGTATAATCCCATTTGTATAACCTGCCTGTGTCCCATCTCTAGTTGTCTTCCTCAGTGAGACAGTGGGTGAGAAGAGGACAAAGTTCCACCATATCCAAATTATGGCTCAAACACAAAACAGTACTTTCTGTCTCCCTCCCGGGGCCAAACAAAGCTCCAGAAAATTATGATTAATCTAGTCTTTCTCATCTTTTATTTCTCACATGACAGTCTGTGTTTATGACCCTGATGTAGAGTGGGGTCAGACTTTCTCCTTTAGCCTCCAGCAGGATCAGGATTTGCTTCTTAGAGGACCCAGTCCTTGCCTTCACTCTTTGGAAGTTGAGCCTTAACTGGGTTTGGACTTGGAGTCAACTGTACTTCCCAGACAAAGAGATGGGAAGTGCTGTCCTGTGCTCTGCCACAGAGTTCACAGCATCTATGAGCCTTGGATGCTGTTCCCATGCAAAGATTTAGATGCACTGATATGTTAAACCTGCCTTGGCAGTGAAATACAGTCCTCTACAGAGAGCATTTACTGCAAAGATTGTCAGCGAAGATCCAGGGATCAAATGCCTTAATCTGTTTATATGTGGCCACTGCTGCTTTGCCCAGTGACCGGGAAGGCAGATGTGGTTGTTAATGAAAATGTTTCAAACTGGATTAGAAAAGAAGATTCAGATGGTGCCGTTGTGGCTGGGGGAATATGCTGATGGGATGTTCCCATTGTCTTCCTAATTACAGGGTCGGCTGCCTGTGAAATGGATGGCTCCAGAAGCCTTGTTTGACCGGGTCTATACTCACCAGAGCGATGTGTAAGCAAACCCACACTTCTAAAAAAAACCCAATACAATAGGGAAATCAACACCTATAGTACCTTACAGACAAAAGTACTGCTAAGCATGACCAGGGCTCGTTCCCTGCTGGAGTGCCTGGGGATGCAAAAGTACAGGAATTGATTCCAAGCTGCATCTTCACGCACATGGTTTTATTTTGCTGTTATCTGGTTGCTTTCATCTGAGGATCTCTAGGGACCTGCTGAAAAATTACTGGAAAGCAGGCAAGTATTTCTTGTCCACTTTATAGATGAGGTGATTCATCCAGCAGTTGAAAAATATTGTGCTAAAAAAACCTCATGAAAAAAAAAAAATTATCCTCGGCATCCTCCACGCTTTGGCCCAGACAGTTACACTTCAGTCAAGGATGTGGAATGAGCTTGAAATACTATGTCTGCTGTTAGAATTGATCAAAGAATATTCAGCAAATATAGTCTCAGATTAATTTTGCTATTTCATTTATTTTCTTTATTTTTCCTAATCCTATCTCATCTGTTTTTGTGCCTCTGCACAGTAAGCAAACTGCAGAGCACTCCTTACATGTAAATCAGTAACACATCTGAATTTTGCAAGGCCTGAAGCAGCTCCACATGTACACTAGCTTTTTCTTGTAATATTTGATCAATAATGGCATTTTTATAGCCAGCCTGCCTGCTCCCCAGAGCTCACCGCTTCCAATTGGACAAGCAAACCTTTTCTATTTCTGTATTTTTCAGATATTTTGACTTTTATTAATCTTAAATCATAGTTTCCATGCTTAGGTAATGCTGCAGAGGGCATGACAGATAAATCAAAGCTAGAGAATGGGAGAGTGAGTGTGCGTGAAAGCGAAACAGAGACAGATAATCCCTGTTTTTAGAAAGAAAATGAAGAAGGCAAAAGATATTTTTGAGAAAAAGGACTTTTAACCAGAGCACAGCTGCAGGACTGAAGTGTGTAACATTAGTGCTCTGCTGATTTTTGTTGGGGTATTTTTCTCCCAGCTTGGCCAGTGAAATGAGTGTTGTAACAAGCAAGTTTTGGTATCAGCTTGCACAATTAGTGGCCTGTGGTTCCAAGCCTGCAATTCAGTGAAGCCGTGCATGAATAATTTGATTTGTTCCATTCAGTGGAGCTGGTGGAAGACCTAACAAAGAGCTGGCGGTGATAGATGGGCTGTCACCTATCTGATTAAATGCTCATTTCAATTTCAGACTTGGTGCCCGGGATTTCTTTGCTATTGAGTTGGATCAGCAGAGATCTCCAAGTAACTAGTAAAAATGGCCTAGGCAATTAGTCATGCTATTGATGACTTTGTTAGCTATGCATGGCTGCACAGAAATAAAGCCAAGCAAGGGGGATGGGATGTGGGGGTCTTGGAAAAAAACCTCATTGAATTTTAAAGATCTTTCTTTGGTTTCCAGCTGGTCTTTTGGAGTGCTACTATGGGAGATCTTCACTTTGGGAGGGTCTCCATACCCAGGAATTCCCGTTGAGGAACTCTTCAAGCTCTTGAAGGAAGGCCATCGGATGGACAAGCCTGCAAACTGCACCCATGATTTGTGAGTGTGGGGTGGGGGCTGACCTTGCTCCACTCCCCATTCCCTCTGGGGCCAAATGCACCCTGCTGGGCTCTTGGGTCTAGGCTGTTGGGGCATCCCCACTGGGAATTGCGTGGCCATTTCCAGGTAGATTTTCCTCAGCCCGTGGCTGCTGAGCGACACACAGCACCTGCCCTTGCTGGGTGGGTGGCACCCAGGGGTGTGACTCTGCTGTGTCACCTTCAGGACAGGTCCACCTCCTGCTCTGAGGTACGGTCATACCTCAGATGATCAGTAATGAGGACCATGGCTCCACAAAACCCTCCCTCTTCCCCCCAGCTGGCCACGGCTGAAGCTGCATTGGCCACAGCTGTTCCTTCAGGCGATTTGGAGGTGGGTGGGCAGGTGGGTGGGTGTCACTTGGCCTGCCCACATGTGACTGTCCCGTGTCCCCATGTGCAGGTACATGATCATGCGGGAGTGCTGGCACGCTGTCCCCTCGCAGCGCCCCACCTTCAAGCAGCTGGTGGAAGACCTGGACAGGGTCCTCACCGTGACCTCCACCGACGTGAGTGTGGTGGGAAGGGCGTGGGAGGGGGTCACTTTGTCCCTGGGATGGGGACACCCAGCACTGATGGCTCTGTCACCCTGGCAGGAGTACCTGGACCTGTCGGTGCCGTTCGAGCAGTACTCGCCGGCCGGCCAGGACACCCACAGCACCTGCTCCTCAGGGGACGACTCTGTCTTTGCACATGACCTGCTGCCCGATGAGCCCTGCCTGCCCAAGCACCCGCCCTGCAACGGCGTCATCCGGACGTGAGGGCCCCCAGGGCAATGGACAGACGGACAGACGGGCGGGTGGGCAGCGTGCCCGTGGCGGCGCGAGTGCGGGGCGCCGGGCGTGAAACCGTTCTGAAGGATCTTCCAGTGGAACTGTGTGATGGTGCCTGGAGATTTGTGTTGTTGACAAGTTGTTCAGGGTAAAAAAAAAAAAGAAAAGAAAAGAAAAAAATTAACTTTTTTTTAAAATATTTTTTTTTAATGGGTTTTTTTTTTCCCTTTTGCTGTATGAAAAGTCAAGAAGCACTGTTTGGCCTGAAGGAACTAATCTCTTGCCAAGATGATCTATCCTAGATGATTTTTTGTTTGTTTTTTTTTTTTTTCATTTATTTTTCATTTTGTTAGGGATTTTTTTTTTTTTACCACGCAGAATGTTGAACCTGGGGGGTGCTGACCTCCCAGCCTCCTCGCTTGCGTTCCCAGTGCCAGAGCAACCATTCTGTGCCTGCAATACGAAGAAAAGAGAAAAAGAAATCTTCCTTAAAAAAAAAAAAAAAGAAAAACATGCGGAAAAAAAAAGATGTAAAAGAATGTGGAAATTCTTCGCTTATGCAATCTGTACATGAACCTTTTTGGTGGAGCTGAAAAGCCACGTTGCCTGCAGGGATTCATATATTTATAAAAATATCTATATTTTTGTTGTCGTCGTTTTTATAGCTTCATGGTCCTACTACCCAGCTGCATGGAAGGAATCCTTTTTGGAAGAAGAGAAAACAAAGCTAAATAAAATGCAAATTGTCATGGAGAAACGAAAGTCAAAATAGTAAAAAGAGATGGTCAAGCCATCTGAAGTGTCAGCGCCTTGGCCCTCGAACGGGGCTGGGAGTGATGGGTCTGTGCCAAGGCAGGAGCAGACCCCAGGGCTGGGCAGAGACCCTGTGTGGTCCCTGGGGAGCAGAGCATCACCCACCTGAGAGCAGAGGGTGCCCTGGGTCCTGGCTCCTGGGTGCCCACACAGCATCTCAAGTCACATCCTGACCTTTGAGAGCAGCCAGCTGGGGGGGAAAAAAGGAATAAATCTGATTTTTGGGGGTTTGCCTGTTCTTGCTTGCCAAGGGTGAGTGGGGGGAGCAGCTCCTCCATCCACCCCTCGATGCCAGAGGTTTGGCTCCATCTACGTGCAGTGACTCGGAGAAGGAAGTTACGGGTACCTGTAGGCAAGAGCCTTTAACTTATATCAAAAAGGTTTATTCCAGAGAATCTGTGTGTATATCTATAAATATATTGTGTATATATATAAATAAATATATTAAGAGAAAAGAATGTATAATACTAATGCAACATAAAGCAGTAATGAGAGAGAGAGAGTCTCAAAATACGAGCATTGCAATCTAGGATATACTGATCTGGGCAAAAGAAAAGATGTTTTTGATTGTTTGTTTTATATCTTCACAGTTTTGTTTTAAAAATTGTACCTTAACATGTATATTTGTAAAGTTATTTATAGACATTAACATATCTGTTCATTGGTTTAAATAGCATAGTGTTACTGTAAACTTTAAATTTCACCAAACTTAAGGGTGTTTTTTTTAACTTATTAAAAATGGAGAAAAAATATATTAATCAAGTTTTTCCTTTGTGTTTATGGGAAATATTGAAAGAATGTATAGATGTACAGTCCTTTAACAAATTACATTTAATGTTATAAATATATATATGTATTCATTAAAAAAATATTAGTTTATCCTGGATTGCAGTGAGCAAAGGTAAGTTTATTTTTCAATACGTCACCAGTGGTTAAAACCAAACAAATAGCAGCAGAGAGATGATTTTTACGTATTTCAGAAAAAACAGGGCCAAGAATTCTTCCATCAGTTGAACCACTGTGCATTAAGGGGGTGTGGGTGTTTATTTTTCTATTTTCAAATGAAGGTATTCTTTGTGGTCGATTTAATAACAAGTATGCGGCAAAGTGAAATGTTGACTTTGGATGGTGCAGGGTAGGTTTTTTTCTCTGCCCTTCACCAGTACTGTTGTATTTTGGGCTTCAGAAATGCCATGTGAGCAAAATAGTGACACTGTTTGCAGGAGAGCTGCTACAGCTGCATATTTCTTTTGCATCTAACACATTGGAAGGTGCCAGTGATGCCTGATTTTTGGTGTTTTAAATGCTGTGCTATTTTGTTCCTCAATGCCAGATAGCTGTGTAAAAGCACAGGAGTGAACTAAAGAGTGTTAGCATGGATCAAGCTGACAGTGGGGGAGGTTTGGGCTGAGGATTTTTTGTGGGTGGTTTTTTTTCATTTGTCCAGAAGACTTCTTTATGTACTACCAGAAAGAGGCAAAGCAAATTGCATCCTGAATTCTTTCTTTTCATTTTTCTCTGGTGCATATTGCATATCAATATTGCAGAATAACAGGATGACAGCATCTCATTTTAAGATTTTTTTTTCTTCTTAGAGCCACAGAATCCTTATCCTAAAATAAATAATTTATAGTGTGAGGTTACTTCAATGGAAGTTTGAGAAGGTAGATTTCTATAGATTTTTGTTTTGTTGGAATAAAAAAAAAAAGATTTTTTTGGTATTTTCTTACAAATGTCTGCTAATTGTGTACATTCCAAGTACTCGAAGCAAAGAGTTTTCCTGTACTGAAAAAAGAAAATGTACAAAACTGTGCATGGTTTTAAATGTTACTAGATATTATAAATATATATATAATTTATTGAGTTTTTACAAGATGTATCTGTTGTAGACTTGTTGACTTTAACATTTCTTATTCAATGCTTATATAGTTTTATAGCCTGGACTATTATCTTTAAAAAGCTTAAAAAAAATTAAAAGTTCCAATTTTGTTACATTTTATACTGTTGATGTTACAATCCACAAGTTTGCATAGTGTGATTTTTGCAATGAGCAACTCTGTTCAGTTTATTTTAATACTGTACTTCTGTGCCTGACAGCTGCAGCTGTCGAAGGTGTGAGATGAACACTAAATAAAACTATTCTGCTTTTGTTAACATGGGAAACTTACTTCTACCAAAAAAAAAAATAAACAAGTTGATAAATTTTGGGGTTTATTCCCAGTTGTGAGGGTCCTTGCAATAAAGTGTTCCAGGCTCTGGGACTTGTAGTGGCAAGAAGGTTTAATTTTTATAGTGCTGTTTTGCAAGTCCTGGCCAGTTCAGGTTTTGTTTTCATAATGAATTTTCAGCAATTTTGGTTAAAGGGCAGTATTCTATATTTGTTAGTGGGTGTGTTTATAGCCACACAAGCCATTGTGTGCACAGAGGTGTCAGCCTTTGGCTTTAGGGGAGCTAAACAAGGGAACTCTGTAAAACCTGGTTTTGCTGGTAGCAGATGATTCAGGGGTCATTGCAGCTTGGGAAACTTTGGGCAATCCTACCAGCACTCTCATACAATACTGATTCCTACAAATGATCCTATTGAACTGCATCCCAGACAGCTGGACCTTGCTGCCTCCCAATGTGCAGCCTGCCTACAGTAGCTGGGCATGGAATGCCATGCATCAAGGAGGCTGTGTCTGTGGCACTGGGACTGGCTCCAGCACTGTTCCATTCTAGATTTAAAAAAAAATTTAAAATTGCATGAGGTTCGGGTAATTTCCTTGCTGTTTTAAGAAAAGATGCTCTTCTTTTAGCACCACTGTGTTCTGAGAGGAGTTTTGCTACCTGAAATAAGTTGCTTCCATGCTTTAAGGACACACTTTGGTGTCCAGTCCTGAGCCCTGCCCCAGCAGGAGCAGCATGGGCCAGAGGACAAGCCCTGGCCATCCAGGGCTGCAGGCAGAGCATGACTAAATGGCCTTTTGCTGGCTCATGAGGAACTTGCTTCATCAGGGCAGGGTGGTGAGGATGTTGTGCTCCATTTGCCACCACCAGGACTGGAAAAGCAGGAGAGGGCCAGATCCTTCTGCAGTGAGCAGTGGTGTATAGCACACCTGTGCTTGAAAGCTTTCCCAATAAAAGTCTGCTGGGCAAACAGAGCACAGAAATCAAAGTCACAAAGAGGAAAGTCTGTCCTGGTGCAGTGACTGACCTGTACATGGCACTGGCTTGGTGTTTGCTTTCCCTCTTGGGTTTCATGATGTCATTCTTCCTCCGCTGGCCTTCACCCACAGCCATGTTTGCTTGTGGCCTAGGGAGGAGAGAGGAATATTTTACTTTAATTGCCCTACAATGCATCCAGTTCTAAGCCCAGGATGATTATTTGGCTATGGCGTGTGATGTGCATTGAGCAACACACAAAACAACCACAAGGAAAATTTGCAAATTTACTTGGTTGGGCTGTGTGACTGAGTGAACACCCCACTGCAGCTCATCCCCCCTTCAGCGGCTGCAGCCGTCCATGCAAACCCAAAATGCCCTTTACACATCAAAGAGTTATTTTTCAAAGCAAAACAAATGTCTTCTTTCCTCTGCGGGTGACTACATAAATAGAGCCTCTCACTGGCCGCCGTGACCTGTTTCATAGCAACATTCAAATAAATTCCTAAAATTGTGATTTATTTCCAGTGGTCATGGCTCCATGGTGAGACAGGGAGGATTTGGCAAGAGGAAGAAAAGTCTGAAGCCCTGCAAGTGTCAGTAGGAGAAGGCAGCTAGAACCATAACAGCAAAGTTTCCTGGTGGTTTGGTGCCATTTCAAACTCTCAAAGGAGGTATTACCTGCTGGTGACTCTTCTGAGCAAGTGCATCCATTCCAGGGGCTATATAATCTCCAGAAAAGGGAATATAGAGACAAGTGTTGTGCTGATATGAAAAAGGAGAACAAAGGGTGAGTGATGGCTCTGCTGAACACAGCAGAGGGCACAAGGGAACGGCCAGAGGAGATGACAGGGGCTGAAGATCTTTCATGGGCTTTGTGGCCTAGGACCATGGGCTCACCAGAGACAGGGAAAGGATTTGTCACTCTTGTTTATATCCTCTTTTTCCTTCACTTTCTCAGGCATGTTATCTTTCATTTACTTTCTCTATTTCATAACGATCATGTTGTTTTCCACAAAGGTGTCAGTAACAGGTGTCAGTAACTTGTCAAGCTGAAAAAGCATTGTGCCCTGCCCCAACAAGATTATTATCTAAAACCAAGAAAGAAATTGTTGTAGTGTGCAGTGTTGCAATCAGAGCCTCATGGGGACATTTCTGCCCACACACACCACTGGCTGATCACTTCTGATGGTGCCCATCGATGACCAGCCCTGTCCCAGACCTTTTCTATTCCCTGGGTGGTGTCCAGCAGGAGCAGGGGATGGGAAAGCATGCAAGCAGAAGAAAGAGAGAGATATCTTTGCACCAAATGTGCAAGTAGGATTGGCACAGGAATGATTTTGCTAAAGGCCAAAGTCTGCATCACACTCACCATCCATAGTTTGCTCCAGGCAGGAAAAACTGGATTTTCTATCAAGGAAGAAGGACACCAGCTGGGAGAAGTGAACAGAAATAAGGGACCAAGCCAAGTGCATCTTCCAACCCAGTGCTACATTCATATAGGTGCTGGGCACAAAATTTAAACAGTAAAAGCAAGAGGAACTGTGGCACCAGGAGACCATCAGGTATCTCTCCACCTCCAGGACTCCAGGGTACATTCCCTACACATTTGGCCAGAAAATCAGGCAGCACAAGCTGATTCTGGGCAGAACAAGATGGATAATCAGCACGTATCCTCTCCAGTGATAACACACCCTGCCTAGCCCTTGTTGATGGCATTTAGCTAAAGGCCATGCACACACCTCTGGGGCTGCCTGGCCACCCTCTGCATGCTCTCTGAGATGGGCTGGGAGGTGTTGCCACTGCCTTACATGCCAGGTAGGCACTGGGTGGTGCTTCAGCTGACCCTGAACCAAAGGCAACATGGATGTTGGTGTAATGAGAGACTTCCAGATGTTGCAGGCTGTATTAAAGAGCAGGTTACAAGCAGGAGTGGTGAAACTTTTGACTCATACCAGCAAAACCTCTTAACAGGAGAGGAGCAGAACCTGAAGTATGGGCAGCAGAAAAACAAGGCTGAAAAAGACAATACAAAACATAACACATCCCCTGAGGACTCTGCCAGACTGGTAAAACTGGGGGGAAAACCCAAATGAATTCTCACAAGTTCTCAGTGAAGCTGCCTCAAGGAGCTATATGCTTTGGAGAATAACTTAGTGCCCACAGCCTGCACATACACAGCACAGAGCTCCTTGAAGAAGTGCTGTCATGCACTCCTGACATGTTCCTGCACAGCCAAAACAGCTGCCTGGACAACCAGGATCCAGCAAGCAGATTTCCCTGTTCCCAGGAGCCAGCATGTTACTCTGTGTGGTAGCTCAGATCCTGCCAAAACTGCCCAAACCCAAGAGAAATCATTCCTTGTCTTTCCTGGTAGCACAGTTGTCTTTTCTCCCACCAGAGAAAATAACTCAGTCAAGAAATGAGTCTTTCTGCTGACCTTCCATCAGACACTAGTCTAGTCTGCTCAGCAAGGCAGAAAACACATTTATTGGTTTCAGCCAATTTTTCCACTTTCACACCAGTAACACAGAGGAGGCAGAAAAAGCCAATTTTCCCCCAAACAACAAATGAGCTTGACTTTGCAGAAGTTTTCAAGCAAACCCTGCTATTAAACATGCTTTAGTAGTGCTGACAGGTATTCATAATGCAGGAGACAGATTTGTTTTCATCCTCCTGTGCCTCCCAGCAGCATTTGTCTGTCCCACAGGCAATGGCAGGCCCAGATGTGGTGGTGCCTGGAGCCATTCTGGAGGTACAAACTAAAAGGGCATTGAGAGATGCTCATTGCACATTACAGGGTTCCAGAAAAACCACCTTCCTGTCCTGGAGTGATATACACACGTCTTCCACATGGGAGGAACATGTGCTTAAATGCTGACATCACGTGGATGATGCCCACCATATTTTCATTCATTAATTTCATTCATGCTTTCCTACACCTCCATGAGGGCTGAGCAGCAGGACAGGATCAGCTCTTGAACGTGTCTGATTGATTCAGTTTGGCCAGTGGCTTCAGAGGATGCCCAGTGCCAGTCCTTGGGTTTTGCCTAATATCTTCTAGGGATGTCTTCTCCCATTTGATGGCAGTTCCTTGCCTTAGCAGAAGTCTGGCCTCCACTATGCACCTCCTGCCCCAGCCAAGGGAACCCCAGCAGGGTGATAACTACAGGACCATGGACCTTAAACCCTGGGAAACTGCTGAGCAGGCAGTGCTGATCATGTCAGCACAAAGGCACGGAGCTGGTAAAGGCAATACGGAAACCAAAGGAGAACAGAGACAGGCACAGGGATGGTGAGAGCTGAGTCATCTTCATAAAAGGAGGGAAAGTTCCAAGCTGTCAGATGGTTTCCTAAGAAAGATGTAATACCTTTCCAGTTACTTATGAGTTCACATACTGGGAATGTGCTGCTGTCAGAAAGGGCCACTCATTTACAGCCTGCATGTGAGAATTTAAAAATTGTAGTAGTCTGAAAGTCATCTCAGAGCTCTTATTATACAAGTAATGCCAATGTCTAGTGATGTTCTTTCTTGGACAGAAACCATGCAGCCAACTCTAACCTACACAAGAGATGCAGGAGGTAAATTTTAGGTCTTTTTGATCTGGCATAGTAAAATGCTTTTGTGGAAATGCCCTCGTCAGCATACACATTCCTATGGAATGCTTCTGTTGGAGGTTTATGGTTTACACATGCAAAACCTCTGCAAGTACCTCCCAAAAGCATTTATGGTCAAACTCTGTGAGAGCACCTGGACCATCTTGATGAGACTGTGCAGAGTCTCCCTCTTCAAAAAAGCCATTCTACTCAGAGCAACCCTTAATGCCTCAGCCTGGGGTGTATAAATACCCAAATAATAAAAATCATCTGCCAAAAAGCTCTTCACAAGCTACCCAAGGAAATATTCATATGACAAAAACACAAGAAAATCAGGTAATGCTTTTGCAAGTTTATCATCTTTCAAAGAACTCAAGAGAGAGGAGTGGATGTGCAATGTAGCCCTGCTGACCAGGGACTTCCATCTGGCAAAGCAGCCACCAGGGTCTGAAACCACCATATCTGGCTCCTGGATAACACAGTTACTATTAGATAATATAAAAAGTTAAATGAAAATAAAATAAAATAAAATAAAATAAAATAAAATAAAATAAAATAAAATAAAATAAAATAAAATAAAATAAAATAAAATTTAAAAGGAAAAAAGGCAGGTAAATGCAACACATCTTGTGAGGCTGATGCTGAACTGACACCGAGATCCAGACAGGGCTGATGGCTCCAGGCTGCAAGTGAGGAAGGCAAAGGAGCTCCCATCTCTCCTTGTACAGGCTGAGCAAAGAGGTTTATGATGGATGAGTGGAGCTGGACCTCCTGCAGTCTGATAATAGCAGACAAGTGGTGTCTCTGCTCAAATCAATGTCTGTACAGAGGGCAGAAGGGTAAACCTGGAGCTCTGCCAGGTGGGCATCACTCCCCTTTCCTTTGCAAGTGGTTTTTTCCTGTCATTAACAAATACATTGTCACTAATATACAGTGATATCTATATGCTTGCTAGGTACAATTTCAGCCTAGGAACAGTCCTGTTATTAGGTAAAAATTCTGGGAAAATGGCTGCTTTTAGTATTGCTTACCAGTTTTATTGATGTTTACCACTAAGACTAATTCTGCCTTACATTGGAGAAAGTCTCAGATGGGCTGGAACATTCTGGATGCACTTCCTTCCACCTCCACCTGTGCACCCTAGTTGTTAATTATTTGTGATGAGATTTTTCATCAGGAGGGTCACAGAGTACAGGAGATACATGCACACTCTCTTTTTATCCCAAATTACTATTTATTTGTGATGATCAGCTTTTTTTTTCCTCTTTAAAAAAATAATCAGGAGCTAAGACACCTGAGCCAGTGAGAGCCTTCAGATACCAAGTTCATTTCATGCAAAACCCCAGTATCAGTTTTCACTCTTTGAGAATGATCTTAATGACATTTTCAGGAATTGAGTTTGCAAAAGCAAAGCTTTTACTGGGTATTCAGAAAACAAAAAGGTAAGTGCTTTATTCATTACAACGTTTCAGAGTGATGTTGGCATAACTTTTCCAAGTCTCGTACTCAAAAGCATAATTTAAGAATTTTTTACAAGGTAGAGGAAAAGCAAAAAATTACTGGCAGAAGGGGTTGCTCTGAGGTTATGGAATCCAAAATAATTTTGGTTGGCTGATCAACAGTTAATCTTTCTGAATGCATCACAATCCTCACGTCAGGGGTACAAACTCATATTGGTCTTGCCCAGATCAGTGAGTCTCATGGATTTTATGAACAGAGAAGAATGTACAAACTGTATGAGCCCAAGGAGAGTGGGCAGCTCTCCAAAATGGAGACACATCCTCATTATTACAGTCAATCTCAAGGAACCCTGTAAAACACCATCATTTCAGGTGTTAGGCAAAATCTCCTGCAAAGCCAGTACAGGTTTGCTTGTGTGGGAGGGACTGGAGAAGCAAAGCCTCTGTACATGTGTGAGCATGTAGAACAGGGCAGAAAAACAGTTGTTTATGCAACATTAAAGCTGAGAAATGAAGCAGTCAAGCAATGCAGTGTTAGGGGTGAATGCTCAGGTGCAATGTTGCCTCCTGGTATTTAAGTGTTGGTCATGACAGAATCACTGAGAATGGAAAAGAGCTTTGAGGTCATTGGGTCCCCCAGTTAGCCCAGTGTCACTGTGCCCACCACTAGTCCAAGACCATGTCCCCGAGTGCCACATGCCTTTTAAACACCTCCAGGGAGGTTTTGCACCTCACTGTGACTCTGTGCAATAACCAAGACCTGTGAAATCTGCTGGGGTTGTTCAGTGGCAAGTCAACCTGTGATTATACTGCAAATGGAAAAAAAACAAAACAAAAAAAACAAAACAAAAAAACACTTTGATTTGAGACCTCATTCTCACTCAGAAAATGGCTGTTTTGTGGTTCTGATTTGGGATGCTCCTCACAGCTGACTCGTATCAAGGCAACAGCCCCTTTCTAAAAGCACAGGACCACCTGAAGATGTTCCTGAAGTTACTCCCTTGCCAAGTCCACGCCATCCCTCAGGATTCAGCTACACAAGACAGACAGGACAAGCACAGTCGTCCCATGGCTTTTAACACAGCTTTCTTATCCCCCTGAGAAATGAGAATCTGTGCCTTCCACATCTCTTTGCCCTTCGAAGTTTCTAGCTTATTGTGCATATAATTCTAAATGATCAAATTTAATTTTGATCTGATCTGTGTTTATTTTTCTTTCCTCAGTATCTGAGTGATATGTTTGGCTCAGAAAATAGATTTAACTATCATTTCAAGCAACTGCTAATTACAGTGACTGAAACTTGACATTTAATTCCAGCCTCAAAGGTGTGAATGGTTCACATTAAATATCAGATGAGGTGCAACATCTCAATTTAGTCCAGCTAAACATTTGTCAGATTTCTGTGCAGAATGCACGCATGAGCAAGATACAAACAAGACAGAGGAAATCAGATATCACCAAGCTCTCAGTAACACTCCAGAAGCACAGCTCAAACCCTTCATCTTAGGTACCCTGAGGCTCAGGCACCAATGCTGCAGATTTTGAGTGGGGCATCTAATGTGCAGAGAGTGGGAATTACAGCAGAAAAAAATTATCACAGAATCAGAGAAACAGGTTAATCGTTATGTTCTCTATTTTCACATCTTACAGGTGCTGAAAAAGAAAGACTTAGGCAAATTTAATAGAGTATTTAGTAGGGCAATGCAAGCTCAAGGAACGGGGTGAGTTGGCAACACATCTCCCAGGAACACCGATGTAGGGAGGGTCCAGTGACAAGTGGGGGCACTGGAGGGGCTTTTCCTTTCTCTGAGTAATCTTTTAGGGTGGTGCCAAAGATGTCAAACTTGAAAGATGAGTTTCTACTCCTAATTACCATAGTTTACAGACACTGAGGCTAAGGCACATGTTTTCAGAAGGGCTGAGAGATTCAATATGTTAGAAATTAAAGCAATAGCTTTGTTAGCTCTGTGATCACATTGCAGCAGTACCCCTAGGAACTGGGGCATGAGGACCACACTGGCATGGAGTGGAGGATTAGATTCTGGGCTTCTCCACCTCCCTTGGGTGGAGTGAAAGAGATATTTCATAATTTCTGAGCACGCACAAAAATAATTACAAGCCAAAAAATTGGCATTTTACTATTTCTAAATAATGTGGATTTACGTGGCCCCTCTTCAAATGCTCAGGTTTGAAACTTCTTACAGGCATTCTTCTTCCTGACACTAAACCTCACATTAGTTGATTTGCTTCAGAAAGCCAAACACTGTCAATTGAGGGTGGCTGTGACCGGACACAGATTATCCCAGTAATCCCACATCCAACCATCCCAATAACCTCCCTCAGCAGGAAACACCCAGACACAGCATTTCAAGGGTTCAGTCACATCCCAGCAGTCACTTTTCCTGCAGTCCTGCTGCATCTGTGGCTCTTACACGGGAGCACATCTAACACATCCAGCTGCCCTGGAGCCAGGGCTTTACCTCTGCTAGTTCACCATAAAACCCTGTTGTTCTGTGGGAACATCTGCTCATTTGTGCTCCACCCGAACACCCCACACATTCTTCAGAAATTTTTCTTTCTACAAGTCTGGTTGCTTTTTGCCAGCAGCAATGTACATGCTTGACATGCTAAGAAAAAGTATTTAACAGGAGGAAAACACGTTTCACATAAATTATTCTCACTGCAGGATGGAGAGGAGCAAACTAACACTGTTGTACTTTGGGAAATGGTTTGCAAAGGGAAAGGAGCTTAACTCAGTCAGTTAAGGAGAAATACTTGCCATTCCCTCTCCATAATATGCTTCAAAGAGCATTTACTGTAATTAACCCACCCACGTCAGTACTGCACTGAGTGACCATGTGGCTGTAGAGCCCCCTGGGAACTGCATTTCCCCATGTGAATCCATGCCCAGGGGATGGATTTCTAGCTGGGCTTCCACCTTGGCTTTTGTGAAATGGGCTGTCTGGCCAGCTAGGACAACTCTCCCTAACACCCTGGTGGTGATCCATCCCTGACACCAAAGGCTGAATTTCCATGGAAGACGAGGAGTTCTGCTTTGATGGGCATGGCAGAAGACACGGCTGTGGCAGACAAGTGCAGGGTGTGGGATTAACAGCAACTTTCTATACTAATCGACCCACACTTTCACAATTCCAGCCCAAAGAAGTGGGACTCCATTCCTGGAGGTATTTAAATACCTGGAGGTAATTAATTAAAAGATATGCAGATGTGGCCCTTAGGGACATGGTTTAGTGGTGGCCTAGGCAGGGCTGCATTAGTGGTTGGACTTGATGACCTTAAATGTCTTTTTCAACCTATATGATTCTATGATTTGATGTTTGTTCTTTGGAGCTTCATTTGAGAATGGAGATTCTGTGCATTCTTCTCACCAGGCTGCAAATAAGTCTCTGAGCAGACATGGGCAGGCAAAAAGCCTTTCCTGAGCTTCTTGGTCTCAGTCTCACTACTTTATTTAAGCACATGGCACCCAACCCCTGACCTCTAAATGGCTGCTGTGGCACAGGCTGAGATCAAAACTCAGGCTGTAGACAGCATCAAATGGACACACACAAGCTATCCAGGACTCAGCTCTGACCTCCACACCCCTCTATTTAAATCTCTACATACCCTTTTACTTAGTCCTTTGCAGAGCTACCCACCTGGTCCAAGAATTAGGCTAAAGAGGTCATTTCTTGAGCCACCCTCAGCTGGTTACTCAAGAGTTGCCTCTGGTGAGATGCTCTGTGTCAGGGAGGTTTGAGGAACAGTGTTTCTGTAATACCTACTCGAACTGCAGCCGTGTGCTTCTTCCCTTCACTCCTGAAGCTTCAGTAAATCCAGCTTGATTTAATCTTTCATAATTGTGCAGTCTGTTTTTATTTTAATTTAAATTTGCCTCCGGTCTCCTACCAATTAGTGCATCCAGGCATAAGTGATGGCGGTACCTCAGATCTTGCTGGACTGCCTCACTCACAGTTTCATCATCTTCAGCTCCTAAAATGCTCCAGGTCACTGCCTGAAGCTGAGTGAATGTATTCCTCCCTCAGATTCCAGACCATCCCATGAAAAGTCCTTTGTGATCACAAGGACTGCCCTGGAACAGCTCTGTGTGCAGGGCAGCCCTGCAATCACCCTCAGAGCCACACATCCTCTGTGGCTCTCAGGAGTGGTTCCCACAGGAAGTGATGTGCTAACTTTGGCTTGCAGGAGAAAATTAAGAATGAAAAACTGTTACTGAGTTGTTTGAATCCAAGTCAGGTTCCATCTCTGTCATGCTTAATAGAATTCTTAATATCTCTGTAAAATTAACAGGGCAGTTACTCATGGATCTCTCTGGCCTCCCTAATACCAGAGGGGTAGTCACAGAATCACAGAGTAGTTTGGGTTGGAAGAGACTTTAAAGATCATCCAGTTCCAAACCCCTCTGCCATGGCCAGGGATGCCACTCACCAGATTGGGGTGCCCACAGCCCCATCCAACCTGACCTTGAACACTTCCAGAGATGGGGCAGCCACAACTTCTGCATCCTAGGGATTGCTAATAATTCAGCCATGAACTGGGCTGACCAAGTGGTAACTTTTCCCATACTCCAGATAAAGTAGTGGCCCTTGTGCATGTCTTGGCCTCAGAGCTTGATGAAACAATTTTCAAAATCCACTTTCCTGGCTCAAGACAGAAGATTTACTAGATACCTTAGAAGTTTATGCATTGCCCAGGGCCAGACCAGCAAAAACCAGCAATGGAAAGGCAAGAACACACTTCTTAGCTTCTTACTTTGTGCCTAAAGTGACTTTCACCATTTTCCTAATGCCTGTATCCCACCTGCCCTGATGCTGGAAAAGAAATTGAGGGAGCAGTAAGTTTTTCTCCAAGTTCCCCCACCTTTCCCACCAACAGTGCTGTTCAGGTAAATGGGCCAATGCTCTCCTCTAACAAACATCTCTGCAAAAGCAGCTGGTAGTTACAACCACAATGAGCACAGACACCAGCTAGAGATGAATCATTCATGTACTCTTTAACTTGTCTGGAACTACAGATTATACCTACAGTGGAAAAGTTCATCTTGGAAAAGTTCATCTTAGCAAATATATTCGTTAGCCTGATTAGATCAACACCACCACAATATTCAATTTTACTTTGCCTTTGGCAGCAGCAAGGACAGCTGGGCAAAGCAGTGTTTAACATGGTGCTAGCAAAGGCATGTCAGATAATATCCTTCCCAACACAAAGCACTCTCCCACAACAGACAAGCCATAGCAAAGGAGCTAGTTTTGGTGGCCACTGAGTAAAAGAAAATCTTTCTGAGCTTGTAAATGTGTGGGCTGGGTCAACACCCACCTCAGTAGGAGCCTCTCATGGCAGGGGAAGTTCTGTTTAATGGCACCAGCATTAACAGGAGTTGAAGCACAGTCCCAGGAAAATTCCACAGAAATGGGTATTGCTGGGAGCTCCAGACTGTCTTGGGAATTTCTGGAGGCTGTTTTCCAGATAAATTAGCAATGCATGCTCCCTACAAAGGGTTTATTGGACACCAGTAAGTGTGGTGCATGTGCCACAGCCATGCTCATAGGCACAACTCTCCTTCCTGTGCTCTTCCCCAGAGCTGGGGGCAGCTGTGTGCACCCCAGTCCCCACCAAACTGCTTTCCCAAAGCTGATGCTGTAAAGGTTTCAGTTGCAAATGCTGTCTCATGTTATTCACTTGAAAAGCACACGCTCCCTCTCCAGTGGTTACAGGCACTCTACCTGTGCAAGCAGGTAATAGATGAGGTGCAAATTATGCAGTTGAGTACACTACACACTCAGGAATGATCAGAAGGAGCTAACAAACCTTGCTGTGCATGTAAGACCTTTCCTCAAGCTGCTCCTTATTCCCTACACACACCCAGTGAAAAGCACCTGTTAGGTCTAAATTACACACACCCACTCTGTAACCCATCTGGGACATGTAAAAGCTACAAGAGTGCTTTATTGCAGCAAAGAAATTATTCTTCAGCCACAGCAGGAGTCAGCAGAGGTCAGACAGCACAACAGCATCAGAGCAGTACTGGAGAACCAACCTGTGAGCTTCAAATCCATTTGGGCTTCACTTGGTGAGCTACAGACTATGGCAAGGCCACCTCAGTCAATGCACAGGCCACCACCAAAGGTCTCTGAAGGTTCCTGTCATCATCTGAACTCCACCTACACAAGTTCACCTGTCACACATCAGGATAAAGGCACTCCTGGCTCTTTACCCATCTGTAATCCAGGCCACGTGCTGGCAGAGGGAGTTGAGCTGCACTGACTCTGCCCCACCAGAGGATTCCCCAGCCCATGGAAGCTCTTTTCCTTAGCAGCTTAGCCAGTTTTTCTGGTTTGCTTTGCATTGACATAGTGGTATGGAGCAGCTGGTGTGGCTCCTCTGACTCTTACTCAGCTGCCTAGGAGAACACTGCAATGGAAGCAAACATGGAAGTCAAAAGATCAGATTCAGAAAGATTTCCCTGGCTTGAGAAAAGCCAGAGAGATGGTGTTGCACAGAACTTGGGCCAACAGCCTGACAAGTCCACGTGGCAGAAGTTACCTTTTCCTCACAGTCAGGAGAAATTTCCAACCAGCATTTCAACTTTTGCTTTATCTGCCAGCCCAGGTACTTTCATGGGTCCCCCAAGCAGAAAATCTGTGCACTGCAAAGGTATGCCTGGATCAGTGCTTTCCCTTGCCTTAGTTTCAAAGGTGGTAACTGAAACACGGGCAAGATTTAACAAAGGACCAAAGACTCTAAAAGGGCTTGAAGCAGAGGGGAGATGGCAGCTTAGCTGAGCACCACTTCAGGACCCCCTGCCTGAAATCCATTTGTCCTCCACAGCTGAGTGCCTGAGCACACTGCTTAAATACCTACCCATGGCAGCCAGTCTGTGGACCCAAAAAAGAAAGAGTTGTCTCCACTCCTTCTGCTTTCTTTCTGCAAATATAAGCAAACCCTGCATTCCTTGCTATTAAAAGACACAAGCTGGTGAATTGTTTCGTGGATACAGCCCCTGCAGGCAATCATCTCCAAGATTAACTCTTGTTTACACCTGCAAATCTTTTCCCCCCGACAGGTATAAATGTTATCAAGAGGTCTTCAGAGTTCTCAAGAGACCAGAGTTCCCAGCCTGCAATGCTAGAAGACAAATTAAAGACAATTTAAACTCATGATCTTTGAAATCCTGGGGCTTCACAAAACCCCTTATCCCACCTCCCAGCCACACACAGACTATTCCATGATCCCATTCAGTGCACTTGACCAGCACAAGACTAATCTACCTCTCAAAGAGCCTGCTGGGCTAGCAATGAACAGCTCAGAGAGAAGTCTGGCAAGTCCCAGAGCTCAGGAAGGGCCAGGAGACCACATAACCTGGGGCAGAGGTGGGAGGAAAGAGAAGGCCAAAGTGGGGATTTGTCCTAAATGAGCTCTTGGATTGTCCTTGGCTGGGCTCTTGGGCTCTCCTGTGAGGGGATCCTGGGCTGTGCTGGGAGGGGATCCTGGGCTGTGCTGGGAGGGGCTCTCCTGTCCCTTCGGCTGCTCTCCATACACATGGATAGGCCAGGTTTACCAGCCTGTGCCACTATTGCAGTGCCAGGGGCAGGGATTTTCCCTTTCTAGCTGGGAACAGAATGGAAGGCAAGAAGCCACATGCCTCAGGAGGAGCTTGCAGCCTGAATCTGATATGCAAAGTGTCCCTGAGAGACACCAGAAAATGTCCCCCCAGCATCAGAAGCAGCACTCCCATAAAAGTCTTTGCAGTCATAAGTTTCAAAATTATTCTATCTGCATTGCAATGAATTTGCCACTGGCAGGGGTTGGAACTCAGGAGTTAATGTAGTGCAGGTTTATGGTGAACGAAAGCTTCTGGAGCCATAATTCACATTAATTGACAGGAGCTGTCTACACGGCTGTGAAATATGCACTGTAGCTGTCGCTGTAAAACAGGAATCCCTGTGAGCATCAGAAAACAAACAGTGCCTTTTGCTTCCAAGCACCGTGATTGCTGCTCTTTCTCACGTCAAATAAAACCCTGTAGTTACGTCCAGATCTGAAACGATGTGTGAATGGTCAAAGATGCAATTGCAACAAGCCAACCCTGCACAGGAACCACGAGAGGAATGTACTTGAGGAGCAGCAGAGCATTCCCATCCATGCCTCACTTTCATCCCACAGAATCACCAGTGAGCTCAGGGCAATGAAAATCATCAGGAAATTATCATCTGTGTCACCCATTTTCATCACTTCATTTTAAAACAGGGGCCTATGGGGACAAACTGGCTTAGGTCCATTGACTTGAGCACAATCATCCCCCTAAGATTAATCTGTTTGAAAAATGCATCTGTTCTGTGAGTAGATCTGCTTTTAATGGCTAAAGTGGACCTACAGCCATACATATATATTTAGGAGAAGTTCAGTTTCTTAACGAGGGAATTAGTAAGCTGATGTACCCAAGGATCTTTATTGGGATTGCATTCGTATGGATACATTTGTTAGAAATAATGTTTGTGATGTGAGATTTCAAATGTTGAGTACAGGGGACTGCAAGGCAGCGAGGGAAACACTCTGAAAATCATCAGTTTCTCAAAATGTGTCCCTACATCAAAGCACAGCCATCCTGTGAAGACATTTGGGTTTGACAATGTATTTGGGGTAGATTTTCTGGAAGCTGGAGGAATCTATATCTTAGAGGATTGTAATAGTGTACATTTCTTTTAATGAACTTCTTGACCCAAACCCAGTAATGTTTAAAAATTCCATTTTAGGACACCACTCTAAAACAGTTCTATCCTGCTCTTATGCAAAATGAAAACTATCTTTGAAGCTATGAAGGCTGAAACAGAGTTATCTGCTCCCATCAGTAGCTGTAGGGGACAATGTTAGAAAACCAATGAACCCAGCCAATGCCAGTCAATTCTCACTGCAGTTGTAATTAGAGAGGATTTTTTTTCCCTCATTCCTTTCCCTATTAATACTATTGAACACAAATATCTTCAAGGAAATACACTGGGAAGCAAAGTGTTCTTTCTAGATTATACACAGTGAATGTTTTTCATTCCACCACTGAACATACGGATACAAAGCATGGCCTTAAGGAAGGAATGTTCACCAGGTTTCTTGTCTTTTGGCAGTGATAAGTGACAGCTGACCCCACCCTGCCCCACCACCCATCATCCACCACCTTCCCTGAGACCTGTGAAAGCCCCGTCCCTGCAAGTGTTCAGATTGGCTGGGGCTCTGAGCAACCTGGTGTAGTGAAAGGGCCCCTGCCCATGCAGGTGGGTTAGAACAAGACAAGCTTTAAGGTCCCTTCTAGCCCAACCCATTCTAAGATTCTATGGCTCTATGACTTCCCCTCTAGCACAGGTTTCCATCTTCAGCAGAGCTCCCACCAAACAAGGTGCTGTGGAGCTCCAGGCTGGCAAAGCAAGGCCTGGGGAGATGAGGGTTGGGGCATGCCATGGATGGGGACAAGGTAAGAGGTGGTGTTGCTAAATCTGAGAGACTGCACAAGGTTCTACCAAATTTTTCCCTGAAAAAAATCTTGACATATCCCTGCCTAAATTTCTGGACCCCTGATCCAGGATCATATTTTGCATTCCTTATGTATCATGAGGAGCAGTGGAAGGCCATTTCCTAAACTAATGGCAGGACTCTGACTATCTCCTCCACACTGGGCTGTTCCTTATTTCCAAGGGACCTGCTACATAAAACACGATCACCTGAGGGCTGAGGTGCTGTCAGTGAGCTCACTTCAGGGGGATTCAGCCCAGACAGGACGTCATTATTGAGCCTTAACTCATCCCTTTGTTAGCAGAGCCGTTCTGCTGGTTGGCTCCTGTGTGAGTAGTGAAGAAAAGAGTGAACCATAATTCCTTACTCAAAAGGCCTGAAACTCCTGAACCCAGCCCTGCAGTCATCACTCACACAGCTCTTCCTTTATTTACACAAGTGGTTCCACGTGTGGATGAGGTTGGAGGATTTTTGGGATGAGATCTCAGGTAATCCTGACCTGACCTGACTCACAAAGCAGGAGGAAGGAGTTAAATCCAATTGGCTTGGGAGGCAGTGACCTTGCCAGAGATACTTGATGCTAGTTCCTTTGAAAATGAAGAAATAATCATCCTTCTGACTAAGTTTAAATACCATTAGATGGGCAAGGAGAAATGAGTCAAAGCTGAAGACACCATCAGAAAGGACAAGAAGAGGAAGATGGATGTCAGGACAAATTGTTTTCATTCAGAAGCTCAGCTGAAAGGGATGTTAAATTGCAGGAGGTCAATGTTTGCAGCTAACGGCCTTGCTTGTGAAGCTTTCCTCTCCCACCCCAGCCCAGATGCTAAGTGAAAGCAAACAGAGCTTTTCACTCTTTTTGAACCTGATCCTGCACTATTCAAATCAGCCAGGCTTTGTTGTGAGCCTCATTCCCAGGTGGGGAGGGAACACAGCCCACAGCACACTGCCTAGTCTGATGGCAGCAAAAAGAGCATTTCTGAAATGTGTCAACTAAAATATTTGAACAAGCAGGTTTTCAAATCCCAGTGTGGACAGAAGGAGCTGCTTTTTAGCAGGTGTTAGCAGGAAAAGATAAAGCTGCTCAGTTGAAAATATGTCATCTTTCATTTGGAAATGTGTCAGTACAAGTGTGTTAGTACCTTTGTGCCAAGTCTGGACAAGCCCTGGAGGAGGAGAATGGCTGAACTAACAAGGACAGGGAGGTGGAACATCTCTGGAGGCAGCCGAGTGCTGTAGTACTTTGGATAGGAGAGAGAAGACAGCTACCCTCTAATGGGAGCATTTTTAAAACCAAGGGATTTAGGAATTCACAACTGCCAACATTTTTATGCCTTCCCCAAGCAAAGTCTGAGGATCCTGTTTGAGGCAGGCCACATGGAGACCCTTCTGCATTAGGATCCCCGAGGCTGAGGCTACTGTGGTTCCCACTGGCTTCTGCAGCAGTGGGACCACTACAGGAGCCAGACCCAGAGACAGAGAGGAAAGGGGTCATCCCTCAAGAGCTCAAACTGGTCTCTGCCAGATCCTGCTGCTGTAGCTCCTTCGACATCCAAACTGGCACTTTGGATCCTACACAATCACAGCAAAACCCAGCCCAGGCATCTTCATATCCCCCATCCTTAGCAGAACTTCAAGCACAGGGTTATCTTGGCTGGATTTTCTCTGTGCATAGCCCCACTCACTTGGAACTTGCCCAAGCAGCTGCTGATACAGCCCCTAAGAGACACAATAAAAAGGAAGGGGAAATGTACAAATTCTACTTAATATGGAACAAGGGATCAGTTAATCTGATCCCTGAGGAACTCAAATATAGATTTTTTTTTATGACAGTGTTCCAAGAAAACAGCTCTCCTACCTTGGATCTACACTCCCTCTGTGCAGACTTGCCCAAATACCCAACCCAGCTCTCAACCTGCTGCTTGCAACCAGATTTTGTATATTTTGAGCTATCTCTCTCTTTGGCACAAAAAGATGGATATAAACCCAAGGCACAGGGACATCTAAGAGCAGCAAAGACAGTGTGAGTTGGGATGCTCTGATTTCTGTTGTTTCCCATGGTTCCACTCCCATCTCAACAAATCCAGTGCAACACATCAAGCAGGGGATTATTAAACACATTCTTGTGGTATGAATGGAGTTACAAGTAATAAATGGCTAAAGTCAATGCCCCAGTATCCAGGACAGATTTCTAGAGCTATAGACCAACCCATAGACACAGGAAGAATTATTCACCCCAAGTACAGACTGAGCAGAACTATGAGAATATTACTCCTGATGGTCCTCTGATTACTTGCACAGCACTAATTATTGTCATGGCAGCTTTTAGTTCAGCTTGTCCCTCCAGGCCTACATGTTATCTCACAGTTTCCCAAGCAAAAGTATTGCAGCCTTTCCTGCTTTGCTGCACTGTCAGGTTTCCTAACCCTCCTCTCCATCTCCAGTGCCACGAGTATCCGGATCCTGCTGTGCCGACCCCACGCTGGGGCAGCTGTAATTGTGTTGCCACAATATTGGATTAACAACAGGGTGACTCTGAAGGTACAACTTGTTTTTAATTTCCTATTTGATGAAAAAAAATAATTTGCTGAAATCAATTACATTTTCATCATATTTAAGAGGGTGATCAAAGTTCTGTAACTGTGCATGCCCAGAGCTACCTCCTCCTTGGATAAAACAGGAAAAAACAATTTCCTGCACAAGTCCACTTGGGATACAAAAGTTCCTTGAGCAGGGAATTCTAACAGCATGAAATGTCAGGGCCAATTGAATGTGGTGTGCTAACATGATGCACAGCAGCCACTGGCACCTTCACCAAAAACACATCCCAAGGGAAGCTCTCAGCACCATGGCAGCCACGGCACCACGCCAAGAAGTAAAAACTGGGATTTAGCTGCTTCCTCAGGGTGAGGGACCTCAAAGACATTGCTTCCATGAGCCTGCCTCAACCAGTATCCTGAGGAAAAGCCTAAAGGAAAAACCTACAGCACAGGAGTCAAGACCTCTTTGCAGCCAAGTAGTTCCAAGAGACCATCACAAACGGGAGCAGGAAAGGAAGAGCTGCCTGCAGCACTCAGCCCTGAAGAAAAGGAAAATAAAAATAGGTTTAAAAATCAGCCCTTTAAGAAATACAAGATATCTGCAATTCTTTACTACAGTGGTTTTAATGGAATGACTCAGACAGACACCAAAATCCCCTGAAATATTTTGTGAAGGTAATGTATGGAACAGTTTTCAAAGAGCAGGCAGCGAGTGTACTGAGTGCTTAACCCTTTTCAGGTTCAATGTTTGATTTCTACTGCTTTTAGGAGTAAAAAGTAGTTTTCAGAAGCAAATTAAGCCACTTCCAAAGAAAACCCTTCTTCCTGGGACTGTGGAGGGACAGCTGCAATGGCAGCAGTGTCACTGTAGAGGCACAGGAGGGTGGCCATGGGGACCAGCAGAGCAGGGCCAGGCTGGACATGTTGGTTTTCCTCTGCCCACAGCTGGCAATGGGATCTCCTGGGAGCTCTGGACAGGCCATTGGTGACACTGTGAAAGAGAGGAGAAAAAAGTCTGTGGTTACCCAGAGCCAAATTTGCTTTTTCTCTGCAGAGGAAAAGTTCTCAGGAGTTTTGGAGGAATGGTATAGGAGGATCGTGCCATCAACTTGAGCCCAGATGAAAGAACAAGCAGTGCAAGCTCAGCAATGGATCCAGGCCAACATGCAGGACCCTACAGAAGGGGGGATCTGAGCACAGTTACCAACCTGTCAAAACATACATGATGACAAAAGGCCCACACCACCTCCCTCTCAAGCATGATGAGACACTGACCTCCTGCATTAGTTCAGCATGTCCAGGCAGCCTCAAACACACTGAATATATTCTCAGTAGAAGAGAGCCCCTGTTTTCAAGTTTTCAGTTTAAATGCACCTTACAAAGGGTGAGCTTCACACCACATTCCATGGTGGGAGGTTAAGTTAGTCAGCCCTAACACCAATCCCACACAGGAGGTCACATTGGTCCTCCAGAAGCCCAGGGACTCAAGCAGATAACAGGAGCTCCTTCCCCTGGGACAGTTCTTCTGAGCCATGTAGGGACAGATTCAAATATGTGGAGAGGGCAAGACAAAGCCAGTGTGTCACCTCTGTGGCTCTGTGCCAAGGCAAAGCAGCTTGTCCACTGCTTTGGGACACAAGAAGGGGCAAACCCTGCTATCACACCCAGCTATGCCAGGTGTAGGGCATACCTGAGCAAGTTGTACCTGCCAGAGTAAAACTGAACAAGCCCTTCAAACACTGTGGCCTTTGTGAGGCTCACTCCTTTCCAGTGTCTACATGGTGAAAAGAAAGCAGGCAGGTTGAGGGTCTCATTGCTGACAAGGCAAAGGACACTTACAGGGGCTGAACGAGGAAAATGATGCAGCATGAGTTGTTTAAAACAAAGTTGTTTAAAGCATCTTTATCCTTTGCTGTGCAGGGGGGCTGCAACTCCTGTGGGGAACCATAATTCCATAATTCCACTACAGTACAGGGGATCACTGTTCCTGGCTGGCAAATATAAACACTCATGCAATAAAATGAGAGTAATAAAAACCAGTATGGCCATTTTAAGGAAACTGAATTAAATACAGCTCAAATAGTCTGAATATCAGCTGCTGTTTTCACAGTTTCCTTAATAATGGAATAATTTGTCAAAGGAAATTAAAGAAGTCATATTTTAGAAGGTTTTGTGGACACTGGATGAAAGAAGACAAAATATTTATCAAATAAATTGTCATATTAATAGAAGGGAATCGCAGGCTTATTTATTTTTTCATCCCCACTTTCTGTGCATACTCAGCCTTTTACCCAGAGGGATTATCTCTCTGTTTCCATGTTAACATTAAAACTGCATACTTCTCTGAAAGATAAAATTCAGTGAAACACAAAGTATTGAGCTTAATACAAAAGTAAAGGGATGAAGTTCTGTGACGTCTCTATTTTATAGGGGATGAGACTGGATAATCTAATGGGTCCTCCTGGTCCTACTTCCTGTAACTCCATCAATTAATGACTTTTTAGAAGGGATTTTTATTTTTGGATCCTCTGTAATTCTTTTGGCATCTTTTCTCGGAGATACAAGATTTAGGGAGACCAAGCTGAATTAAAGATCCATATAACAACAAATAAACAAATATGCAGTGTTTTTGCTGACAAATAGAGGGTATCATGGATCAGCAATTTTATTATCGTCTTAGATAAATGCATCAGCTTTTAGTTGGTTTTAGGTGGCATGCTAAGGGATTAAGAACTCAAAGGATTTCCCTTCAATCTCAGAGAGTTTCCAGAACATGTAAGAGTTTTAGGTCAAATTATAATAATTAACCTGAGATAGTGTGTTGACTGGAGAGGAACTTTGCCAAAAACAATTTTGCACATCACTAAATACTGACATTCGAATTCAGAAGGGAAACTTACTTCAGCTCTCCCACAAGTTTATACAGGTTCAACCATTAAAAGCGAGGCTGGTCTTTGCAAAAATCAAGAGCTGAAAGTTGTAATGCTTCCCAAGTCAGATGGGGAGTATTCCCAAGAGGATGATGTATAATGTAGCAGAAAGTGTTTAAAAATACATGGGATCATGCTGCTGTATGGATATCCATGGCCTCTTAAAAGTCTGATAATTAATTAGCAGCAGGATACTTAATCAGCACTTCTGTGTTCTTTACAAGATCTTCAGGAAACTGGGAAATGTAAATGCCTAGGCTTATTTTTAGTAGGCAACTCATCTTTGATAATGAATAGCTGGACATCTGGCAGGAAAAGAAACTACTATCTCAGCCCAAAGTTGAAATTCTACATTCTTATTAAAGACCTGATGTATCTCAGCCAGGTGGAATGGCCTGGCTGCTGGAGCCACCGGGTGATACCACACAACCTGCATGAGACAGAGGCTGTATTAAGAGGATGAATGATTTTCAGGTCACATGTAGTTGTTTTTTAAATAGAAAATATTATTTTCCTGTTGCTACATACCCCAATGACCAAGTACAGGGGAGCTCAGATACCAGCATTGGCCAGACTTAACTTGATTAAATTTTATTTCAACTCACATTCCTCAAACTTCCAGCTGTCAATACTTCCTTATCACCCCTGCAGGCTGCTTCACCCCTTTAGAGGAGACGAGGCAGCTGGAGAAAGCCATTCCATTAAAATAATAATTAAAAAAACCCCACAATAAAACCCACAAGAAACCCAAAAACAGGCATCCAGGCTCCAGCTTGGAGAATTAGACAGTCCAACAATCGCTGGGTCAATTCACATTAAGCCGAACAAAGAGCAGACGGCAACAAGAAGATGAGTTAAACGTCTCGGTGGCTGCTGCCTGTCCCGAATTCCCTGTTGACTTTCGGCGGTGCCGTGCCGGGGGGGCTGCAGCATCTGCCCCCCGTTTCCAGGCGCGGCCGGGGAGCTGCGGACACACGCGGCAGCGCTAAAGGCGGCTCCGGCCCCGCATGCCCCGGCCCTGCCATGGGTGACTGCTCTCCAGAGCCAGCCTATCGGGAATTTATTGCCTCTTCTCCATCACCCGGCAAAGAAACTGTCTCACAGATGTTGGCATTGTAACCCATTCAGTGTCACCGTGGGGTTCTCCGCCTTTGTGTCCCCGCACAATGGGGCGGCATTCAGCGCAGGGCGCGGCGGGGCTGCGGAGGTGGCCCCGGGCCGGGCCGTGCCGAGGGCTCTTTGTTGGAGCTCCTCAGCCCAGGGTATCGCCTGCCCTTGCACTCCCCTGCGCTGGAGGCACGGCCCGGAGAGGAGCTGGCAGGAAGGAAGGATTTTCTGCCTTTTGTGGGCTCTTTCTGTGCTATTTTTGTTCTCCAGGACAGCTTTTGTTGCCCAAGGTAATGATCCTTGGCCCTTATTCATATCTCTGCTTTTGTCCGGGGGCTTTTGTAGGCAATGGGCTGGGAGTGAAACCCTCCAGACACAGCACCAGGGCCAGCCCGTGTTCTGTATAGAGCTATAAATAACTATCTGTGAGCTATCTGCTATGAAATCATCCTTGTCAAAGCATTGGCAGCAGGTTGTGCGAAAGGTTTCACCCAAATGCAGCAGATGCATCCCGGCTCAGGAAAGCATCCCCAAAACACACCCCACTGACCCCAGAGGTGACCCCAGGGTGATGAGCAGCATCCCAAACGCTGGTCAGGACAAGGCTGCACCACAGCCGTGGGCTGGTGTCCCCTGGGCTCCTTTGAGTACAGGCACACTCCTATCTGTAGGGAATGAAAAGCAGTTCCAGGAATTATATAAACCAAAGTAAAATGCTCCCCTCGAATTTCTGCCAAACCCCCTGGGATGATGTTCTCACCCCTTCTGAGTGCTCCTCCCCTGGTGCCTGCAAAGGGACAAGACGACCAGAAACATGCACACAGTGATCTTCAGGCACACTCATGTGTAAATATATAAAATAAAAATAAAAAAATTAAAACTGCTTCATTCCTTAAAAGAAGAGGAGCTCCAAGGCCTCATCTTTCCCCTGCCTGTGCCAGCAGCAGTTGCATCCTCACCACACTCAAGCCAAAAAGGCAAAATGCAGGGGACAGCCCGCTCCTCACGGGAGCCTCCCTGGATGCCCAGGGCCAGTGTTGCTCTGGCTCCCTACACAGTTCTCAGAGCTCCCTCCGGGCTCAGACCTGTGAACAATTATACAAGTTCTCACATGCATACTGTTAAGCACATTTGTTTTTATTTTTTTCAGGTTCAAGGCTGTGTAAGCTCCGGAGGGTAGGGAGGCTCTGCTGTTCAGACATCTAAGCCACCACGCCCACCCATGAGGAGGAGGGCTTTTATATATATGTATATATATATATATATATAAATCTTCCATCCATCAGCTCAACAGCAAAAATGCTGCCAAATGAAGTCTTTCCACTCCTGCAATTTTTGTGGTCTAAAATTAACCACGTGTTTAACCACAACTCCTCGGCCAGTCCCTGCAGCACCCAGGTTCCCAGGTGGTCCCCTATGCCAGCACCAGCCAAGCCTGCAACTGTTTAGTTTCTAAGCTCAGGGCAGTCAGGCCAGCGTGAATACAGGCCAAATATAATATAGACACACACAAGCCTATATTATATAAAATACATACACACACACACATATATTTTATGTATATGCATATACATATGTATATAAAAATATATAAACTCATACACAATGTGTGTGTTTAAAATAGAAACCCCCAGCCAGAAAATAAAATATTTTACTGCAAAGTGAATGGATTTTTTTAATGCTAAGAAAAACGTGTTAAAATATAACTAGAACATTACTGGATCCCTGTTCAAATGCCGATGAAATACAGGCTTCTTACTGACTGCGCAAAAATTTTTCTCTGTTTATTTATATCACTTCTAATAGGAAAATAGCATTTGGAGTGAAATATTATACTTGCTACAGAATGGGACTAAGTCTTCATGGCCCACCAACCTTCCTCAGCAGCAAACCTATGGCACAGAGGGTCTGGAAAACTCATGGCCTTGCTAAATGCAAGCTTGAAAATCAAAACTAAGCTGGAGCACACAAAGTTCACCCTCCTGGTGGGATCCTTTTGTCCTCATGAAACTGTGGAGCCAGGCAGTTTCCTCTGAGCCTGATCTGGGCCAGACCAGCCCCTTTTTTCAAGCTTTCCCTCTAAACAGGTGCCTTCCACTAAGGAGAACTGCCTGGAGTGCCCACAGGCAAGGTGACCTCCTCCAGCAAAGTACTTCTCTGGAGATCCCAAGCTGCTTTCCATGATGCTTTCGTTGGAAGGGAGGACCACTGTGCTTCACAGACCCTGTTTGATGGACACAGCCTGGCGGGTGTTGGTAACTCAGCCAGGAAAGGGTTCTTGGCACAGGTAGGCTTTGAGATCTCAGACCTTCAAACAAAAGCCACAGATTGTGTGGGCAGGTTTCCTGAATCACTACACCCTGTTATTAGGGCTTTCAGCTGGGAAGGGGAGAGACCTGGACTGCTCCACTGGCAATTTAATTATTTTATACAAATGTGAACATCTTTAGAAGTTTCAGAGTCTGGGAGAGGCTTGGAGAGCTTTGTTCGGACATTTCTTTGGGAAAAGCAAGTTCAAGTCCCATCAAGCAGAGGAAAATCACTCATGAGAGTCTCTCATATCCCACATGGATACTTTATAGGCCTGGGCATGGGGAGGAGTGAGGAAAGCACAGTATTACTACTTTCTCCAGGTCTTCAATGGACAGAAATTATTAACTCTTCTTTGCATCAGACTAAGTCCAATCTTTGAGCTTCCAGCCAGAACAGACACCTCTAGTCCTCGCAGAAATAACTCCCAAAGGCAATGGCAGACACTTCTCTGATGTGGTCAGTGTAAAAAGGGTTCCATTGAGCTTCCCCTTTGGTCAGTGGCCTGAGATAGGCTTCTTCAGAAGGCAAGTACAGCCACTGAAGGTACAAATTTCCCTCCAGAGGGGTGTGTCTCCTTACTGAAGGAAGAGAGATCCCTGGCCTCCAGAATACAAGGAACAGAGTGCAAGGAACATTCTCTGGTGATGAAGAAAAGATTAACCAAATTATTCTGGTTGGAGGTGAGCAGTCTGGGCACCAAATCTCAGTGTTTCTTCTGCCCCTCCCCATGAAATTCATTAATATGACCCTGTACAATTCCCAGTGCAGAGTGTGGATGTTTGGTTTTCCTGCACAAAGATTATTCACACACTGACCCATAACTGGTCAGGAGAGAGCATTAGCTTACGTAAAGGATTGAGCCAAGCTCTTGGAAGCTAATGGGAAAGAAAACAAAATAATATGCTGACATAGCACTTTAATAAGGAGTAATCAAGAAAAACGAGCGACGCTAACATGGCTTGAGCAGTACATGAATTATGTATTGAGAACACAGAAATGCCTGGAAAATGGTGGGAGGAATCCCTTTTCCTCAGAGTTCAGAAGATGGTGCCCTGGACTAGATGAGAGAGGCAGCCTGCCAGGACAGGACAGGACAGCAGAACATTTCCAAGTCTGATGAGTAATTAATTTTCACCACTTTAACAAAGAAAACTTTCAGCATGTAGGTACAAGGATGGCACAACCTGAGGAGATTAAAGAAGAAGGCCAGTAGGAACAGTCAAAACAGGCCAGTCTGAGTCAGTTTGTTATGGTGGATGTACCTGAGATCAGCCAAAGGTGATTTGGAGATTCCTTAAGTAATCTCATGCAGGAGACCTAGCTAATGGCTGTGCTCTGGTTTTATGCAAGTAGTAATTAATAATCACAGCTGCATCAGGAGGAAAAATACGTTAAAAATAATTTTGCTTTGTTCAGCTTAGTCTAGAACAACAATGTAAACAGTGAGGTTCCTCAGGGGAGAAGTTTTTTAAGCAAATTTACTGACACATCTCACATCAGCTGGGTTCCCCTACATCCCCAAGAGATCCAGGATCAGTAACTCAGGCTTTCCACCAGCAGTTCTTGTCAGGAACCAACACATGACCAAGGGTGCAAGGAGAGCAAAGGCTTCTCAGCCATCTGTGACTGGGTGACAGTCTCTCCATCAGCAACCAGAGCAAACCTGCTGAGCTGCTGGAAAGAATCTCACTAACTTCAGTGGTCTTTGGATCCCATCCCAAAGGGAAAAGCAATTTCCATCACAGAAATATGCCTGCCACCAAGCTCATTTATTGCTCCTTTGTTAAATTTGCTGTAAAGACTCACATAATAAAGTTCCAGAAATCATCCAGTATCAACAGGTTTCAGCTGGAGTGATTAACCAAAGCACAGGAACTTGGAGAGCAAGTGTATTAATGTCTCCTGGCCACTAAATCTTTCTTGCCAAGAAATAAAAGAGCCAAAAAAAGATAAATAATTGGGAAGTTAGAACAATGACTCCAAATCCCAGAAGGGGTTCACTAATTGTTTGCAGAAGATAGACTGCAATGAAGAGATAATTAGAAATATGTCAGCTGCAGGACTTTGATAGCAGCAAATCTGTCCTGGCAGGGGGAGGAATAGACTACAGAAAGGAACAGCAACAGCAGTCCAACAGGCAGAGAGCAAAATCCACAGACTCATGGGTTTTGCAGTCCTGCAAACATCTACTGTATGGGTCTAAATGTA
Organism: Polioptila caerulea; assembly: GCA_013397295.1. Lineage (NCBI taxonomy): Eukaryota > Metazoa > Chordata > Aves > Passeriformes > Certhiidae > Polioptila > Polioptila caerulea. The sequence continues at coordinate 527,750 of VYXF01008533.1, forward strand.
AGATGGCATTAGACATATGCCTGAAATTTTGCATAATGAGAAACAAATCAAAAAGAATTGGACACATCGTGGGGCCATGGTATTGCCTTTCAGGCCAACTGGGACCATCCTCCAGCTGATGAAGCAGAGACTCCCTGGGAGCAGCACTGCACACAGCTGCTGCTGGAGCAAATGCTGGGCAGCAGGAACCCAGGGCAGCTTGTGCCAGTGCACCCTTGGGAAATGAAAGCAGATTCTGGACCCTGTTGGTGTCTTTTGTATTAAAGGGCAGGGGACAAGCACAACATCTGGAGTGCTTTGGTCAGTGTCACCTGTGACTACGCAGTAAAGTCAATTTTTACAATCATTTTCACACATTTGGGTCAGTGCAGCATATCCAGGGCTGTGAGATCCACATATCCACAGTCCCTTCTTTTGCCTGGCTGCAGCCCACTGGTCTATTACCATATCTTACTATTTAGAGCTTTGCAGACCATTGCAAACTAAGCACAGGACAAGCTTACAGGAGTGGGTAGAGGATGCAGGGCCACTTTACCTATCCAAAAAGTCAAGACCAACCAGCAGCAGTCTTGTCACATGTTTCTCTGCCTGTTGCACCTCCCCACCCCAGGTGTGCCAGGCACCATGTACAGAGGCTCAAGGCATCTATCAGAAGCACAGCCAAGCAAACGTACACACAAACATACCTGTGCCAAGAGGCTGATAATGTTTTTTTCTCTCTCTTTCATGGCTTCCAGATCCAATTGGCTCTGTTTCTATCAGACTCTTTATTTTTCTCATTTTCAACACTGCAAACCCTACCTGAAGCCTGTTAAACTGTTTCCACAGAAGCCGGGACTCAAGGGCTGGTCACAGCAGTAAACAGTGGGATCTCATGAGAGAAAGCAGATAGGAATGAGTTCTATTAAATTTTAACAGGGTGCTTCAAGGAGTCCTCTGGGCATGGATCCATGAAGCTTGTTGCACCCTGACCTGACCAGCCCAGCTGGTGTGCCCCTTCATGTCCCCCCCTGACCAAGCAGTCCCAGGCTTTACAGTTAAACTGGCCAGGCAAGGCACAAGGCATTTTCCTCTGTTGTAGCCCCTTCAGCTACACAGACCTCATAGCTGGTGCTGGGAATTTCTGCCAGGGACTTCAAAGAGGGCAGGATTCAACTCATCATTTGAAGCCCAGCCCCATTCCCTGTCCTTAGGCAAGCGGAGGAGCCATGAGAACAGCTCAGAAACCTCAGCTGCTTCAAAGCACATCTGCCTACCTTGGGAATTAAGAACTGCCCTACAAACACATCTCCCCTGCGCCTGCAAAGCAGTGGAGACCCTGAGAGTTTGTGTTGCCTGACATGAATGCCAGTGCCCTGTTTGCCAGCTGCACAGTCCTGAGATGTCTGAGTCCCTCCTATTCCACATCCCATCCCAGTTCTTCCTGCTGCATACTGTCACAAAGACTGTGCCTGTCCAAAGGCTTTACCTGAATAAAGGCATAATCCTCTCTAGGATGCATGGCCTGATAGCTTAGCTTCCCTGAGAGCAGTGGTCAAAAAACAGCACAGAAATATTTTAGTAACATTATGGCAATCTCCTCTGAATTAATAGTTTATTGCAGTAATTTGGCCCGTTTTGCTGCTTTTAGGTCGTCAGTATGAAGTCACTCTCCCCCAAAGGGGCTCGTAATTCAGATGTTTTCCCTCCGTGCAGTTCCTTCTCACATCCTGTCCCACCCGAGCGTGAGGTCAAGCAGCGCCCTCATTTCCCTGGGAAGTCCATGGGAGCATTTTACAAATGAAGTGGTATGATGCCTAAAAATCCAAACAAAACAGGACAAAGGGCTGCCCCCCAGGCCTGGGCACGCAGGAAAGGCTGGATGAGTGAATGTTCCCCTCATCCCAAGAGGATGAGTTTTGGGAGCAGCTCTGTGCTCATGTGTTCCCCAGATGGTGCCAGGACACCATCTTGGCAGGGGTGGGTTAATGCAGACCAAACCTGTGCTGAGGCATTTGCTCTCATTGAGGCTGTGGAATGGTCACAGGCCAGGGCAAAGACCATGTATTGGCCATTCATGTCCACCAGTGGCCATGGAGCAGTGGGACCTGCCCGTGCTGACCTCGTGCTGCCAGGTCAGTGCGTGACCTGCGAGAGTTCAGAAAAGCAAAGGCACCACATTTTCTGTGTGAAAAAGGTCCAAAGGGAAGTTCTAAAGGAGTTTTGAGACTCTTCATGATTCCTTGGAAGAGCTGGTCCAGAATGCCACTGCAAGAGGCATCCCCATATATCCGTGTGGAAATCTCCCTTTTGTCTCTGGGACTCTGTTCCCTGCCTGCCCAATGGGAAAAACCAGCACATTCCCTTCTCACAGGGGTTGTTAAAGTTGTACATCAAAGAACACAAGGTGTCCAGGCACTGTGGGGATGGAACCACATGAGCACCCAACCTGAGGTGGAAACACAAAGAAAGGCATTTTCAAGCAGAAATAATCCAAGTCATTTTTGTCATCCCCAACATCAAAGATACAAGCTCCAATATTTTGTCTGCTTGGGAAGTAGAAAAACATTCTCCTTGTCCAATGCAGATCCATGCCAACAGCAGGCAAAATTTTGGCCTATTGAATTAATTAACATAGTTTTTAATTAAGACTCCAAATTTCACCCAGCCTGGTTTAGGGCATGTCTCCACAGATGGGAGCAGACACACACAGCTCCTCTGTCTGCCTTCCAAACCAGCCTGGCTGAGCTGGCTTCAGCATCACACCGAGCTTGCATGAGCTCTCTGGCTACTTGAGAGGAGCTAAAACAGGCTCCTAACAGGCAGGGTGGAATATTTAAGCCCAGCACTGCATGAACATGGCTTCATGTCTTCTTGATGAAGCTGGCTTGTGCCCAGTTGGCTTGCAGAGCAAGAGAGTTCACACCTGTTTGCATCCATCCATCCAGGCATGCCCTTGTATGCCTGTTTCCAAGTTTACTAAATATCTTTTTATTTGGCCACCCACTACTGGAAGTATTTTCATGACAGCCTTTAGGAATTGCAGTTTTCTGTTTTACTATTTCCTTGTGCTGTACAAAGATAAATTATTGTGTTCACAATAATCAGCAAAAAATCAGGAATAAAAACATATATTATTATAACAGCATTAAATATCAACAAATTAATTACTTTTTACAAATGTTTTTGTTTCTGATAATCACAGGTGTCATTTACAACACAGGTTTTATTTCATATAGGGGTGTATGCAATGATCTATTATTTTGTCAAATTCTCCTAAAAATAGCACATTCATTGGTTCTTGCTTCAATAAAACACTCAGAGTCAAATCTACAAGATGTGGAAGTATCCATGGAATGGATGCAGTCACAGGAAAACAAACCATTCCCATTTCATCTGTTTTAATGTTCAGCCAAGTTCTGGATAAAGACACATATGAAACACAGCTGAAACAATCTCAGCACTTACCATGATTAGTTTTCAGCACAGGCCATGGATTTGTTCAGAGTGAACCCAGTCACCAGGAAGGAATCCTCTGGACATGGAATAATAGGAAATACACGAAGTGTACAGAGGAAAAACCTTTTCAGAGGAACACAAATAATTCAAAATTTGCAGGGACATAATTTACAATGAATGAAGTAATTTGTTCAGTGAAGGAGGAAACTTGCAATAATTAATTTGAAGTGTCTTTGCAAAAACACTGTCCAAGATAAGGCTTATCAGAGGCATTCTTACAGCTGGTGTGTGCAATTGAAGTAGTCTGTGGAGTATAAGCTGGCAGTTATTCTGACAGAAAACATATAAGCAAATTAAGTAGATTCAACCATTTACTGTCCACTGCCAGAGTAATTTCAGCGCTCTTTGTGACTCTCAACCAAAGTTTTTGCCAATGGCATTGGTATTTTAATAATATTGCCAAGAAAAGACAAAATCACTGTTCCTACAGAAATGACACTGTGACCAAACAGAGAAATTACAAGGAGAGGCTGCTGGGAAAAAAAAAAAAAGCCTAGAACCAAAATACAAATAGTGCCTAGTAGCACTATGACTTTCTTCTCAACAGCAGCATTTGCAGTCCTTTATTCAAGGCAGCCTCATAAATCCAATCTCATCATTCCCAGGGTACAGCAGCTTTCAGAGCTGTTTTGTGAGCAGGAGATTGGGTAGATTTGCCAGTCAAACTGGAATGTTTTGCTGCTGGTGTCAGTGCCAGAGAGCAACAATATGCACAGCCATTGGGAGAGACATCACCATCAACCTTCAGCCCCTTCAGTAACACAAATAGGAATTGTAATAGTGGATCAAAGCAGCATCCAGCCTGTTCCTACTGTTGAAACAGATGTTTCATAGAATGATAAGCAGAACAAGCCCACCAAAACTCTCCTGTTTAATATTGCTCTTGTAATCTATTTCTCTGCTGTGTGCCTGTACTATTCAGCCTACCAAGACCCTCCAAAATCAGTAAGAAGCCTGCAGAGCTGACCCTGATGGAGATCTCTCTCCATCCTCATATACTGTGTGGACAGGAGGAGGGAAAGGTTAATTGCTTGAACATCTGTGTAGAGGCAGGAGGTGTTTCTGCACCACCAAACCCTGCCACAGCCCCCAGGCTCAGAGAGACAGGGAAAATGAGATTTGCTCTTCTCTCACGTTTGCTATGGTCCACTTCTTGGAGCTTAATCCAAGCTCTTCAGAGTTCACAAAGAAATAAATTAACAAGGCTGGACACTGCAGCTGCCAAAACAAAAGTTTATTCCACAGTCATGAGAATTAAAATTACTTACGAGTTCAGCCAAAATCTTCTCTAAGCAGACAAATTTTCTGATCATCTGTAGAGGAAAATACCCCATTTATAGAGAGTACTGTAACTAAACAATTATTCAGGTTTGGCTGAAAGGATTTGGCCTGCAGAGAGTATTGATTCTTGTTTGGAGTTGATGTGCCTCACAAGACTGAGGGTTTGAAGGGCTGGGGGGAAGGGTGAGCAAGGGGACTTGAGATAGTTAAACCAACAAGATGACCAGGGGAACTGCTCTACACACTGACCAAAGCTTAAGGTAAAGTAATGCCTCTTACTGGGATATCCAGTAGGTTTGATGAATTTCAGCTTTTGGCCTGGGACACAGAATAGTGGATGGATGCACAGGAATGAAGAGACACTTGCTTAAACTGGCTTTTCCTTTGAGGAACCAACCCCATGTATGTCTTCTGGGGACACTAAGCATCAGTGGTGTCTGTACTTTCGTTAGCTTCACTGTGCCTTCAGCCATGTCCTACATCTGCATTTCAGCTGGGTATCCCCTGCAGGCTGGAGCCCACACAAGCCCAAGCTCAGCAGCTGTCTTCACTGCACAGACTCCAGCTCACAATCAGGTTCAAGAGCAAAGATTCCAGTGTGTAACCACTCACAGCACAGGCAGTCTGTCCACAGTGTGCTATCCAATCCACCACCTTTTATTGCTCTCTCAAGGTTAATCAGTCTCGAGGACCTCAACAGCACCTGCCACTGAGTGGAAAATAGGAGTTAATCTGATGGTGTAGAGCAGTAGGACAGAGGTTTGCAGGCATTCAGGTCTTGTAGCTGCCATACAGAGGTGCATACCCCTGTGAAGAAACAGTCTGGGCTTTGCTCATAATTTGTTCCCTGCACCAAAGGATGGCCTGGCCTGTCCTGTCCTGCCTGCTCAAGGGACAGAGGTGCACTGAGGATACTTACAGGGCTGTCGGATGCTCCCTGCTACATCACCTTGGTTCCTGTGGCCCAAGCAATGAGGGCTGATCCAGACACACTCTCAACTCCTTTGCCACATAAAGGGACGTGAAAAGAGAAAAGCAGATAATGTTATTTCCACAGCACTCTCACACACTTTTGCAAGAACATGCTCTAAATGACTGTAAGTTTGGATTAGTTCATCAAAAGACCATTGTAAGATGCTCATTCTTCGCACATCAATAAAGAATGGCAAGAGGTGGATTATTCTGATGCTGCATTTCTGTTTGAGTTTGATGTTTGTCCTCCATGTGCACATAAGTATGGTGGGACCTGCAGGTTATAGGTAGGTGAGTAGGTATTTGTTGTCCACTATCACCCAACCCACAACTGCCTTTCCTTGCTGCCTCTCAGAAAACCACACCTGTGCCTTGTCTCCCTACAGTGTCCTGCAGTGATATCTCTGACATGCTGAAGTTATTACACTGCAGAAAGAATTCTGTCCTTTCTGGAACTGAATGTGGCTCCACATCCACTGTCGAGCTCTACACAAATCTTCCTCCAGGATTAATTCCACTAGAAAATACCTGTTGGCAATTTTCTGTCTGCTGTCAAGCTAGAAAGTTTGACCATGTTTTTTTCAGGAAAGTCTTGTCCTTCCATCCATGGACCCTATCCATTGCCAGCTACCCTGCCCTATCCCATCCAGGCAGTCCTCTCCAGATCAGGAAAGATATACAATACTCACAACTGGAATACTCAGGGGGGTTTTCATGCTCCACCGTTGCCAAAACAAACTCTCCATGAGATAGAGTCAAAAAAATTACTAACAGAGTGAGTTATGCTCTGATTGCTGCATTCCTCTCAGCTTTCCCTGGGGCTTTCTGGCTGCACAGCCCTTCGAGGAAGGGTTCTGCCTGCTGAGTTTGTTTGTGTACCCTTTTCAGGATTTAACTCTAGCAACACCTTAAGGCAGCTCATGAATGAATGGGTGGATTAACAAATACAAAATATGAGCAAACACAGTGTGCTCAGCACAGTTCCTACTTTGCTTTATCCCACACTTGTTGGGCCTGGCTGAGGGGCAGGGGGATGTATTTGTGACCCACCAGGCTCATGCTGCATGAGATCGTCCACCTTCCTACGGGTTTTGAATTCCCCATTGTTTCATTTTACTGAGTTTTCCCTACTCTTTCCCAGCACTGAAAGGAAAACCAAATGCTCTCTCATGATCGTGTTCCCTTTTCTTCATCTTCCTGCCAGGGTGAGTCCCCTCAGCTCCTCTCCAAGGCATGTGGCCAGCACCCTGAGTTGTGGGCTGTATGAGCCAGTGCTACTCATCCCACTCACATTTTCTGCTTTAGTCTCCACCTCATTCCCTTCCCTCACCTCTATTTGTTTTCCCAACTGGTGAAACACATGGAGCAAAGCTTTTCCTCACCTACAACTCTTTCCTGGTTAAAGCAGTCACTGAAAACACTTTACATGACCTGCATTAACCAGAGCTTCTCACGTCATCATATTCAGCTTTTTCATTCCTGTGGCTTTAGTCACTTTTTCAATAGTTGCCTCTTTACATGTACAGAGATCTGGCTGACTGGTTCATTCATTTCCTAACTATCTTAATGGGGTTTTTTATGCTGTAGTGCAGTCTGGGCCACACTTTGCCTCTCTGGGGTGACTTGGTGAAGGACCCAAACAGTCTCACTGCTGTTGGCATCTCACTCTCAGCTCCTCTGGGAACTTCCGGCCATACAGGGGCTTTTAGGACAATAAATTGAATTTCATAGCTTGAAAGGCCATCCTATGGAGAGATATCCCAGGTGTTTGCCTCTTCTACAGGCCTAATGTCCCATGCTGGACCAATCTTATAACCCTATATTTATTATATTTTATAGACATCTCCTACTAAACTCATGATTCATAGCCTAAGGATTGAGGGCATACAGCCATCACTCCCCTGTCCCTTCAGCAGGATCAACACAGGTTTAAGGTGTATAAGGACAATGCCCTAGCATCAAGCAAATACTAAAATCTACTTTGTGCTGGGCAACAATAGCCTGTTACCACATGGATGTGACAGTCACTCCCTTGTTGGGGCAAGGTGACCTCCTTAGCACTCTAATGCACCTAAATATGACCCCATTCTTCTGCAAACAACTCAAGGAGCCGACTGGAAAAGCATCTGCCTTCTGCTGCCCTTCTGCTTTGCTGCCACACCTCCATGCTCTACCCAGGCTGCAGGCACAAGGGGCCAGCTGGGGGGAGTGGCAGAAACAGAGCCTGGAGACTGGCATTCTCTGGGACAGATCCCTTGGGAACACTCGTGCCAGGCACTTCTCAGTACTTCTGCCTGCAAGGAAGCGACTTTTGATGTGTTTTACAACACAAACTTACATCTCTCACATCCCCTACCTCCCATTCCTTCTCCCAGCTATTTATTTGACCCAAATAACTTCTATGGCTGGTAGGGGAAAGGTGGGACAGCTGTGAAAAGCAAACCTCCCGTGGCACACTGAGGGGGTGCAGACCTGTCAGCGCTGCCAGGAGCTCATTTCTACAGACTGTGCACTCTCCCTGCCCAGTCTGACAGTTTATTAATTCAAACCTGTGTTCTGCAGCACTCACAGGTCTTGCAGCTGGGATTGGGTGCAGTGTCCAGCCCAGGCCAGGGCCCTGCTGCCCCACACAGCCCAGCTGCCCTAGCAGTGGACACTTGCTGAAGCAGATATGTAGATTACCTGGTCTAAGAATGAAATTGGAGCTCACCTGCCTCCAGGGCAGGTTTGGAGGGACAAAAATGCTGTCAGTGCTTTCCCCCTGAATTTGCCTTGAGCAGAGGGTTGCCTGCATTAATGGGGAAAATGTTTCTTTGCTTTTAATGGTTCATGGAAACAGTTCACATCCTCTAAAGCATTAGGGTAGTTGTAACCTCCAAGAATGACATATTAGCTTTCCATTAAACTCCTTTATGTGTTATTTTTAGGAATGGACAGCACAACCTATATAAAAGCTTAAACTACACAAACATCAACTTTCAGAGTGGAAAGAGGGCAAGTCTCTGAGCATTCCACAAGCCAGAAAAAAATTAAATGGAAAGACGCTGGATTGTGAAAGCACTTGGGAATGTCCTGGATATCCAGTCACAACAGGGTAAATATGAACTGGAACTGAGATCAGTTTTACCTAATCTATAAAGATCAGTGAACTGAACTCCTGAAATAATTCTGGGCTTTAAGCATTTTATTCCTCAAAGCTCATTTCCTTCAGCCAACAGATCTTCTAAGCCCAGGAGCAGAGTTGCACCTGTAGTGTCAGTGGCTTTGCTAATAGCAGTTGGGTTAAGAATCCATTTCTTGAGAAAATAGCAAAAAATTTTGAGCTGATAAAAAATTTCTGCTTATGAAATAAATACCTTCAGCAACAGCAAAAGAAACTCTGAAGATCAAAATAGTGGTTTAGGGGCACAATCTGTGCTGAAGCAACTCTTTGAGTTGTCTGAGGAGTCTAAGATTTGCAAAGCTGAGCTATTTGAGGTATGTGACAGCACAGAAAGGCAAATCCCACTCACTCCAATGTGCACAGGAGGGTTACCTGAGGTGTTGAAATGCCTGAAACTGTGGTTGGGAGAGGATAGAATACAGTCTACAACCCTGCATTTTTAGCCATTAAATAGAGCAGTCTCACTACTACCCTGTCTCTCTCTGGTATGAAAATTCAACCATGATATTTGCTAATCAACTTGACTTCAAGAGGGAAAATACATCCCAAGTTTCCAGTTGTAACTATTTGCAATCTGGGGTCCAAGCAGGTGCCCCTTAGCAAAGCATCTTCCTACAAACTGAGCAAGAATGTTCCCACCAAGTATGTTTAACCAGTGTGCAGGGACTGTATAAAAGGAAAATTAGAAACTTAACCAAGGCAAACAAAATGAACGGCAGATAGAAAATAAAAACAAATATGAAGGTCTAATTTTATGCATCCCTGGAAAATTCCACCAGCTCAAATGTCAAGATCTGTCTATAAATTCAGTGTAAGCAATATGGGGCTGATTTTCAAGCCTGCCCTTGTTGTTTTTAACATTGTCATTTGAGCATCTTTTCTTTGGTTTAAAAATATGGCACTAAGAATACACAAGCCCATGAAATTAATTCTGACTAGATTTGATATACTAGGAAATATACCTGGTGCAGACATAAATCTGTTTTGTTACAGCAGAATGATAATAATTTTATTTTAATGCACAAGCACACACACCAGTACATTGCTGAGCCTCAGAACAGGGGGTGAGTTAATGCCAGGTACACAGGCTATTATACAACTTTTTACACCATGTGAACCAAATTCACCAGCCACAGAATAGGTCATAGAAATAGTTTGGTTTGGAAGGGGCCTTTAAAGATCATCTCCAGTCCCAGTGATCAAGTTCAGTTCTGTCTCTTCTTCCTTCCTGACATGCTACTGGTAGCTACAAAGCAAACTTTTGGGTTTTACTGACAGAAATGAGCTTTACCAGGGCCACAGGGCTGACAGACCTCTTTGGGGCACCACAGACCAGCTCCTGTCTGAGATGCATCCAAAGGAGAAGGAGTAGAGGCACAGGGAAATTGGGTGAGAATTTCCTGGTGTTAGTCTTTCTAATATAAATTACAACAATTTAAAAAATCCTGAGCAATTGATGCAATTCTTAAATCAGAGTTTTGGCTTATGTAACTTGCTAGCTTTGCAGACCAGAAAACAAAATAATAAGATAAAATATTCAAAACTCATGAGGCCAAAAAGAACAGCAATAGCTCATGAAATCAGGCATATTTGGCCCACACTTCAGTGAGTAAAACCAGCTGTGTCTGCTCTATCCACATTCATTGAAGGAATCACAGGAAGTAATAACAGGAGAAGAGTTTCCTATCTCTCATTAGATGCAGAGATTATTTAATAATATTTAACTTAAACAAGTTTACACACATTTATGTGCTTTTTTTTCCCAGTTTGAAAACAAGCCCAGAAAATTTCATCCCAAAAGCTGAGAATTGTAACAAATTGCTAACCAAGTTAGAATGAAAAGCATTATACAACTTTATCTTTGTTATGTTAATTTACAGCTACTATTCCCTTAGGTCTAGCAGAATGCCAGACTCTAGGCTCTTATCAGTCTTTCCCCAGGACAAGAGGTTCCTGTGGTCTCTCAGACATCATGCAAAAGTGATACTGTGAATTTTGGTTCAATTCTGAAATCCTGTGTCTTCAACTCCCGTTCCTGTAACTTGGTTTAGAAGAGCAAGAGCCACCAGACTGACATTGCATAAAAGTTGTCTTTCCCTGGATTCATGAGCCTTGAATAGATGTGTAGGCACACTGAGGCATGCTGTGAGGAGCTGCATACAGAGAGGAAAACTGCACCAGTCAGAGCACACAGCATGTTATGGAACAACTGAATACTTTATATTAACATTTTAACAAACAGATCTTGTGACATAAACTGCAATGAGGGAAAAAGGGAGCTGGTTAAACCTACCCAAGGTGCTACATTCATGGAGGAAAGCAAATTCTGGTTTATCACAACCCTACTGGTGCACTCCAAAAGGTTTACCCACATCGCCCTTCCCTGAGGGAATTATCCCATGCACATCCTCAGGGCTCCTCTTTCCTTGGCCACCAGAGGCCTCCTATCCCACTCACTGTGCCTCCCTTCCCTGGCAGCAGCAGGAGACCTGTACAGCCCTAAGATGAAGATGATTTGCTCCAGGGGGAGGGTGCACCAGGTTTGCACAGCCCCCAGCCCCAACCTCAGCCCTTCGCCCATCACCTGACACCCGGAGGAGACAAAAATGCCCTGGGTTCACCTTCTTGAAGGCATTTCTCCCCCAGAAGCTCCCACCAGGTGTTTCTAATCTCTTTCTTTCCTCGCTGTGCACTTTATGTGCACACATTTGTATTCATGGAAAAAAAAATCAAAGTGTCTGTATCGAGCAAGGCACGAGTGAGGATTGGGAGTGGGGAGGGAAGGGCAGGCGTGGGGCAGGACTGCAGTGCCTCGCCATCCAAGGGGGCAGAGGGTGAGTGGTGACTTGAACATCTGTTATTCAGCAGCGTGGCTTCCTCCTGAATGTGCAATTTACTTGGTGTTGTGTGGGAATTCCCACTGGACACATTCTGGAAGGGTTAGTGAACAAGTGTGAGCAGCTGTACATGCTCACTTTGAAAGATTATCCTTTCCTGTCCAGGACTTTATACATATTTGGATTTAACTCTACCTCATCATCAACTCTCTGCTATAAGGACATCCCTCTGGCTTTAAAATAACCATTGGCTGTTACATGAACGCTGGGTTGATTTTTTGGAAGCAATTTAACTCGTTTCCCCCCTTTTTTTCCTATCTGTCTAACCCAAGAGAGTTACCCTCTATGTGCAGCTTCTCAGCAGGTGCCTGACCCCACCTGTTTGCAAATCCACATAAACAAAATCCAGCTCACATGCCCTCAGCATTGCTCCAGCCAGCACCTCATGCAGTCTGTGCTGAGTATTCCTTCCAGCTGCTCCCCCTTCCCTTGAGCTGAAGCATGGCCTTTTCTGTGCCCTTCACAACGAGCTCTTGGTGCAAACTGGCTCATCAACCAATTTCTCTTGCTGCTGGTTGCCCCTGCCAAATTGACAGGCAGCTACTGCTCTTCCAAAGCATGTCTCAGCCACCAAAGACCTCTAAATGAAGTTTCTCCCCCCAGTACTCAATGCCCAAGGCCAGATGAAGCCCAAGTTGTTTTATTTACCCTCATTTCAACGACCTATCCAGGGCCACCAAAGGATCTTCAGCTGGGATAATGCCACAATAATGGCAGCTTTTGGAGCTACACACATTTTAAAAGCAAGGAATGAAGACTTAAAATTGACCTAATTTTTTTCACACTGCTGTAATCACACATGTGATTACAATCTGGGACTGAACAATTAAATATCAAACCCTAGATATTTTGAGTAGCATAGACTATTTCAGCTGGAAGGGACTTACAACAACCATCTAGTTCAAGCTCCTGACCAGTTCAGAGCTGATATCTGAATGTGTTTCCTTTTTTTCCTTTAAAGCCTCTTGAACAAAAATTACAGCACTGTACTTCCTACTACACTCTCATCTTGCAAATACTGCACAGCCAAGCCTAAGAACAATGCAATTCCCATTACCACTGAGCATCTGCTGTGCCCACAGTGGACCAAATTTCATATAATCATAGAATAGTTTGGGTTGGATGGGACCTTAAAGCTCATCTAATTCCAACCCCCGGACAGGGGCAGAGACACCTTCCACAAGACCAGGTTGCTCAAGGCTCCATCCAGCCTGGCCTTGAACATTTTCAGGGGTAGGACATACACAGCTTCTCCAGGCAATCCATTCCAGTGTCTCACCACCCTCATAGTGAGTAATTTCTTCCCAAAATCTGATCTAAACCTGCCCTCTGTTAGTTTAAAGCCGTTCCCCCTTGTCCTACCATGCCATGGCCTTGGCAAAAGCCCCACTCTGGCTCTCCTGGAGACCCTTTAGGTACTGGAAGGTGCTGTAACATCTCCCCAGAGCCTTCTCCAGGCTGAACAACCCCAGCTCTCTCAGTCTGTCTCCATAGCAGAGGTGCTTCAGCCCTTGGAGCATCTTTGTGACCTCTTCTAGAACTTGCTCCAACAGCTCCATGTCCTTCTTCTGCTGGGGGATGCCAGAGCTGGATCCCACCTGAGATCCAGGTGGGAACTCAGCTAAGCAGAGTAGAGGGGAAGAATCAAATTGGGCTGTACATTGTATTTGTGGACTTAAAACCAGCATTTTATAGGAGCTGTGGAAGGTGAGAGCCTGGCATAGGACAAGCCCAGACACAGTGTTCCATGTTTAATCCAATAGCACAAAAAGAGGTGTTTCACCCCAAATGCATCATGGCCCCCAGGAATCCCAGACCTTTGGGGCTCCAGCAGGGCACAGGTACATGTGTAGCAGGGCACTGGGACCATCCCACCCTGAAGCCCAGGATGTAACTTGAGATAAACATCACATAATCACAGTAATCTTCACAATTTACTCACATGAAGTGACTGGGCTGCACTTGCACCTGCTGCAGTTCCCCATAACAGTGGAGGATTTGGTGCACACAAGGGTTTGGGCTCCTAATGAAAGAGTGACCCCAAGGCTAGCCCAGGAACAGCACAGTCTGCTGGTCTTTACTTTGCCCACAAGCCAGTGCCACAGGGCACGAGGAAGGAGAGTGGATCTGAGTGGTACCTGCCCCCACGAGGAAGATCTGCCTTGCTGAGGAACAATCACATGAATATTCTCAAATCTTAAACTAAATTCTAAACAGGAATCATCCTGTCTCCCTCACACACATCTACCATTCCATTTAATTTTAACAATTTTTTCTTCTGCAAAATATGCAATAAGGCAAAAAAGTTATAGAAAGGTTTTTCTTAAGAGGCCAGTGCTGTGTCATTTCCTAGACTGCATTCTCTTCTTTCTCTCTCCCATTTCAGAGAAAGCCACTTTCTTATCCCTGCTGCTGCCAACCTCCTACTTACAAGAAAATGAATCCAAAATAAACTCATTAATTCCAGTGAAGACACATTGGAATTATTTCAATATAACTCCAAGTATAAATTTTCCCTGTTACTCCTTAACCACAGCACAGATTCCTGTTATGCACTCAGATTTCAGTTTCAGCCTGTGTCCAGCACTCTTAGTAGCCCAATTAATGTTAAAAAAAAACCTCAGTTATACTAGAATTTAAAGAAACAAAGGCATTGATTGCACTGCCTTCTGTCAGTTAATAGCTGGTATTCACCTGAAAGAAAGTGTATGGCTTTTCTTTCCTTCAAATCTCTTAATTTAAAAAGAGGTATTCATCAAATCATTAAAAAACCCAAACAAACAAACAAACAAACAAGAAACCAGAAAACCAACCAGCCAACCAACCAACCAACCAACCAACCAACCAACCAACCAACCAACAACAAAAAAACACAAAAAATAAATCTCAAACCAAAACAAACCAAGAAACGAAATTCTCTATAACAGCCTTAGATTTTAGCTTTATTTCCTAGCTCATGGCAGTGTGATGTGGGGAGATGCAGGCAACTAGACCAGGCTCATGTGAGGATAGTGAAGGAAACATTATTTCTTGAGATGTAAGTTCTACATTTCTGTATTCTCATTTTAAAAGCATAGCTATAAAATGGAAACATTTCCATAATAGTCATATTCCCAGCTAAGAGGAAGTTAATTAAAGGCTTTAATTTGTTGGGTTTAATCTTTATCATGGAAAAATATTTTTTAAAAATCTAAGGTAATAATCCACATGACCATTCAATCTAATATATTCAATTTATACCATTCTGTAAGACTATTCAGACATGTTATTGTTTTCTGTGTTGGCACAGGGCTCTGAAGTCCTCATTCAGTTCTCTTGTGTAAAAGATTAGGTACTGAAATTTGTCCCACTTTTTATTTATGAGCACAATGCACTGTAAAGCACACAGGATACCAGCAAGGCCTGCATTTCAGCCACATTTGATCCCTATGGAAATTGGAATTGCTTAGAAGGACGTGTACCAACACACAAAGGATTTTTTCTTCCTAATTACCTGCCCACATGCGGGAAGGCAGGGTGTGTATATCAGTAAATCTCTGAAGTTTGGAGGAGAGGTAATACCCAGGATTAAAACTGTTACAGACACGTTATTTCTTGCCATACAATGTGGAAATATCAAAGTTCACACCCTGTTTTTTTGGAAGATCAAACCAAGTGGATGGCAGAACCTGCCTGGTTAAAAAGAGCCAGTTTGGGATTCATGTTCACTCACATGCTCACTACGCTGAAGAACTTGAACTGTTTCTTTTCCACCAATTTTTAATTCTTTGATTCCAAATCATGTCTAGGCCATGACCTAAAAAAACAGCAATTGCAAAGACACTGCACATGGTGAGGATGAGGGAAGTGGAAACATCCTTCTGAAGAGAGGCGGGTGTTTTGGGACATGCCCTCAACGTTCATTCCCTGATTCTCCATTTCCAGCCCTGTTCACCCCAAATCCCACCCAAAGCCTGGGGACAGCAGAAGATCACACATAGCACTTCTGCACTGCACTGTGCAACCTTTCTCTAGACTCAGAGAGTTTTATTTCCTCTTCTTCCAGCTCAGGACAGAAGAGCAGGGAGCAAGAGCATGTGATCAATGGCCTTTAGCCTCAAAAGCTCTAAGTTTATGTTCTGAGGCCTTGGTGCATAAAAAGGTCTTCCCCAAAAGGCTGTGGAGCCTGACTGACCACCACAGTGTGACCCCAGAGCCACTGTTAGTCCTCTTGTTTTGCATTCATCATGGTGGCACACTTGATGAACAGCTAAATGCTCATCTTTGGCTGTTCATCTGTCACCTAGATCCGTTCTCCACACTTTCACCAAGAGCTTGAGAGGAAGGTGAGCTTTAGTCCATAACACATGGTTGTGCAGAGAAATCCACATCCATGGAAGTGCTGGCTGTGGGGGTGGAAACTCTCTGAAGCTCTCCTGAAGCAGTCTCTCCACCCCGTCGTGACATGTCTCTCAAATATCCAAGAGCTTAGGTTGAGTGGGATGTCCAAATGTGAACATTAGTACTGATTCCTGTTTGAAACCATAGTCCTGTCCCAGCCTGCTCTCACAATCTTGCCAGCTTTGCAGGAGCACTGTGTCATTCAACCAGAATTCTAAGGGAGGCCCCCCAATGGTGTCTGGGGTGAAGCTGTGGAATGAAATTGCTCTGGTATGTCCAATCCTCCCAAGAAATGGAGACACCTTTATTATTTTTTTTAGTCTGGGCTATCTGTAGGGTTCTCTTCTCCTCCTCTTTCCCCTCCCAACCTACTGAACTTTCACTGGCAGGACAGGTCATGCTGCCACATCCCTTTTGTCTTCAAAGGTGCAGCAACCCTCTGGTGCTTCTGCATCTCCTGCATAGCACTGGATGTCTTTAAGGTGTTGGATAAACTGCTGTATCTAGGATGGAAAAGAGAGATGGCAGAGCTCAGGGCAGGGATGGGAACAGGAGCCACAGGAAGGCTTGTTGGCTCTTTCAGGTGGCAAAGGTCACCAATCAAACTGAGCAGGAGAATAAGGCATTTGCCTTGCTGGATCTGCACCACCAGAATGGATTTTTGTGGGTGAGTCTGAGTTCAGGGCAAGGGTGAATAAAATCAGTGTTGGCTTTTTCTTGATCTGCAGCCCTTGAAAGCCCTGCCTCAGCCTGTCTGGTTCCCACTCCTTCTGCCAGACAAGGACCCTGCTCTACCTCCTCAGAAGAGACAGGTTTGCCTGGTGTGCCCTGCCCCTTCCCAAGCCACAGAGAGAGCCCCAGTGAAAAGGAAGGTGTCTCTTGGGTCTGTGGGCTGCCCCCTCCCTTGGGGCAGTGGAGACTCATTACTGCTTCTCCTTCTGGCTTGGCTTTACCATGTTCAGCTGTCTGCAGCTGTTGTACTCCAGCACATTCCACTCTGCTTGCAGCCGTGTGTTGGTGGACTGGAAAAGGTTGTGGATGGCCAGCTTGATAGTCCACAGCTTCCCGATTTTCTTGGAAGTCCTGTTCTGGATGTCAGCCCAGTGAGCCTCCTGGAAGCAGAGGGCAAGTGCAGCATCAGAACATGCCCTATCAAATGTGATGCTTCAGCACCAGAGACCCTGGCTTGGACACCCTCACTTCCATACTCCAGACCGGTCTGCCATTCATTCTTCCTTCTCCAACCTTACAGAGGGAGATGAAATTAAGAATCTCTTTCAATCCCAGAGACTGTTACTGGACTCTGCTGTGACTCCATGGCTGAAGGATGAGCCATCAGCCAGTCTTGACAGAGCCAGGCTTGGAGATCTTCTCGGCCCACCCCACAACTCCTTACCCAGAGGGGGATGTCACTTTGAGTCTGGTCAAAACGTAGTTTCAGCTGCACCAGCTCATTTTTGTACTGAAGCATCTCAGCTTCTTTCTCTGCTTTGTACTGCTCCAGGAACACCTTGTCTTGCTCAGCCAGTTGCTTGTGTCCGTGTTGTGACTGCAGAAGGTCCTTCTGTGTCCTCACTAGCAACTTGTACCATGAAGTGACTTCTGAGATGTCCTCAAACTGCAGCAGAGGGTTCCTGGTGTTAGTAACTCCCTGCTCTCCCCTCACCAGCTGCAGGTCTCATGTCATTTGGCACCCTGCCCTTACCAGGGCCAATGCCTCTCCTTCCTAAAAGATATTTCCACCTTCCCCAGCCCCAACCATTCTGGGATTCTGTCCTTCTCCATGAGACTATTGCCCCAGCTGGTTCCTGAGCATTGTTGCACTCCTGGCGTGGTGGCCTCCGTCTGTGCCACACCCACAGTGGTCACTGCCATAGGCAAGGGGATGTACTGCACCCTTTCCCCAGGAAAACATTGCTCTGATAAAGCACAAAGAGCAACTGCAGCTTCCAGAGCCACATCCCCGGGACTTGAGAGGCCACAACTGGGGTGGTTGGAGTGTGAGTGATGTCCCGACATCCTCGAGAGAGAGCACAACTTCTTGACAACTGCCTGGGGCCACTTTCTGGGCAGCTTTTCCTTTCTCCCAAACAATTAATCTGACCTGAAACAGTGACACAAAGGTGCCAACATTCCCCCTGCCCCTGAGCTTTTCTCCCTTCTCTTGGTTTTTCTTTGCTTTTTCCAATCTTCCACTTGCTGTTCTGGTTCTCCTACTGTAACTCTGCTCCCTGTGGCTCACCTTGGTTGCAGGTTGGTTTTTCCATCCCATCTGAGGTCTCTGGGTTTGAGCAAGTGTCCGGTGTCCTGGACTTGCCTTATCTTCTCTATTTTAAGCATTTATCTAAGGCCCTCCCCAAGGCTGTAATCTGTCTTGTTTATGTCCAAACTCACCTGTGAGATCTTCACCACATCCTCCAGGTACTTCTTGAAGATGGAGTACTTCTGCACTTTTTTGCAGAGTTTCTGGTGTTTTTTCCTGAGGCTTTCCAGTTCCATCTTGGCTCTCAAAAGCTCACCATCCTTTCTCATCTTCTCCTCTCTCTGTTTGCTGTTTATCTTCAGAGCTTGGGTTCGTAACTCTTCATGTTCCTGGTGGTTTGCCCCACCAGCACACACACACATGCAGAGAGAGGGATAGGAAGGCAAGATAAGATGGAGATGGATCACTTACCAGTACTGGTAGGACTCTCCAGTAGATAACAGAGACCCGTACTTGACCACTCTGGGAACGTTTCCTCTCCCTGTTTCACAGGACCATCCCTCTTGCATTGACCCTTTGGTCCTGGAGACAGGTATCCAGGATGACAGTCTGAATTTCAGATCTGCTTGGATATGTCCCCTGAAGACAGCTGGGTATCAGCAGTCAAGGCAAGGCTAACACCCACCTGGGGGACAGGAAATCACACTGGTACAGGACAAGCTCTTTTCCACCCAAGACCTATCAGGGCTTTCCATATCTGTGGTACAAAACCTTGTGCCTTGCCAGTCCTGTTCCTCACAGCTCCAGTCTCAACAGGAGTCTTGAACAGGAGTGTAGGCCCAAGTTCCTCTTCACCAAGGGAGGGGAGGAGATGGTACTGCAGCTCCAGGTCATCTGGGGTACCTGTACAATCCTTCCAGATCTCTTCACATGGGCTTTCAGCTGGACCCTCTTGGCGTGCAAGTCCCTCCACCGGTTAGCAATGACTTCCATCCTCTCCCTGAAGGCCTGGCAGCACCAGAGTGAGGGTGACATGGCTGTCTGCACCCAAAATCTGTCACCTGCCTTCCAAAAAGCCTCCAAAATACCACAAGCCAACCCAACCATGCCCCAGCATCCAGCCATCTTTCTCACCTTGTCTTTCTGTGCCAGGGCCTTTTCCATCTCTTGGACTTCCTTCTTCTTCTTCAGGAGTTGAATAAATGAGGGTTGGGAGTCCTCTTCTGTCACTGTGACTTCCCTGCCACAGGAGTTTTCCTTGAGGTTACACACTGAGTGGAGTTCCTTGGCAGGGTGTTGGATTGCTCTGGATGTTGGGGGGTGACCTGGGTAGGGTGATGGGGCAGAGCACCCCAACACCATCTCAGATTCCATCTGGCAGCACAGCATCCCTGCCCCTCCCAGCAGGCATCCCCCTGGCAGGGCAAGGGGAAGGGGGTACAAGAGGAGGCAGAAGTGATGGACATAAGGCATGGGAGGGACGGAGGGATGGAGAAGGCAGGAGAAGAGGATGCAGGCTGGTGGAAGAACACACTCACCTGAGCAAGGGTGGGAGTTCCACCTCGTACATCCTGAGGAAATGGGCTGACATCTCCTCTTTGCTCCAGGTGCCCATTGCTCCAGCCACCAGCAGGAAGCAGAGAGCCCAGGTCCTGCTAGCACTGCTTCTTCCCCAGCTCAGCTCAGGGGCTGCCCTTTGCCCTGAGGGCTCAGTGTGGGAGGCACCAGGCAGGGGACGAGCCCTGGGAGCCTCTTGCCTCTGCTTTCCTGAGACCTTCCTTGACCTACGGCCTCTGCAGTCCCGTGGCTTTTCCAGCCCTGGAGAGAGGCCCTGTGGCTACTCCAACCTGCCCGTGGCTACTCCAACCTGCCCGTGGCTACTCCAACCTGCCTGTGGCTACTCCAACCTGCCCGTGGCTACTCCAACCTGCCTGTGGCTACTCCCACCTGCCCGCGGCTACTCCCACCTTCGTGGACTTTGCAAC
>VYXF01008533.1:554887-571297 GCA_013397295.1 Polioptila caerulea
GACCACCTGCTCCAGCATATCTAAATTCTCCACTACCAGGGGCCACCCTGACCTTGCAGGTCTTCCAGAGGTTTCTCTGACTTGGTTCTCCTGCTACAGTGGTAGCACAAAATTGATATTCATAAGCAAATAGAGCACAGTGGAATCCAGTGCAGGGAGAGTGTGGTTGTATCTTTCCGCAGCCAGTGGGATGGAAAGCTGCATTCACAGTCTGCTGGAGCAGCCAGCATAA
This sequence comes from Polioptila caerulea, assembly GCA_013397295.1. Classification (NCBI taxonomy): domain Eukaryota; kingdom Metazoa; phylum Chordata; class Aves; order Passeriformes; family Certhiidae; genus Polioptila; species Polioptila caerulea. The sequence goes on from VYXF01008533.1 coordinate 555,120, forward strand.
ACTTACTGTAGCTCTACTACTTTGCTTAAGTTCAGACTATTTCACACACACACACGCACTTTGCCCAGCATATTCTTTGTATAATGTAAAGTGGGTATCAGTTTCAATTGCTCACTATGAGCTTCAATTTGGATGCTGCAAGAGGTACCTAAACCTCTCTTCACTGTTATAATTAAGTGATACTTGTGAAGATATCAAGAATGAATGAGGATACAGGACAGACAACAGGAACTTGAACTTCTTCACAGTAACATGTGGAGCCAAATGGTATAGACTTAGATTCAAAATTAATAAAAAAAAAAAAACTCTAAAAATAACTCAAGTGATCCACAAAACAAAGCATTATATACAATTCAGAGCAGAACTTTGACTAATATAAAGAGACGAGACCTTTGGAGCACTAAGCAGAGCAGTTTACAGTTTCTGGAATAGGTCATGTTTGCATCAAAGCGTTTTAATAACAAAATTAATAAATCCATGCAGACAAAATTTCTTTGGGCTCTTCAAAGACAGCCTTGACTGTTTTGCCAGAGCCCTTTCCCTTTTTTGCCTTCATATGAGTTACGGTGTGCAAAAAAATAAGTCAATTAAGAGAGAATAAGCATTATGAAATACTTCCCTTTGCATAAGCACACAGGCTTGCAAATCTCATTGAAATTCTGTCGAGTTGCATTGCCCACACAACTTGCAATCTTAGCAAAAGCCACACAAAAGGCTTTCCTCCTCATTGTTTACAGGAGCGTTTTGGGAACAGGGCATACATTGCTATGCAGGAAGGGAAACAGAGACAGGAGTGAAATGTAGTTTGTTGAGCTAATAAAACAGCAAGCCTTCCATTTGTTTCCTTAGTCCTATAGAGCCATTCCTGTTTAAGAGCTACACGCTCCACTGTTCGCAGAGCTGGTGACAAGCATTTTCACTGCTGACTCCTAAAGCCTGTGGGCTGGTCATGTTTTAACTATGAGAATGTTTCCCAGCCATTATTAATGGCAGTGGCTTAATTCACGATTTAAGAGGTTGATATATGACAACAAAGGGACAGAAAGCTGTACCTAACTAGCTAAACTCCTCTAGAGATTACAGCAGACCCAGAAAAACATGAAATTCATCTAAATTCAGGGGATTCTGGAGTTTGCAAGGCGTTTGGCCAAAAGCAACCTAAATATTTTCATATTCCTTTACATAAAGTTACCATTACTGCCTAATTACATGAGTAATAAGAGACAACAAAGTCTCCTTCTCACACATTCAGAACACTCTTTCATGCAGCAAGGAATGGTATATATAAAATAATTAAGACGGACATCAATGAAAGCAAGAAGGGGCATGAGCTTGGAAATTCTGCCAAACCATTGGGGCTTCTGGCAGAACATCCTGAATGCCTGGGATCCACTTAGTTAAATGTGGGCATCAAACTTCTCCGGGGAGACAGCCCATGCAGGTCAGCAGTCACAGAAGACCACAGGACAGCAGCTGCCTCCTGCTGCCCTTGCAGGTGAACTTCCCACTGCAGCTCCAAAGCAGCTGTGGCAGAGAAACTGAACAGAGATGAGACAAATTCTGTAACAAATGGCTCAGAAAAAAGGGTATCAGAGATTCCCACACTCATGTCCCCAGAACTGGGATTGCTCTAGCTCCATTCTGCCGTTTCTAGGGGGGCTGCAGGCCATTTCTGAAGACACAGGCATATACAGATGGGAAGAAAAGCCCAGGTGGGCAGGAGTTCATTGTTTCCCCCACCCCAAATATTCAGAAGAAGGGAGTGAAGGAAATTCTAACTTTACGTGGTTAGTGACCTCAGACCATCATGGCTGCAGCTGTTTAATGTTGCCTCATCCATTTGCAATGTCAATTCTCTGAAACCTATTGAAGGCAAAGGATACCTCCTCCTCAGTAGAAAGGGCTGAATGAGAGCTCCAAACTGCTTCTCTTGCCTCTTGGAAATCCTAGTTTAGTCCTTCACTGTTTTCAGTTTACTCCTCACTTTTCTCCTGTTGAGGAGGAAAGAGAAAAGGGATAAGGAGTTCAGTCTAGATCTTCAGCTGAATTCAATAAGACAGTGATAATTTACAAGAGGGGATAATGCCACCAACAGGTAAACTCAGGTTTTTCCTGATTTACACCAGCGATGAGATTCACCATCAGCAGGTGGCCTCCTCAACAACCAGGTGACTTCAGGGTGGTTTATTTCAGAACCTCACATTTACCCCAGAGTAACAGGAGGAGGTGTCCTCTTCTGCAAAATCTCATCTTTATGTGGTCGTGCACCTGGTGATTGGGGGAAGCTTCCTGAAGGTTTTCAGGAGAAGAACTAAGAAAAGAAGTTCTCCACTCCACAAGAAGAAAGATCCTTTCCACAGGATCAAGGCTTTGAACACAGCCCCCAGTAAGAAGAAGGTGTGTTGAAGTGTGCAGCTGAGCTGGTGGAGGTCACAGGAGGAAACTGGGTCACTGCTTTAGGCTGTGCAATCCCTTCCCTAAGGGATTGCTCACACACCACCCTGGTCTTCCAATGCAGCCTCAGCAGAAGGACCTCCCATGCAGCTCTACTCAGAGCTCAGTGTCTGAACAAAATTATCTTTTCTTTGTTCAGTCCTCAACTCAGTCAAGTTAAGTCCCTTCCCCTTCTAGAGAATCACTAACTCCCACCTCGTGCCCAGCTGGTCTGACTTGGGCAGTCTCAGGTGGGTGGTCACTCGCTGGCTGAGGCAGTGGTTTACTCCCATGCCTGCAGCCCTGTCCAGCCCCAGCAGCTCTCTGACTATCAGGAAATTTGCAAACCAGAGCAATGAATTGTAGGACCTCTCCAGGGAAAACACTTCTGGCACACCCACACACTCTTTATGCAGCTGGAATTCAAATCAGGTTTTATTTCCCTCTCTGGGTCAAGCAGAGTAAATCATCACTTGCCTGGTAAGCACAGAGCCTGGGCCAGCATTGCCCAGCAATGAGCCCTAGTGACAGGGATATGTACCCATAGCAGTGAAAGATCTTTCCCTCACAGTGTGTTTCAGCCTGTCCCTTCTGCCCCCACCCCTGCATGTTTTCTGCTTATAACAATTAATTGCTTCATTGCTGGAGGCAGCGTTTAATCCTGCAAGCATAAATTCTCACGTACAGTGATGTGATCAGTGAGGCTTGTGGGATTAAGTCCTTGGGTCCACCAAAAATTTTCACAGGAGTGTAATTATAATCAGACATGCAGCTACACGAGTGTTTCAAGAGAAGCACATGTGCAATTGCTTGAGATTTGTTGCAGTTTTTAAAATCAGAAAAATTGTTCAGGATCAACTTGGCTTGCCTGGGCAGATATGCACAGAATAAAACTGTTTAGAGAAATCAATTTTAGGGGTTCTCCTGTTGGTCCTTTACCTAGTGTCCCTTCAGCCCCCAACTCCTTTCTGAAGAAGTGCCTTTCCTCCACCAGGTTTTGCCTTGTTGCTTTCCTGACCTGAGCCCCTCCTGCCACTCTCTACATCAGTCCCAAACTTGAAGTTTCAGCCAAAGATGCTAAAATTTTTATCTGCACATCTCACTGTTCTTTTCTTGCAGCCCAAAGGGCAAATAAGCACAAACATGAAGTTAAGGCTTTATAAATGGCATGTGTGTTCAACTGAGACAATCTATCAACCATAAAATTGGGAAGACCTTCATGCTACCTCTGAGATTACCTCTCTGGGACAGTGCTTCCTGTGGCTCAAGAAACAGCTTCTTGTCCTCTCCTGAGGGCATCTATCTCCCACACTTTGTCCAGATACCTTCTGATCCCTCTGCAGCTCTGGTGATACCCCAGCCTGAGGCAGCTCACTGCTAACTACAAACAAGAGACAGTCATGGCAGGAGGGAATGCACAGGAGGAATTCCCACCAACGAACTAGAGCTTTTCATACCAAGACCATTGAAGAAATCACTCATAAAAGATGCATTTCTCAGAGCAGATCCCTTTGCAGAACCTCTGCAGACAGTCACTGTCCCTTGTTGCCTTCTGCATCCCCAGCAGGTGCTCCTGACCCACTATACAGCTCTGCCACCAAAAGCTTCCACATCAAACTCCCCACATCACTGTCACCACTCCTGTACTTACAGGAACCTGGCAGTGCCAGCCCACGCTGTGCCTGGCTGGGTGCCTAATGCTCAAACAACCTCCCAAATGCTTTTGATCCACATTTGCAGCTGCTTTAGAGCATTTCCCCATGAGGGCTGCTCTGCAGAAGGAACTGTCCTGACTGCACTCCAGGGGCTCTGGGGTTTGGGGCAGAGCTTTCTCCAGATGAACCCACAGGCAATCACCAGGTGGATGGGACATTTTGGCTGGATAGCTCCCCACTCATTCTGCTGCTAAAAGCTGCAGCTCTGGTGAACACTTTCTGAGACCTGTGGCTATTGCTCTGGGCTTTTCTTCAGCTTCACAGCAGGAATCAGATCCTTGGGGCCACTCTTTCCCCCTAACCCTGGCATCAGACCATCAGATGTGAGCCATGGACTGTGCAGTCCGTGTTCTGGTTCCCATCCTAAGGTCTCAAAAATAATCAACTGCACCAAGTTATGCAAAAATCTCACTACTTGATGAGATCTCTACTCTTGTAAGTGGTGACTTCCAGGTAAGACAGACCTGAAAGGGGTTTGTAGTGAGATGGGTATTAGTCTCTTCCCTCAGGTAACAAGTGACAGAATGAGAGAAAATGGCCTCAGGTTGTGCCAGGGGTATTTGGATCAGGTATTAGGAAAAATTTCTTCATGGAAAGACTTGTCAAACATTGGAACAAGCTGTCCAGGGAGTGGTGGAATCACTGTCCCTGGAAGTGTTCAAAAAGCATTTGATGTGGTACCTGGGAGCCTGGCACAGCCAGCTGCTGATGGACTGAAACTACAATGGGTATAAGGAGAAACCTCCCTCCATCACACAGATTTTGCCCCTGCTGATGGTATCACCAGCAGCCTGTTTCATGGGCTATGGGGAAAATCTTTAAATCAGACAAGGAGCCAACTAAGTTTGATTTAATAGCAAGCAATTTGCTAAATGAAACAGAGTGCCAAAGTGGGAAATATTCATTGCCCTTACTAGAAACACAATACTAATTAAAACAAGGGTAATGAAAGAGGAAAACATATATTTAATGTTTCTCCATCAGTCTGAAAAGCACTTATTGTTTAGATGCTTTTAGAAATATTTGCTCCCTTTGGACCATGCTGGATTTTGAATAAAAATGGACTGAGATAATTGGTATTTAAACCTCTGCATAGAAGATTTAATTCAAAACCCACAAAAATATGCTTAAATATCACCTCTCCAGTTATGCACTACACAAAAATTTTGCTTTCCTAAAAATGGAATTTTTTATTTCTGTGCTGAGTGGCAGCTGCTTGCACAGTTTATTCTACTGAGAATTTATGCCTGGTCCAGGCAGAGGAAAGGAGCTGGAATTAACCTCTTGCTCTCTGCTACTGGTAATTACCTTTGCCACAGAGTAGAGCACACCAGGAGCAGAGAAGCCAGGCAGGGCCCAGCCATCAGCAGCAATGAAATAAATCAAGGTGTGACAGCATGAAGGGACAAATAAATCACCAGGAGAGAGGTGACATGGGGAAGGACAAGAGCTATAAGCAATACAAGCCCATGAGTTCAGTGCAGCAGCTGCTTAGGTTGGCATCAGTGGGACATCTGGAGCTGGGCTGGGTTTGTGGTACAACCTGTGCTTTCAGGACAGGAAAAATGAGACACTGAGAAATAAGTTTGAGTTGAGACACCCTGTCCTTGAACAGGGTCTTGTCTAAGCAAGGTTCCCACAGAGAGTTAGTACCAGGGCTGGAGCTCAAAGGCATCCCTGATCTTCCTCTTCTGACACAGGAATTTACTTCATCTTTTACTATTCAAATATATCAGAAGCATTTATATGGGAACAACTGATTTTTGAGCTTCTGCTGTACTTTTTGAAGAGAAAAAGAAGTCTGTATTAAGATGCATTACAGATATTAATAAGGAAATGTCCTGAGAGAAACAACTTTTTTTGGAAGTAACATAGAGAAGGACTCTTCCACCTTAAAACAATACATTAGATGTGGGGGAAATAAAGAGAAAATCTATCTTTTTAAAATGTTTTCTCTTTTTTGATTGGTTGGTGAGTTGGTTTGGTTTTATTTAATTTTTTTTATTGTTTTATTTTCTTTTGTTTAGAGGAAGAGAGAAGGAGCAGCAGTAGGTGGCAAAGTTGCCTCAGCACTCGCTCATGACATTTTGGTGAGATGATGTGGTTGGAAGGAAAGTGAAATGAATGTAGCTGCTTCCCAGAAATAATCTCCCAGGGTTTTATCTTTAATCTCTTTCTGTCCATCCTGTGATATGGACTATAAGGAGAAAATCCTGAGGTCAGCACAGCAGCCTTTTGGCTGATGCCAGAGTGTGTAACCACATCCCAGCCCCACTCAGCAGAAGCACCTCATTTCCTGCAGGATCTGGAGCAGGCTCTGGCTTTATGTTCTCCTTGCTGCCAAGCCACAATGGAAACACCCACACTGGGCTGCAGGTTTCTCCAGCAGGGGGGACACAAGCACAGAGCTGGGATATTTCAGCAGGAAGGGGCAACTGCCAGGCAGCTTGATAGTTAGGGAAGAGAAATCTCTGCTGGAAAAGTGAACATGCACAAATGGGCTTGCTCAGCTCCTCTCTCCTTGTCCCACTGAGGCAATAACTGGCCAGTTTTTATACCACCAGGATGTTTGCTTCTGGTTTGGTTTCTTGTCAAGCTCTTGAAGACCAGGACACACACACGTGGTGAATAGCAAACACCAATGATCATTGCCAGGATAGAAGCCAGGTAAAATGGGAGAAAAAGAAACATGCAATGACTGAGTGAAGAAAAACCATTAAACACCTGGAGGACAACAGGGCCAGGATCTATTAAGAGGCCAACATAATGTAAAATAAAAAACAAAAACCACCAGCAAAAATCCAGCAAAACAAAGCCAAACATGGAGCATTTTGGGCAAGATTCTCACTTTGGTTTGTGTGCCGCAGCATTACTGAGGTCAACAGCTTTTAAAGTCCTAAACAGCATCCAAAGATTTTGTCAGAATTAGGTCTGGGGAAGATTTTATTAATGAGGAATGGGAGGAGAAGGTGTTTTAAATTATTATTATTCGTTTTTTCTTGTAACTACTTTAGAGGACCCATCCCTGAGGAACAGAAGTCCCCCTGGAAGCTGGTAGGAGCTAAGAACCTTAGAGCCAAAATCACAAGATGCTTCAGAAAATGCTCATGAGGGACACACACACACTTCCACAGTGGAGAATACACTAACTATTAATTATGGATGAAAGAGCATGCAGAGGTAAAGAAATCCATCTCACTGACCTGCTGCCCTGCTCCAGGAAAATATTTCTTACACTCTCTTCAGCTTGCATTTTGATTTTGTGGAATCAAAACCCTTCCAGACTCCAGCTTTCTGTGCCCTTCTCCCTGGTTCTTTTGGACAGAATTACAAAATGATGGGGTTAATAGAGCGCAGAGCAGCTGCAATCTATTTGGATTTCACTGAAAGACTCAATACTGTCTCCTGAAATCTTATGCTCCAAAATAATTCAAGTTGGCTCGGGCAGGAAAACACTGTCATGCCGCCCAAAAGCTGCCTGAAACGACTGTAAACACAGGGTAGTGACAGGCAGAGATGCTCTCACTGCAGCACCAAGGGGCTGAGAGCTGCCTGCTGCACTTCCACCTCATCAGACATCCAGCAAAAGAAAAGGGACTCCAAGGAGCACTGACAGAAAGACCCAGATGCAGTTAAAACAAAAGGGAGTTTCATCCAATTGAGCAAAGGTCAAGGGAGCTGAGAAATGGGGTAAAACAAGTCAACTTTTCCATGAGAAGGGAAGGGGAGGAGGGTTGCATACCTGTGCTAGGATAGAAGAGTTCTTAAGAGTAACAGGGGGGGAAAATCCAGCAGGCAGCTGTGTTAACATCATTGCAGCCACCCAGCTGCCTGTATTCCACAGTAACAGTCATTGTAGGGTGGAATAATTACAGAGTAAAATAATTGCTCTGGATCACACTCCCTCAGTAGGATTCAGAGCAGCAGTAGCCCCAGAGCAGCTCTTGCAAAATTTAATATTCTGGGCAATTTTGCTTGGTAGACAAAACCCAAAATTCAAATTCTGTTGATCCATAGGCAGAAAATCCATGTGGGAACAAGGAAAAAGAGTTTTGTCACTGGTGCAATCAGTAGTCTGCTCTTCCTGTTGGTGCCAAAATCTGACCCATTCCACTGCTCCTAAATTCCAGGAAATTTTGCTGCTTTGTTTGGAGAGGATTTTATTATGGTCAGTTGCATGATTTTCAAGGGAAAAGAAGGCTTCTCGTATGTTCTTATATGTTTTTTCTGTGTTCTTCACACACAGTCTCTAAATTCTCCAGCAGAAAATAAAACTACAAGAACTTCCCAGGCATGTCCTTCCTGCTGTTTTCCAGGTCATGTACAACAATCTCACCTTTGGACTTCATGCTATTTCAGTTTCACAGTACCCCATGTGAAGTTCTCCAAGGATCTGCTCTCTGAGTTTTAGGAGAAAACCACTGCTGCTCTGGAGAACCTGATAACTTCTCCTGATCCTGATTTGAAATATTCACATAATGCAGTGACGGGCACTTCCCAAAGCACCCTCGTGTCAATGGAAGTCTATTGTTCAAATGGCTTTAAAACTGGTTTGGTCAATCAGCTGTTGGTGTTGCATCCAAAGCCCACAAAAACAAAAATCTCTCAGCTCCCTCACCTCCCTGGATTAAGCTGTGTGTCCTGGGATGAGTTTTGGTCACTTAGTACAGGAGACTGCTCCCATTGCTACTTCAAAGACTGAGCTTAAGTCTGTTTGAATTCACTGCAGGAGTAATTCCAGTTTCTCCTTCCAAGTCCAGAAGCCTCCTACCCATTCCCTTCAATACCAAGGTAAGAAATTTGGATGAGGCAGTGCTGGGATGCAGGGCAGGGTGGATCACCCCTCACACAGCAGAACAGGGATCCTTCACAGCCAAGTTCCCCATGCTGTGTGATGCCCTGTCCCATCACTGGTGCTCTCAGCACTCAGCCCTCACCACACAGACATCTCCAAGGTGGCAAAAAAGCAGCCTTAAAAAGGGCCTGATTTTGAGTTTAATGCCAACTCCACAGCCAGCCAGGCTGGGGATGTGAGACTCAGCCTTCATCTCTTCCTGCCTAATATGAAGCAGATGTCTTCTGTTAATGAACCATTTGTTAATTAGTAACCACTTCATTTTTCTTCCATCAGTTCTCTTCTCTAGCTCAGACACAGGGAGGGCAGGCTGTGTGAATAAGGCAGTTCCCACAGGAATGTATTGCACACAGAGCAATTCAAAGGCACTGAGGTAGGAAGTGAGCAGGACAGTGCCTCTTAACAGAAGGGACACTTGACAGGGATGTGGGACATGTCATTCACCCATTTGCATGTCTTTTGACTCACCAAGTTGCTTTAGCCTCTGTATTTTGAACTCAAATTCTTGCTCATGCCTTGTCTGTTCACATCATAAATGCCAAAAAAAAGGGGCATGTCTCCAATTTCAGCATTTGGCAGAAACAAACTGTGATATTTTCTACCACCAGTGAGACTGTAATAGGGCAAAGCTTTACAGCAGTGACTTTACAACCCTGTGACTTTGGATATAGGTAGTAAAACTCAGGCTCCAGAGATGAAAAATTATTCACAGTAAATGTCCCTTTTCCTTGGTGGGGGTTGCAGTGCATGTGGAACAACCCTCACAATGACAGGCTGGAGCTCCTGGTCTGTTCTGGCACAGGATCCTCATCCCTTTGCTCCCAGGATGCTCCTGTGGGAGTGGAGAGCATCCAGCATCTGGGACACACCATCCAGGATCCCTGAACCTGGGACCTCTGAATTCTAGTCCAAAATGTGACATCCCAGTTCAGTCAAGAGAGATCATTTTCCTCCAGGCTCTGCATTAAAAAATACAATGATGCTTATTCATTATGTATAGGAAAGGGATGACATTTAAGTTCTGTCTGGGTCCCAGCCATCACATTGCATCTTTCTAATAGTTCCCCAATAGAAACAGATTCCTGTTCTGGCTGCCTGACTCTTCTTTCCCCTTTCCCCCTGATACTAAGAGGTCTTAAAATCTTAGAAAGCTATAGCCATGCTAATTTTGTAATATGCTGGAACTCTCATCTTAAGGGGGACATACTCTAATGTTGTCCTTGGAAATAAGTGCTCCCCTCATAAAACACACCAAATTATAAATCTTCCAATGAATTCCTTACATTAAAGCATCTTAAAGTTTTGTTTTAGTAATCATTATAATAAACAACTTCAGTCTTTACAGAGCTTTTCACCCCCAAGGATCCCAGAGTGCTTCAAGCCACTGTACATCGACTACAGACAGGGCTGAATGCAGTGTCCTGTGGAAAGGTGGCTGCTCCCAGCAGTGCCATGCTGGGAGAGAGAGGCTTCAATGGGTGTGAGGAGCAGCATCTCCACTGCTCAGCTGGTACAGAAGTCCTGTTTGGATGCTCAAACCTTGCCAAAGCAGGAATGTCTCCAATTCTGCAGCACGAAATGAAGGCAGAGTCCAGTAGCTGGTAACCAGGAAACAAGCTATTGATTGAGGGATGTAATAAGCAACAGCTAACAGTATTGACTATCCCATGACAGGAGAGAGAAAATGGACACAAGTTGCAATGTGGGAAGTTACAATTAAATATAATATTTTTTAAAGTCTCTATAAAGGTGGTTAAATGAGTTATCTAGAGGTCTTGTGACATCTTCATCCTGAAGCTGAGTCCTTGAATTCAACTGGATGAAGCCTTGAGCAACCTGGTCTTGCTGGAACCTGCTTTGTGCAGGGCACTGGATGAGAGAGGTCTCCTGGCCTCATCCCAATTCTTCTGTAGTGTAGTCTGGTGCAATAACTTAAAGCATGAGTGTGTTGGTTTAAATTAACACATCAACTGCTGAGTTGCAGCAGCTGTCACAGCTGTGAGCTACAGGCCCAGCAACATCCAGCCAGCACCAGAAACTGCAATGCCTCAAGTTGTGCTAGTGAGAGTCTGTGGAAACCCCACTGTTCTGGTAATTTCACTGAAAATTAAGATGATTGCTCTTGTCTCATCCCAGCAGTTGTTGAGGAGAATGGAGCACTGGGCCTCGTGCAGCAAACATTTCCAAATGTGGGTGTTCCCTGCCTCCAGTCCTGTATTTTCCAGATTGAAGCCATTCAGTGTTGCTAACTCTTCCTCACAGCAGCCACCCGCCTGTGATCCCCTTTAATCCAGACCTGCTCCAGTTCACTGGGTCTGGGGTGAGGAGCAATGCCCAAACCTGGCTCCAACACACTGCACTTCAGACCTCACCAACACCCAGGGTAGCCACCTCCCTTATCCCATCTCCAGCTTTCCCAGGAAGCTCTTCTGGGGCAGACAAACAGCATCACACCATCCCACTTGGATCAGAATTACCCACAGCTCCCAGATGTTTCTCCATCACACTGCAGCCTCACCAGCTGCTGTTTCCTCTAGGAATTTGTGTACTGGATCAAACCTTCTTGCTCACATCTTGCTGATGGCATGTTTGTGGTCAGCTCCTGAAAAGTAGCATTTCCTCCCCAGAGAGATATGCAAGGAATGACAACTAGACCTCAGGTGGAAGACAGCAAGGCAGGGAGACTCCACCACTGCCTGGGGGGTTATTTCAATAGTTAACTTCCAGCTAACCCCTTTTCAGCTCACGCTGACACCCAGGAGGTTACAGCAGGATGTAAAGACTTGGTAGCTCAACAGCAGCTACAGGCAAAATCATTGCATAAACTGAATCTTCCGGGGCTGGGAGCCAGGGAGCATGGAACTCAATATGGAAGATACCACTGTATTTCTTGTTGATATAATTATGTTTTATATTCTGTTTCATTACAGTCAGAAAATACTTTTAACCCACTGCTCTCACTGTGATCTCCACTCAATTGCCTTGTGATTCTCATCCCAAAGAAATCCTCACTAGGATCCAGGCTTGTGGTTCTCAGACAGTTCAAGGGTTTAGTAATTTTTTTATAACCTTTAGATATCACTGGGAAGCAAATAACCCAACAGTCCCTATGTAGCAATCTGCAGCTCTGAACAATTGAGGCAGCATTTAAATCTTTTCTGTAGGGCAGATAAACCTGAGGCAAACAGTGTTTGTATCTATAGATAAAACAAAAACCCTGGAACCCACTGACTTTGGACAATGGCCTGGCAAGTTCCAGCTCTTCTGCACAATATTTTCTGAATTTAAGTTACCAGCTCTGTTAAATAAACAGAAAAATCTCTTTATAGTACACATCTAGAAAACAAGTAGGACAAAAAACACAAGTGGAGAATGAATTGAAGAACAACTCCTCTTTTAAAGTTTCACTCCATGTAGTGAGAATAGGGAGCACATCATTTTTAACTTGGAAGATCAGAATGTACACAATTACATAAACTTTTAAACATTTTGTGGTGATAGGAATGACCTTGCTGTTATCATCATAGCAACTGAACACACACTACTGCTTAACAGAAACGGGGAGTAAATAAGAAATTTCCCACCAGAAAATAATAAAAAGAAAGTTAATACAGGACTTCCAAAAAATAGTTTTTGGACTTCAGCCAGAAAGCTTTTTGCTTGGACCTGGTTAAGTCTTCCTAAGGGATGCATTATTTTTTTGATGCAAAGGCTCAAGTCTCTGTTTTCAGAGCACATCATAGTCGATGAGTTTAGCACTTTCACATTTGAACCAACAGTTTATTAATATTTTTTCAGGCCTTCTGTAACACCACATGATACTTTATTCACTTAATAATGATTTTGTAAATTGTCATGCCTGTCATTAAACAGGGTTTACCCCAAATAACCTCTCGGATTTGGCAAGTGAGACTCAGCAATTCCACGTTGTGCATTAACTGTGTGACCTCCTTGTTTCCTTTCAGCCCTTGTTCAGTGGAGTGTTCAGCACTGAGATCAGAGCGGTCCCTGTGCAGGAGGGGAGGGAGAGTTGTGTGCAGAGCAGCTCAACAGGCTGGAGATCCAGCTGAAGGGAACATCATGAAGTGCTACAAAGGTGAATGCAAAGCCCATCAGATGGGAGGAAGGACCCCATGCACCAGTAAGTGATGGTCATTGAGCAGCTGGGCAGAATGTCTGCAGAACAGGTCCTGGTGGAGATGGCCAGGAGCTGGCAGTGAGCTCTGGCAGCAAGGAAAGCCAACAGCTGCCTTAGGAGGGACATTGCCCAAAAGAGGGATGGTCCTTCCCCTCTGCTCAGCACTGCTAAGGCACACCTTGAGTGCTGGGGCCAGTCCTGGGCTCCACAGCACGAGACAGATGTGAACATACCAGGGTGGACCCAGGGTGGCTGGGGGCTGGAGCACAGAGCACATGGAGAGAGGCTGAACTGGATGGGCCTGCCAGCCTGGAGAGGGGAGGGATTCAGGGGAGCCCTGCCAGAAGGGAAGGGAAGGCTTCCAGGGGATCCTGCTTCAATCTGCAATGAGAAGTTGGGGAGGAAATGGAGCCAAACTCTTCCTTTGGTTGCACAGAAATAAGACAAGAGGCAGTGGACATAAGGTGCAACGTAGGACCAGATTTTAGGAAAAAACTATCACCTTGAAGGTGGTCAGACACAGGGTCCAGGAATCTGTGTAATTGTCATCCCCAGAGAAAAGCAAAACATGACTGGACAAGGCAAGAGAAACCTGATCTACATTTGGCCCTGCTTTGAGCAGAAGGTTAGATGATCCTGGGAGTCTCTTCCATCCTGAATTATTCTGATTCTCTGATTCACACCTCTTCACCAAGCTATGGATTTTATAACATACCCAAGCCACTTGAAGCATTGCATCCAAGCCCCTGAATCACATCTGTGTAACCTACTCTAACCTGACCTATCATTTGATCCTCAAAGCAAAGAAATTGCCTCATAGCAAAGAAATGACTGTGAACTTTCAGGTTTTGCTAACTGTTCATAGTACTGATAATTTAATTTGTTAAGAAAAGAGCTGAATTTGCCTTTGCACAGGAGAGCACACCAGCACTGCTGCTTTTACAGCAATGGGAAGGTGCTGGACTGTGTGGGGAGATGCAAATCCAGATTAACACTTTAATCCATCACAAATGGGATGCATATCTCCCTGGAGGGTTCAGATGTCACCTCTTGATGTGGAGTTGTATCAGCTGCTCTGCAGTCAGGGCAGACAAAACCCTACCAGGTACCACTGAACACCTTGCTCTCAGAACTGAAGGGTTAATAAACAAATGCTGTGCACCACCAGCACAGAGGGAAGGGCTCTGGGGAGGGCAGGACATAGGTCACTGATGACAGAGTCAGGAAACTTTTGGAAGAGCTGAGCAGCTCTGGAGTTACCCACAGTTGTGCAGCCCATAGCAGCTCCACAAAGAAAACATTGTCAGGGGCTTTTCCACCAGCCAGCTGAAGCCAAGTGAATAGAAAACAGCATTAGACAAATTCACTAGAGACAGTTTGGCTTCTCATTATTTGATTTTCCAAGGGTGGGGAGTTAATTTATTTTTCTGTTTTTCAAGACTTTTTCCCCTCCACAAGAAAACCTCCACAAACCACAGAGTGATAGCAATAGCAAAAAATGAGCACAAGAACTCACCAAAGGTTTGTGGTGGATTCAATTTCACTGTCAAATTTTAAACTGAGATTGGAGAACTCAGAACTGATGTTGTGTTTTAAAGAGGGATTAATTCTGGGAAGTCCAGTGTCTGATTATACCAGGTCATTTGACCAGAGAGCAAAGATTTATTCTGGTTCACAAGAAAAGATTAGCCTGTTGACAGAGAGATGAAACATGGGAAGAGGGAGTGTAGGGGGCACCAAGCACTGAAGCAGAAACAGCCAAACATCCCCTTGAGAAAACAGAATCCTCAGGTGGAGGAATAAAAGATTTGAGAGCCAAGACTTGGCCATGTGCATTTATAGCCCAGAAAGCAAATAATGTGCTGGGCTGCATCAAAAACATTGTGGCCAGCAGAGCAGGAGAGGTGGTTCTGTTCCTCTGCTCTACTCTCATGAGCCCTCACCTGCAGTGCTGTGTCCAGCTCCAGGGTCCTCACCACAGGAAAGACGTGGATCTGTTGGAGTGGGTCCACAGGAGGCCACAGAGATGCTCTGAGGGCTGGAGCACCTCTCCTATGGAGACGGACCTGAGAGCTGGGGGTGTTCAGCCTGGAAAAGAGAAGGCTCCAGGGAGACCTTGGAGCACCTTCCAGTACCCAAATGGAGCTTACAAGAAAGATTGGGACAGACTTTTCAACAGGGCCTGCGATGATGAGAGATGGTGTAATCGTTCTCAATTAAAAGAGAGTAGATTTCGATTGGACATAAAGTAGGTTTTTATCAATTAGTGCTATGGTCTCGTTGAGAAGGTGATGATTGGTTAAAAATTGGACTTGATCATGTAAGTCTTTTCCTGCACGAATGACTCTGTTTCTGTGATGCCAGGAACGTGGTGAGGCACTGGAACAGGTTATCCAGGATGCCCCATCCCTGGAAGTGCTCAAGGTGAGGCTGGCCAGGGAAACCTAAGGTAATGACAGTGATCCTGCCCGTGGCAGGAGGGTTGGAACAAGGTGATCTGCAAGGTCCCTTCCAACCAAACCTGAGAGTGAGTGAAGCAGAGCCTGTGAGTGTCAGACACAAGCCTGGGGATGAAGGTGATGCGGGATCCAGGCGGGATGAGATGGGCGGGATCAGACAGGCGGGATCTGGGCAAGATCAGATGGGATCAAGGCAGGGATCCAAGTGGGATCAGGGCAGGGATCCAGGCAGGATCAGGGCAGGGATATGGCTGGGATCAGTACAGGCATGTGGGAGGGATCAGGGCGGGGATCCGGGTGGAATCAGACGGGATCAGTGCAGGGATCTGGGCAGAATCAGGGCAGGGATCAAGGCAGGGGTCCGGGCAGGTTCAGGGCAGGAATCAGTGCAGGTATCCAGGTGGAATCAGACAGTATCCAGGCAGGGATCAGTGCAAAGATCAGTGCAGGGATCAGTGCAGACATGTGGGGGGAATCAGATGGTATCCAGGCAGGGATCAGGGCAGGGATTCCGACAGGATCAGGGCAGGGATCAGGGCAGGGATCATGGCAGGGATCAGGGCTGGGATGCGGGGAGG
>VYXF01008533.1:573367-599367 GCA_013397295.1 Polioptila caerulea
ATCCGGGCAGGGATCAGTGCAGGGATCCGCGCAGGGATCCGGGCAGGGATCAGTGCAGGGATCCGGGCAGGGATCCGGGCAGGGATCCGGGCAGGGATCAGCGCGGGGCGCGCCCGGCGGGCGGCGGGCGCCCCCCAGCGGCGCGGCGCTCCCGGTGTGCCCCGGGATCCCGGCGGGCGCTGCTCCCGGGGCTGAGACACCCAAATTTATTCTCCCTGTGCTCTCCTGAAAAACGCAGCGCGGGGCGCTCCCGGCGGGCGGCGGGCGCCCCCCAGCGGCGCGGCGCTCCCGGTGTGCCCCGGGATCCCGGCGGGCGCTGCTCCCGGGGCTGGGACACCCAAATTTATTCTCCCTGTGCTCTCCTGAAAAACGCAGGGGTCGTGTCTGCTTCACCCGCCACCATGGCATCGCGTATTCAGAGTCCAAATGAGGTTCCAAAGCCTTTTCTCCTCTTTCTCAAGTGTCCGGGTTCCAGCAACAGCTTCAGGAAGGGTATCACGCCTGCTGGTACATATGTAAGCACATCTATGATTTCCTATTTCTCTATATCCTATATTTCTACTGTATTTCTCTTGATTGAGTGTGTGTTTATAATCCCAGAATTAAAATTAATTAATATCATAACCTCCCACTCACTGCAAAGCAAATTACACAGAATAACGAACAACTAAAACGCCACCATCAGCTCTCCCTGCCTATTTCCATTCACTGTTACAAATCTTCCTTGAGCCTCACTAGGTGAACTATTTTCCACGTCAGATTTCTCTTGAGCGCAAAGCTACAAATTCTGTACTAAAAGGCACAAAAAATGTGCAAAGAAGGGGTTTTCTGTTAGTACTTTATTCCCTGTCATTTATTTGAAAAGGGCTTTTGGGTTGACATCAGTCAATTCTTGAATTTGAAAGTCCAAAACCCAGGTAGCCAAAAGGTCTAATTTTCAGAGTACAAAGGTTTTTCTGGGAAAAAGATCCCAAGTGTCTTAGATAAAATTCAAATTAAATCACAGAGTCACTTAGGGATGGCAGTGCAAGTTTAATCACAGAATTTGATGGTTGCAGAAGGTAGGTCTAAAAATAGGCATGTGCATGGCTTCTGCTCAGCGTCACTCTTGATTTTGAAGTTTCATCCTAGGACCATGTTGTGGCTTATAGAGCTCCTGATGACAAGAGCATGCAGGGTTTGAAGGGAAGGATGAAAGCATCCTGCTCTTAGGAGCAGAGACTGCTCAGGGCCCACAGGGGAGCTGGTGTAGCTGTGGCTGAGGAAGGGGAGAGCAGAGCCTGGTGAAGGCTGCTGGTTACTGGAGTTTGCACAGACCTGAACACCATCCAGTGAGGAGGTGTTCATTGGAAACATTAATATTTCAACTCCACTTCCACCAGGGCAAAGCAAGGTTCTGAGGAACTGATGTGCAACAAGGACTCCGTGTATCTTTCCTAACTGGTCCTGTATATTAAGTAAAGGATAGAGAAAAGGGAAAGGTTGGGGGATAGGAAGGATGGAAACATCTGCTTATTTGCTCACTACTTTGGGATTCCATCTGTGGAAGAAAACTTTTACAAGTGTAGAGTAGGCTGCTAAGGTCCCCAGGTTTTCTGCACAACAGAAATGCTACTTCCCATATTAATATAGTGAGACTATTAAGACTTCTCTCTCTCTCTCTCTTTTTTTTTTTTTTTTTTTTAATTATTTTCTAGGTTACTCAACTCCCAGTTGCCCTTCAGCTTCTTGCTGAAGGTCTCCTTACAATAGAGTCAGAAAATCTTGCTTAATCAAGGACCTGAAAATGCAGTTAGAAAACATCATGGAAAAGCTTGGATGGCTTTTGGGCTGGAGCTAAGACAAAAGGAAGCACAGAGAATCCAACGTGCACGAGAGACCTGACATCTCAAATTGCTGGCTGCAGCATTCCCTGAGATATAAATCAGGCCATTCATGAAGGGGCTGCTCTGCCAAGATACATAGAGAGAAACGCTAGACGGAAAGCAGCAAATCTGCCTTAGATCCATCTCTAGCATACAGAAATCCTTTACGCCAGTCAGATGAGAGAAACTGATGTTTGCAAACCACAGAAGGTTTGGCAAGGGTAAAATTGTACATGCTAATGAGCCCCCAAAGAATTTTGACCTGTGAAGGATATCTAACTACTGAGAAAGATTTATATCCAATAACACACAAAAGTGGAAGTGAACACAGGGTATGGGGAACTAGAAACATACTACAAACATCCTCCTGCTCACATCAGCATTGAGAAATTATTCAAGAAAATACTAAATATATTAGCAGTGAGAAAAGTGAGAATCCTTAGCCAGAGAAACTCCTTGGTATGATCTGTCACTGTTTGCATTTGGTATTTAAAAGCCTTATTGCTACAAAATGCTGTACTAGGTCTTTGCACAGACTCTGCTCTGGGGAACTTGTCTGCCCAGTCACTGTCAAGGAGGTTTTATGTTACAGTGGCACAAGGGCCAAGCAATGCATTATTGATAGACTGGGCATTAACTGAACACAGATTTCTCAAGCCTCAGGTCGATGAAACAACCACAAGGCCATCAATCTCTCACCACCACTATGCAGATGTGTTCACCCTCTAAATGACATTTCACCAAAATAATTTGTAATAAAACTTTATATTCATCCTTTTCAGACCATGATGTCATGAAGTCAGAGGTTTTCCCAACCAGTTTTCCACCCGCCTGCAGCACCAGCCTGATGCAAAAGACGATTCCATCCAGCGAAGTCACAGCAATATGTTCATTATCTGCTATTAAAGCAGGCAGTTGCCATTCCCTCTGTGCTATTTGCAGACAATGCACAAATCCACGTCTGTAATTGCATTGGGTCTGGCTGAGCTGGAGTTCCTCTCCCCACAGCAGCCCTGTCAGTGCTGTGCTTTGCCCTGGGAGCTGCAAAGGCGTGGATAACACACCCATGTTTTGGCTGCTGCTGAGCAGGGCTGGCACAGCATCAGGACTCTCTCAACATTCCCCCCATCAATGGGCTGGGAGTGGGCAAGGTCCTGGGAGGGGACACAATTTAATTTACCAAAAGTATATTCTATATTCTAGACCATGTGATGTCAGCTCAGCTATAAAACAAAGTAAAGGAGGAAGGACATTCTTTATTTACACTGTTTGCCTTCCAGAGCAACCTCCACTCCTGCTGAAGCTCTGCTTCGCAGGAAGTGGCTGAACATTGCTTGATGATGGGGAGTAGAGAATAATTTTTTTTTTCCTCTTTGCTTGTGCATGCACAACTTTTGCTGTTGCCTTAGTAAGCTGCCTTTGCTCAATCCACAAGCTGTCCCCATTTTCCCCTTAGATTTTAACAATCACACACAATTGTTATAAAAATGTCATAAAGATTCATTATAGAGTGTCATAACCAATAGATCTCAGCAAAGAGAAGTGGATCCAGAAATCAGTCTTTCCTTGGGAATTCAGTAAATATGATCAAAGACACTTGCCAATGTCCACATTTAATTCACAAACCCCAATTCCTGTTTGACCACTGCTGCACACCACTCCTCCCTAATTAAAGGGTCATTGAAGAAAATTCTTAAAGCAAAAGCTTAAAAGGAACAAGTTCTGCCACTTTTAAAATTTTTATTTGGTATTTGGCTTCAAGCAGAAGGAAAAATTTGCAATCCAACCTTGCTTATTTATTATTCTTTTAAAAGCATGTCAAGGCAGAAAGCTGCCTTCAGCCACCTGTTGGAACACTTTACACTAGAGAGCAGATTCAGCATTTGCATGTTCCCAAAACCTCCTTTACAGGAGATTACTTTCATGGACACAGCTCACCAGCATCCAGCCCTGTGCCTGGCACCTCATCTGAAGAGCAATAAATTAACACTAAATAATCAAAACCAACAGAAAAATAATGGAGAGATTAGGTTTCAAAATGATACTTTTATTGTAACTAAACAAAGGACACCAGCTCCAATTAACATAAAAATTTTATACTGAGTTATGGCAAACACAGGACCAGTATGCTCAGAGCACAGACAAATGATTTTCAACTTAAATTTATAACACAGGCTGAAATTCATCAACTGAAAAGCAAAACTTGGAATACATACGAAAAACAGAATATGGGATTATTCTTTTAATTAAGTATATCCAATTATTTGATATTAACAATTTAAAAGTATTTAAATACATGCTGAAGTAGCTAAAGTTAAAATTATTACCAAGGTATGCAGATAAAAAGTTACAAGAAGTATTTTGGAGTTGTATAAAAGATGTAACATTTTCCCCCCAGGTGTAAGGTAGTATCCTGGCAAGAGACTATTCTCTACCTGCATGTAGTCCTGCTGACAAACTCCAACTGAACCAGCTTTCTGGCACTTTATCTGCAGGCAGATCGACTCTCACACTATGCAGTCAGCGACAAAAATCTCTGTGAAAACCATCTTTTGGGCTAGGATGAAACAGAAATTAGTTTTTCAATTAAATAAGTCCTATAACATGCTTGTTTTGAAGGGGGAAATCACATCCTACTCTATTTCTCTGTTGCTAAATGGATTTTTAAAAAAGCTTTTTCTGTGTTTTACATTTTCCCCCGAATAGTTTAGTCAAAATCTTTTTTAAATCTGCAACAATCCCATCAAAGGTCTTACCAATCACCTAAGTCTGAGCTCAGAGGCTTCGCCTGTGTAAGTCACAAAGTCATCAAAATCTTGCACATCCTTTAAATTATTTAAAGAAATATTTACATCTCCTGATTAAATATTCACTTAGGAATACGTTCTGACCAGTTAACGTACACTTGGAAGTCATCCTTTCTCTGAATGCACTGCAGCTTCTGGTTTTTTGGTCAACATCCAAGGCAAGCAAGCTCGTTATCTGTAGCTATGCCACTCTGCTGCTGTTGCCTGTATCACCAGGACAGAGCTGCTTGGGAGGTCCAGAGCTGGGTCAAAGTGGATCACCAAGGCCTTCCTCATCTTTTAAAACTTGCAGAACTTGTGTTGTTCAAGTCCAGCTGTCATGGGTTTGCCTGCTTTCAACAGAAGGAAGGTATTCCCCATGAAAGTCCTTTCAGTGGTTGGTGTGCATGTCTTGTGATCACTTTAGGTCACAGCAGAAAGTTGGCATTTGTGACTGGCATTTAAATGAATTTTATGTCATCTGTAAAGATTTCACAATATGCCAAATTTCATGCAAGTCCAAATGTATCACAATTAATCAGAATATTCTTAATAAAAAAACACAGCTATTTTTGGCTCCCTTCTTATTTAATCCACAGAAAATTTAAGTGAACAGTAAACACAGAACAGCAGCAAAGTGTTTTAAACTCCCAAATACTGCAATCAGCCAATTTACTTTCAGGACAGTTAAAGCTCTGTTAAATTTTAATCAATAAATATTTGAAAACAGCTTTTTCTGCTACTTCCCTGGTTTAAATCTGCATGTATTCAAGTGAATACAATTCTTAGGTTTTTGATATTCCATGAAAGGTAGCAGGCAATTCTAGAGCATCTTTACCACGTTTCAGGAATGTCAAGTAATATTCTTATACATTGTTTTAAAATTGAAAATATGCCACTGTAAAAATTTAGCGTACTCCAAAGCCCATAAATTCCAGCTGTAAATTATAAAATGGAAAATTAGTTTCTAGATTGTATTTTTGTGGAATCAGTTTTATTCTTCCATTTTTATCTAACACTATAGCATTGGCTGAAAAAAAAAAAGCACCTAGTGAAGTCAGATCTTCAAAAATCTACAAAGTGACTTCCATGCTGAAATCTCCAAGGTAATCTCGATTTATGAGGAAGAGAACAGCCCCCTTGTTTTGGGATATGTGAACCATAAAGATTGTACTGATTTGGAATTTCAGCTTCGCCTCAGCAATTTCACACTTCAGATACATTACAGTAATTCTCAGGAGGAACTCGCTGTAAGCAGCTCTCTTTGCAAACTGTACAGAATATGAACTCAATAGCTGAACTAGACACTGACTTTTTCTAGAACTGTACATCTCACTGTACATATTGCTTTGGAAACAACTAAATACAATGGTCCATATCATGCAAGCCATGAGACTGTCAAAACTTCTTTTGTTCCACTAACTTTTTGTACAAATAATTTAGCCAATCTAGATAAATACTGCACATGGAATTATGCTGAAATACACTTGGGAGTTGATATTTTCTACAAAAATATGCTACTATGACTAAAAGCATTAAGTACTAACTGCCCACCTCAATATCACCATGTACAGTGCCATTGTCAGATGTGCTCTCTATAATGTACACAAAATCAAGAATGGTCGTACATTTTATAATACTGGGTGCAAAATAAAAACAGAATAAAAACCCCAAACCGCAACCCTGCTGGTTCAAGCCACACTACGTGTATTTCATAATAAATTTTAAGAAAAGTGTAAAACTTAGGTTACCATGAATTATGGAACATCCCAGAGTTAGTATTTTAGTTTTAAAACTTTAAAATTTACTACTAAGAAGAAGTACTAATGAGAAAAACTTGACCTACTGCCAGTACGTAGTCACACATTTAAAGACAGTGACTATAAGCAATTAGAAAACCAAGGATGTAATCAAAGCACTGGCAACACCAGAAATGACTTGTTGACTGCACAATAAGCAAAGCCATGAGATGAACTCTGTATTTATGCACTCTGACTATACTTGGTTAATGATTTTATACCTGAGATGAAAATTGAGAGGTAAGAGAACCAGTCATGGTGTAAATAATTACCAGATGAAAAACAAGCACACAAAGATAGCTATGTTATTAAAAATAGATGCAAAAAGATCACAACTGACATTTTCCCCTTTTGATTTTCCTTCTGCTATTCACTTTAACTCACTTTACCTACCATGTGACAGATTGTGTTCTGAAACTATTTTAAAGGCTCCTGTGATTCCAATGCTTTAATAATTCATGGAGTTTTGAGTAGAAGCAACACACTCTACTCTCTAGTCCTATGAAATTTAAGGCACCCATAAGTAGCAAACTTCATGCCAAGTTTCCATTCTAGGGAAAAATAAATCTGATTTTTCCCTTCAACAGAAAATAATAATAACCATGAATTCATAAAAGTGATCAGAATGCCACATTCTCTGTCAGTGAGGCAACAGCTTAGTGATATTTAGCTTAAAAACCCCTAAATCTATAGAGCTACTACTGAAGCCATGGAATCTTCACTAGCAGATTAGAAAATGTGTAATATTGTGATGGAACAGAAAGCTTGTATTAAGTTCTGAAAAAGCTAAAAGGTAAAAGCAGACCAAGGTTGGGCCCCATGTAATGATGGAAGAAAACAAATGGGAAACATTTCTCCATGATAGATACACTTAATTTATACAGCAAACTTCCAAGTTTAATGGATCACTGTACCACAACAATGAGTGCAAATACATCTTTTTGTGGGCAGAAGCACTGCTAAAGAAGCATATTCTGTTTTCATCAGTATGGAATGACACTAAATCACTTCTTTCATGAATGGAAATTTCATTCCATATGTCAGAAAACATATCTACGATTTATTACCAGAATCAGCTCAAAACACTTCCCATAATCACAAAGCTCAAGTAATATGTAGCCATTAGACACTGAAAGATATACAAGATTTTGGTTACAACTGTGATTAGCTTCAGATTCTGAAGCTTAATTCTTTGCTTCTGCAGCTTCCTTATCATGCTTTTCCTTTGCTTTCTCTTTTTCCTCCAGTTTTTCTTCTTTTTGAAGCAGTGACATAATCTCAGCAACCTGGCTGGTGCCAATATCAATATCTTCTTTGTCAATCAATTCTACAACCTACATGAACATAAAATGAAATTGAGAGCACATTTAGTTTTTACATAATGGAGGCGTTTTCCTGTAATAAATTTTGTTAAGACAACAAAAGTATTCAGTTCTCATGTTCAAGAAAAACAGCCTTTTTTCCTTACATGGAAGACACATTCAAACCACAACCAGTACCTCAAACACATCCAGAATATTACAAAAAGCTGAAATGTAAACTTAAAGACTTAGAACTTCTGACCTTTGTGTCAGCAGAACACAAAGACATTTTAAAGCATTAGTAAAACAGATCTATTTATTTTATCTGTTTCAATGGAAAGCTGAGATTCAGTACCTGTTGAAAAAGTATTTAAGACAATAAGCAATAGGCTTAATTTTATTTTAATTTTATATAAGAAGACCTTACTAGACAGACACAAATTTAGAAAAACTTAAAAGTAGAGGGGGTGGGCCTTTGAGAAAGCAAATAAAAAAAATAATCTAATGAATGATTCCAATTTCCTTTAAATAGCTTTTTGTACAAATGTATTCTTGGCATATCTCCCCAAGTTCCTAGAATTATCCTGCAATATATGCAGAATTTACAAGTACATTTTATCTGGGTTGCTAAATGTGCAACGGCTGTTTAAAGCAACAGGGAAGATAATCACCACTGGGGCAGTAGAGAGGAAAAATGTGTTTCAAAAGGCTGATTCTGTATTTTCTAGCTGGCCAGAGTTTAAATGCTATTCCTGTATTGAGTAGCAGAATGACTTGCAGGAAGGAAGTTTCAGGACAAATCTAAACTTACCAAGTAAAAAAAGAAACAAGAAAATGGAGGTAAAAGGCAGAGAAAATCTGAGAATGTTCAGCAAAATGAGAGAACAGGACAAATCAGGCAACAAAGAAAAGTCATTTACAGTGGACTTAAAGGACAACTGGTGGTCTGTTGTCTTTCAAGCACAGGAAATACAGATCTCAATGAAAATCTGAAGTGTACAAGTAGGCAAGAGAAGCCACTCTTTTGTATTGATATGAAATATAACTATGGATGTTATGTCAAAACTTTCACTAACAGTGGTAGTTCTACTCCTTCCCATTTATAAGTAGTAACAAAATAATAATATTTTACAGAACCTGACAGAGACATAAAGAAAAACCTACAGCTTTAAAGGTAATATGGTAATAGACATGGATTTTTCTCCCTCCAAAAAACCAGCTATATGGACCCTCAAGAAGCTGTTACATAAGATCTATTTAAAATAGATACCAAAAAACTCACTGGCATCAAGTAAAGACTCTTGCAAAAGACTTCACTATGAATTTATGCCCAAACAGGTCCAATGTTTGAAGGATGGTGAGCCTTATTTTCTTCAAGAAGTCCACAAACTTACCTTAACAACATTATCTATATCAATTTGGCCATCCTTGTTTTCATCAAGTGCCTCTGCAATTCTTGTTAGCTTCTCCTCTGGAATCTTCTGAATTTGTTTCATTGCATTAATAAGCTCAGCAATGCTGATGAGATTCTTCCTGAAGAGAAAGCACAAACTCTACATGACAAGCAGTTACTCCAAAGGGATAAGGCTGACAAAAGGCAATACTGGAAGCTACTACACTACAGGATGTTTGTAAAATTATTAATTATTTATAATCCCAAACAGAATGCAAAAAAGCAAAATGGAGTTACTGATCAGCAAGCAGATTTTTATCTTACCATTGAATCTCATGCTTTTAGTTTCCACATGTTTTACTGAACAAATACAACTACCCAGAAGCATTTGAAAGAAAGTTTTCTGTGCATCTAATGCCCTTTGTCCTCTCGCTCCCCATTTACCAAAGGTATAGCACCATGTTTCTGGCACCCTTTTACATTTAGAGGCTGGCTGACAGAAAATCAATGACTCACAGGAAAACAAAAGCTGAGAACTAAACACTTGAGCAATTGAGCTGTTTGCTTAAGTCAGCTTCATTTGCTCCTGTCAAGGATCAGACCCCGAGGAAAGAAGGACTAGCAGGTTTCAGATGTTACTCTCTGCTCACTGATCTCATGACATTCAAGTTGTCTGCTGCAACCTAAAGCCCTTGCTTGCCTATGTATTTTGCTAGCTTGAAGAAACATCTTCCAGTACCGATCCAGCTGAAATGCAGGAGGCAGTGAAGCCAATAAATATTAAACAGAAGGGCTTTATCAGTGTAGTCCCAGCTCCTCTGGGCACAGACAGACTTCTACACAAGGAGCATTTCTCAAGCTGCTGCTAAATGTCCTGGACATGGCTTGATAATGGCTGCAACATGCTGAAGGTTAAAAGGCGGCCCTTTGACAATTAAGCAATATTTAAACTAATAATTTTCCATCAGCCACAATCACCTACAAAATCATCCAGAAAACCAACCATTACAAAGTATAATTACATCCAGTACAAGCAGATTCTACATTGTATTGTTAGTTTACAAATTCAGATGGTTTTGATCAACTCTTGAACAACTTCTCTAGCACCATTCATATGGCTGCCTTAATGCCATTACACAAAATCTGCAACACATGATTGTTTGCCCTGGGGACTGGAAAACACAGAGCTCAGAAGCAGCAAAAGCAGAATTCCTACTTCTGTTTAGTTATGCTCTTTCAGAGCTGGGATACTCTCTTAATGAATCACACAAAATGGTGCAAGCATAAACCAGATTAATACAGCATTCATGATCAGAAACCATGAGAATTTGTGTCACAGTTTCCAGGTATTTCAGTGTGTGAAACAAGCAGTAGATGACCACTTAACATAGGACTGCCTCAAAGACTCTCCAATAATATTAAGACCTGGATAAGTGTTGATAAATTGATTTTGTAATGAAACTATCAGGAAAGACCTTTCATTGAAAATCTCTGTGTTAGAAAACTGAAATGAAGTAAATCTTCTGGAAAGGCAGTGTGTAAAATGATCTCCTCACTTCCATTAGACACATTTCCCCATTTGTCTCCAGACAGACACCATAGACCCTTGTAGCTTTTCTCCTTGCTAACACCTTTATTACTAAATAACAACAAATGTGTGTGCTTACACACTGTTGTTCACCTTTTCAGGCAATGACACAGGGCAAAATTACTGTGTGAGGAGCAGGAGGGGATGATTTCACCCCTAATCCTGTGAGTGCCAGAGGCATGGACAAAATGGTAAGATTCTAATCAACACTTTGACTTTCAGAACACCCTCAGGACCTGGAGAATTGTACATCCTTTTTTCCTTCATCAGTTCAACCATATTTAGCCTTGGAAGAGAGAAAAATCTGAAGCACAATTTTGTTAATTTTATTTTTAAAAATCAATTATCTCAGTATTCTAAACAACAAGTTATTCACCAGTTCTTTTCTAACCACACATCAGACAAAAGCAAGAGTGAAGGTGAACATCCAGTGCTCCCAGGTCACTTACTCAGCAGGAGTGTCCTCACCATCCAGCTTTGCATCTGCTGTCTTTTGGCTTGTTTCTAATTCCACAATAATTTTGTCTATCTGACCAATCATTCGGTTCACTCTCTTCGTCAGTCGCTTGCTTGCCTTTGACTCTTCCACTGCCTCTTCCTCACCAGTTTTAGAAAGCTCCTTTATCTCTTGCAAATCCTAAAAGAAATAGTCAAGAGTGAGAAAAGCTTTTGCTGGTGTGAATTCGCAACAGACACTACTGACTTCAACCAGCATTTCAAGACAGGAGCCATTTGTAGATGGAACACAAGTGTAGAGACACACAAAGCCAGATGGAATTAGAACAATAAATTCTAACACTGCTGTCTTTTTTATGCACCCCTTAAATATTATTTTCCACACCTTCCATAAGGCTGGACAAGGTTCATTTTACTTCTCTTGGAAGTTTCTGTGATACTGACATTTACACTTGCTAAGAAAGAACTGCAGCATGCAGCAGTCAGCTCCTGTTACCCCAGTCACCCTGGGAACAAGAGCAGGAGCAGGATTCTCATCTGCTGGGAACTACTCCAGTGATAGCAAATAGGCTTTGAACATGTTACACAAATGAGGCTCTGCATTGACACATACAAAATTCACTCACTCAGTTTCCAACTTATGACTAACAGACAATCAAGAAGGATAATCTTTAAATTTGTGGATCATTTCTGCTAAAAGTAAACACGAACAGAAAAAGAATTTCCATGCCCCATTCTTCACCTCATTATATTCCTGGATATCATCCTTCAATTCCTCAAGCTCCTCCTTTTCCTTTGTTAGTGATTTCTTCTGTTCCTGCAGCTTGGTGCAAGCATCACTCAGCACATCAATCTCCTCCTTGGTGATCTCCTCACCCTGTACAGAAAACATACACAAATTAGTGAAAGGCACTTTCAAATTCCTCCAAGATTTCCAGTCTTTTAAAACAAAAGAGAAATTCAAGATTCTTTTTCCATATTTGGAGTCACTACTATCACATAGTCATTTTAAGGCAAATGCAAAGACTTTAAATGGTAAGGCAGTTAATTTGCTATGGTACATAATATTCTGAAGTGTACCAGTAATAAGTTCAGCTAATGTGATTGATTATGTGAGTTTTGGCTATTCAAAATTCCATACCTAATCATCATATTTTAGAATGTTTTTCTTCATTCATTCCTGGGTTAAGCAATTAAAACAACTGAGAAACAATTCATCATTTACAGGAAAAGATAAATTACACCAAAAAATTTGTAAACTTTGGAAAGCTGAGCTGTAGAAAATTTATCTTCAATAACCTATTTGAGAATGAGGATGAACATCCACAGTTTGTGAAGTACACTTGTCTCTTGAAAAGCTGAAAATAAAATACACACAGATCCATTCCATCTAGAGATAGTGCAAGTGCCCCCCAAAACAGGTAATTAATTTCAATAATGCAGATAGATAAAGGAGATGCTCTGAGATGTTTTGTGCTGACTTCAGCTTCAGCATTGTTGAATTTACAATCCACTAAGTAATTGTTTTTAACTGACAGAATGTGATAAGAGGGTTAAAAGTGAAGGGCAGACAAGCAATTTATCATGGTTCTCACACGAATGCCCTGAATCTTTAAATTTAAAAGTATGAAAACGTGTGGTTATCCAGATTACCTTAATGCCTTCCAGCACTGGTGCTGTATCTATCAGGGCCTCTGAGTGCACTGCTGCACCTGCCCGTGCCAGTTCTGGTTCAGTATCCATCACCACCTGGCTTTTTTTAGCTTGCAGAGCAGTTGCTTCAAGATCTGCTGCTGGTTCCACCACTTTCTAAATTTAAAACACCTCATTAGGTTTCATTTACAAAAACCAAAACATTAGCTGTATTAACATCAGTAAAGAATGTCAAAACAGAAATAGTTGCCAAAGTAGAAACTCACATTTTTATGAGAAGAGGTTAAAAAACTGCAACATATTGAGTGTTTCACATTAACATACCCACTTGTATTTAAAGAACTACTTCTGTGAGCTCCTGAGGCTTAATTCACTAATAAAGAAGGCCAACAGCCTTTATAATCAAATATTATACAAGAACATTATCAGGTTAATGACAAATAGAAAGAGACAAAGATAAGAACATTTAAAATATGGGGTGCAGAAAATTAAAAAACAATAAACAAACAAACAAACCCACTACCTTTACTACAGACAAAGAAGTTTTCTCTTACTGCTTTAATTAAGAAATCAAAGATAAGTAAGACTGAGACAACATTTTATAGTAAATTTTTGTGTTGCAGTTAGTTTAAATATTCTCTCACATCTTCCATATGTGGATTTAAAGTCCAGTTTCTTGCAGACAATACCCAGAGCAGAGGCAATAACTCATAAATTGCTATTTTTCACATCACTTAACATTTATTCCTCAATAGTGGTGACCAGAACTTACTGTGGCTGCAACTTCAAGGGTTTCTTTGGCTTTCTCTGCAGCTTCAGACATCTTCTTTTCTTCATTTTCTCTTCTGATGGCTTCCTCTTCCTGAAGTGTTGCTTCCAGCCGCACTTTGTTATCTATTTTTTCACCTTCAACTTCTGCCACTTTCACTTGAGCCTCTTTGGCCTAAAAATAACAAAAGTAGTCTAAAAGAAGTGTGTATACATTCATACAGGTATGGCTGCATAATGTAAGTTTAGAGATCCTGATTGAGATAGGTGGTACAGGTATGCTAATGAATTAAGTCAAAGCCCCCAAATGTTACCCTATTTTTGCATTTCTCAGAAAAAGATGACTCTCTTCCTTGAGAAAGTTTTTGGTTTTGGTGGAAAAGTGAACTTTTCACCCTGAAATCATACATGTTCTTCATTCTCTTTCTCTCAAGACTACCAGCAATCTACTCTGGTAATTTATCTCCCTACATAACATCATGTATTCTCAAGTATTAAAGTCTTTATATGGCCTGAAGCATCCATTGGTTTTTTTTGTAAGCAGAAGGTGTATTCTAAATCTTCTTATGCTATTACTGTCTGCTGTCATGTAATCCAATGTTGCCCTGTATTTGCTTTACCCTCATACCTCTCCACATACACTACAACTACTACTTCAAACTGCATTTGAAGGTCACTCAACTAAACCTATCTATGATTTAGTTTTTCAAGGGACAGCAAGGAACTGAGAAGCACATCTACTTGTCTGCCTGGCTTTTCAGTCATGACACAAAGTTAGTTACACATTATGTCCCTCAATACTTACAGCACTGTCTGGTAGTGTCTGAAGGGTTGTTTTGAGCTGATCAGCTGGAGAAAGGGTATCTGGAAGATACATGGCTCTGGATAAAATAAGCAATGAAGTAGGAATTTCCTGGTTCAGGTGCAGATCTAACCACTGTAAGTGCAACACAAAAAACAAGACTTCAATTTCAGGATGTTTTATTCTTTATTTACAGATAAAATAAAGCAAAAGTAATTTTTTTTAACCACTACTTATCAGTCAATATCCTAGCACAGGAACTACAGACTATAACCAGCTAAGAACTACAGCCATTGCTATAAAACACAGGAAGATGTATTTTGCTTGAAGAAGTATTTCAAGAAGTATTGAATGAATATTTGAACCAGTGGTTTGTTTCACATGCATCTTAAAATCACAGAACCATTTGGGTTGGGTTAAGGATCATCCACCCAGTTCCAACCTCCTGCCACAGGCAAGGACACTTTCCTCTAAACTGTTACTCAGAGCTCCATTCAGCCTGGCCTTCAACACCTCCAGGGATGGAGAGTCCACATCTCTGGGCAACCCGTGCCAGTGTCTCACTACCCTCACAGAAAAGAATCTCTTCTTAAAATCTAATCTAAACCTGCTCTCCTTCAGCTTAAGACCATTTCCCCCTTGTCCTATCACTACATGTCCTTTTGAAAAGTCCCTCTCCAGCTTCCCTGCAAGCCCCCTTTAGGCACTGAAGGTGCTATAAGGTCCCTGGAGCTTTCTCTTCTCCAGGCTGAACAACCCCAACTCTCTGGGCCCACGTTCATAACAGAGGTGCTCCAGGCCCCTGTAACCAACTTAGTGGCCTCCTCTAGACATGTTCCAACAGACTTTCCTCTAAACTAGGCAACACCAAGTGCTGCCTAGTTTAGAGGAAGCCAACTTATCTACTTGGAGAAAACTTCCTTAGAGCAAGATAATAACTGACAAGACCAACTTTCAAAATTGCAAACATAGTTTGGATAGCTTTAAATTTAAGTATCTATCTGCATCATCAAAACACCATGGTGAAAAGGCAGCAACCCACAGCTACAACATACTTACAAAGTACAGATGACAAAAGCTTATTAAGAAGAAAAACTGTTTTAACAAAGCCTTTAATGAGTAGAGAATCAAAATGACTTCTCAGAATCAGGACAAAAATCAGAGCATCAGAGCTAACAAGTGGAATTAGGTCTGTGTATTCAGTCTTGCAAAACCATACCTGTTTAAGCTGTTCCTTGAGACGCTCCTCTGTCACACCAAGAGCTCTCATCCCTCGGGCACGGCAAGCTGCCTGCAGTTCTTTAACAGTCAGGGTATCAACTCCCTCTTCAGCAATCATCTGCTCAATGGAAAGGAAATTTGACCGTGTTAGAGCTCAGAGGCAGCACCAGCACTGCACAGCCACGTGTGACAACAGCCACTAGAGGCTGCTGCAGTAACACAAAACAGCCTCAGCTCTCCCACAGCTCCAGCATGGCCAGCCAACCTCTAAGCTCTTATTTCTATCAGCTCTCTTACAAATTATAGTTTCATAGAAAAGTGTTTTCTTTGTGATATAATTATTTTCATTTCAATTAATGGTAGATTAAAAAAACCTCAGGTTTTTCTTAACCAATAAGGATGCTTCTGATTTTAAGATCTTCAAGCCTTTTTGTTCAAAGTTTTCAAAAACAAGACAATTGAAACAAAAAAGGAAAATGCCTAAAAAACCAAACATACATATCCACACACACTCATTACTGTTATGTGTCAAAATTATAACCCAGTGCCTATTCAGAATGATTCACCTTGTCATCTGCTTTTATGCTCCTCAACCTCATTGTCAGCTGGAAGCGGAGGAAGTTATTCGTCCCGATTGACTGAAGCTCCAACAATTTACAAAGTGCCACCAGCTGAGGCCTGGTCAGATTGTCCAGCGTCAACTCATCTTCAAACAGTTTAGAGAACCTTAAGATCTCCTCATTACTGGGTCTTTCGCCAGTTTCCCTGATCTGTGAGAAAACAAACAAACACACACACACACAAAGCTTTTCAAAGCAAATGTTACGGCTGGGCATTATTTTGAATAAAAACACTCTCCTCGTTTGTCAAGCACTTTGTAATTGTTTCGGGATAAGAAATAGCACATAAGGAAGGAACGAAAGAAGTGTTTAAAAAACTTACTTAGGCAAAAGAATTGCTGGTGTTGACAGTTTCCAACAACACTGAATAATGTACTTCAGATAAAACTAACAAAACAAAAATTAGATGCACCTGTACACTAAGGACCAGGTCTAGCTGAATTGCATTGCCATGAGATACCTCAAGAAATATATGTATATACCTTTGAGGGAATAAATAGTTGCTACAGGAGTCACACTGGCAGGCATTTGTTCTGGTACCACACTTACTAAACACAGAAACATGTAAGATAGGAAGGTAAACAAGAAGTTCACCCAATGGCAAAAATTTTGCAACACTGGTGTCCCCATGAAACACAGATTAAGACACTTAACTACCTACTTGTCTCCACGACCACATTTGTTACAATACTCCTTTGTTTTCAATTCCTAGATGTTCTGCAGCACCTCAGTGCAAATGTTTTTGTACTTGAAGTTATTCCAAAGTATAAAGCACTGTTTGGGAAAGGACTCTGCATTCTTTGTGATGGCAGGTTCTATGTAACTTCTTGTAGAAATGCAAAGTTAAGCTTTTCAGTGATGGGTTACCCAGTTATTAAATCTAACTACTGGAAGCTGGAATAACAGTTTGAAGAAGTAGGAGAAAAATTCCCTAGTCTCATCAGGTCAAAGTAAATAATGATCACCTGTATAGATGTTGATTTTTCTATTTTACATATGTCACCAAAAGCTTATTAGTGACATCACTGCATTAAAAATCTACAGAACTTAACTTCCAGTCACTTAACATCTTTGGTCTAATCACAAACATTAAAAAAACCCAACTTTTCCCAATATTTCTACTTTCTTTTAAAATCCTGTTAAGAAAACATAAACCTAGGTGACATCAAGTACAGTTTGAAAACCTAACATCACCTGTACTGCCTGATTTATCACACCTACCTGTTTTACCTGCATACTTAAACAGTTTAGTGAACAGCTACTGAGTACAGGAAAAGGTAAAAATAAGGAAACAAGATGGCCTTGAGCCCATTAACCTCCAGGATACTTTTATAGCAGAGAAACCATCTTGAGGAAAGAAAGGTCAAAGGCCTTGTTGTTCCACTTCGCCAGTGCCTTCACCACAGGAGCCAAAAATGGCACTTCAAAAACACAGGAAGTATTTTTCCCTTGTTAAAAGATGAATTTTGACAGAGCCAAGTATGTGTTTCTTGAAAGTACAAATTGAAGCTTTCAAGTACATCACTACTACAAAGCAATAGAGACAAATTCTGGAATTATGCAGCAGACATGTTAAGCCTGTAATCAATGGTTCTTGCAGCATCAAATACTTCACCACAGAAGCTGCTGTAAAAGAATACAAAAAGGTGGAAAACATTTAAGCTTCTTCTTGCTCTGACATTTCTTATCCAGTACAGTGAAATGAGATTAATGAAGTTTGTCTCTGTGGCACAAATGAGAAATATGAAGCTGTAAAAAGCACGCCCACATGTACAAAATGCAGGGCTTGAAACTTCTTTTTTAGTCATCAGAGGAACTCGGGACTTCCTCCAGCAAATGTGGAGTGAAACATCATTTATTTCCATGAAAATTAACGGCCAAATGTAAATTCCCAGTAGCAATTCTTCCAGAAGAAAATGAAATGTTCTGAACATGAAGCAGGACAGTGGCAAGTTCCCAGAGCCTGCAGGGGCAGTGCCTCAGCCACTAACTGCTATAACTAACCACTTACAATGTTCTGCAGATTCAAAAGAACAGAAACACATGACTGCATAGAGGCTTCAAAGTACACAGACTTTGCAAGAAGTTACTGACTGGCAAAATTTGCCACTCTGATTATGTGAGGTCATCTACATGGCACTATCAACATCATCTTATCACCCCACACTTTATTCTTAGCTCTGACATGTAGGAAAATCTTAAGCAATTTACAGGGCTTGTAAAGTTCATGTCTGAAACCCCTGGGCTTATGTGCCTTTTTCTGTGCAAATACACACTCTCTCCAAAGGAGGGGAACGCTGCATTTCTTTCTGGTGATGTTGTTGGCTCCACCTCTGATTCAACAGTCCCACAATTAAGAGGAATTAAAGATAAATACTGTCCTGAGAAAAACCTAAGAAGGCATTTTTCCTCTCTCCAGGGAGTACCTTACTCTCACCTACAGTTTGGTGCAAGGAAATGCTGTGAAATCTAAAGGCCATTAGTGTAGAAGGCAGATGTCTGACACTTAAGTCTCTCTGTCAGCAACCGAACTTAAACAGAAAAATTTTGCACCAAGCACAGCAACCATATTCAGGCTAAACCTCAGATTATACCACATTCTAGTCAGTATAGCAACTGTGCACTTAAAAACTGTTTTTACAAGCAGAATTAAATTTGACAAAAAAAAAAAAAATTACTTTTCCCCCTCCCATTAAGTTTCAATCAGCTAATTAGGAAAGAAGTCCTCTCCCAGTTTTCATACTCCATGTTTAAAAACAAGAGGTCAAAACCTACATGAGTGACCACTGAGCACACCATGTTTCATGTTAGAGATAACTTATTAACAAATAAATGAGCAAGAAGCAAATGAACAGAAATATAGTGCTTCTAGAATTAGAGAGTAAAAGCACCAGCTAGAACACCAAAGTTAATAATAGCAAAACTTAATCGCACTGACAAGAAATTTATCCTAAAAAATCTACTACATCCTGTTTCTTCAAGTCCAACAAAAAAAAGGTATGTGATAATTACCATAGACCAAAAAAACCCACTAAGTTATTTCTTTGTAGGAGGAGAAAATACATTTTTCAATTTTTTTACCTTTTGAAAGAATGTTGAAAAATCTTTTGTAACATTTCCCTTGGCTGCTTTATTTTTTAAGGCCATCTCCTCAATAGTGTCTTGAAGGAATTTAGCCAATTCAAGCTTTACTCTCAATTCTTTCTTCAATCTTTCCTCCTGTTAAAAAAAACACTTTAAAAAAAAAAGTTCCTGCCAGAAATACATGGACTAAATATCACTTCTGTCCCCAGATAAGTTATGTGGAGAAATTCTGGACTTCTGCTATAAAACACACATTCCAAGGGGGCATTCACTCTTCCCAAAGATCCCCAAATCACACTGAACAAGCTGAAGAGCTCACTATGTTCTCTGAAAGTGAAAACTTGTGGGGCTTTTTTGGTGGGCTTTTACAAAGCTCTAACAATTCTGAGAAAATCTAACTTAAAAAATAAAGTTTAAAAGCATAAGAAGCTATTTTAAATATTAAGTATACATATGAAAAACCTTGTATCAATGTTTAAGACTACAAATGTTACAATGTCTATTGTAATACAACCAGAAAAATAAAATATTTATTTCTCCTTTGTAAGAGTCAGAAAATGGAAATGAGGTTAGTAGAAGAGACAAGAGAGGCTTTCAACCCTGATAGCTTGGCATCTGCATATATAAAAACCAGGATGGCACTGGTTCATTATTATATGCTAAAAAGTAAGATCTTCAAAATAAGATAAGGAAGATAAAAGCATTACCCCAATATTGGAAAAAAAAAAAATCCAATGTTTTTAGATTTTTTCTAATCTCTTTACCAAAAATTTTCTAATTTTTAAAAAAATATCACTGGGTTATAAATTCAGACCTGCTTACCTTTTTAGACTTCGTCTCAAATGTAGAGGGAAGCATATTAGGGAACAACTTAAGAGCTACTGGAAGCAAAAATTCCATAAATGGGACAACAAGAAAAACCAAGAAAGGGACCAGGCGAAAAAGATCAGCACATATTCGAAGAAACTGGAAGGGAAAAAAAAAACATTGATAAGCAAAAATTTAAATACTTTAAAAATATTTGATCATCTAATTATCACTTAGGTTCACATACATATATTTGTTATGAAGAAATTTTAAAATAACACAATAAAAGGATGTGAAAAAGTCAGTTTTAAATGTTTTTTTTTCAAGTTGCTATATACTAGAGAGTGCTGGAGTTTCACCAGTTTTCAACACTATAGAAAGTATTTCAAAAGCCTCACTGTGTCTCAATAGGATTATTGAACAAGTATCTCATTTAAACCTCTTAAAAGCACCTGAAAACAGGAGGTGGTCATTTGTTGTCATTAAAGCTGCTTAACTTCTTTTATGCATCTTTATTTGTGCTCCATCACTTCTTACATGCATGAGCTACTATGGACTAAGTAATCAAGAATAAAATGAAAGATCCCTCCTCCTCTGCCTTATAACAATTGTAATGTACATTTAAATCCAGGGTAATGAGCCCAGCTTGGTAGATTTTTTTTTTAAAACCACTGCTTTTCCAGAGCAGTAATCCTCTGAAGCAGGCGGCGTTCCTTACTGAATCGTGAACTGCATGAAATAAATACTGTCCTTGTGATATCTGTACACTCACAAATATATAAACTAGGCTGTACAGTCTATTAGAAAATCTTTCAGTAACAGTTGAAAGATCTATATTGGGTTTATATTGGGGAGTGAAGATCTTGCTTGACTCTACCTCGTTTTACAAAGGAAAAAACTGGTTGTTGGGAATCCCATCAGTTGCTAAATCAGAGGTACACTCTGGTACTCGACTGCCACAGCACTGCATGCCACATCAAGATTTGATAAACACAGCTGTGAGTGGCAAAAACTGGCAACATAAACACTATTACAAAAGTAAACCCATGCTCCCCACTCCAGCCCCTCCCCACAGTTCATGGCAATCAAGGGGAACAGCAGAAAGAACCAGCACGGATCTCCTGTCCGCAGGACTGATTTGCTAGAATACAAAACCTGTAAAACTTCATTCAGAATTTTCTTACCATAAAACCAGCCAAAATCTTAAGCACTACTGTATGCGGAATGCACATGCTCTACAGATTCAAAGTTAGGCATTTTTTCTTTGTATATAAAAAATTTCAGTTTCCCAGAAGGGATGCTTTGGTCCATTGTTTACAGGCTCAAGGATTTTTCCATTCATTCCAACAATAGAAGGCAAATGACTACCACAGA
The DNA here is from genome assembly GCA_013397295.1 of Polioptila caerulea. Classification (NCBI taxonomy): domain Eukaryota; kingdom Metazoa; phylum Chordata; class Aves; order Passeriformes; family Certhiidae; genus Polioptila; species Polioptila caerulea. The sequence continues at coordinate 594,885 of VYXF01008533.1, forward strand.
GTAAAAAAAAAAAAAATTGGAAGAAAATTTTAAATCTCAGAAGAAAAGTACATTTTCCCTGGGGAAAAAAAAAAAACACCTCAAAAATTTCTAGAGTACAGAGTTCCTATTTTTCCCCAGTCTCTATTCTCAGACAGTGCATGCAGGTATTTCTACAAAATCCATATCCAAGATAGCAGTTTTATCACCAGATTAAGTCAACCTAATGCTAACCTGAGATGAGGTATAAAGAGCCATGAAGGTGCACTGGCAGTCACACCACTGATCCAGCTAAAACTGACCCATAAATACATACACAGACCAGGGAAAAAGGATCACTACAAACCAAGCGGGGGTGGGGCAGGAAAACTTGATTTAAGCACCGAGCTTTTCACAGCAGCACTCTCCTGGATCAGCTTTCACAAATCATGGACTGCATCCTCGGCTAACTCAAGGAAAACAGCTTTATGCAGGAACCTAATACAATGGTGTATGATTACACACACAGCATTTGGCAGCACGGCACCACAACCTTGTGACCACTCCGTATCTGCTGCTACAGCTCGTGGATTCCACTCCGCCCTCCTCTCAGGGAAGAGTTTGTAAAGCCGGCAAATCTGCCACAACTCCCTTGGGTTTGCCCCCTCACTGCCGGGTCCTGAACCACGCTCCTGCAGGAGCCAGCACTAGAGCAGTTAGTTTTTTATGTCAGTATCATGTTTTACTTCTTCCTGCCTTCTCTCCTAGGGGTAGATATGTGACCCTGCTGAATCCAAACCCTGCCAGCAATTGCACAAGCAGAATTTTGGAATTGACTTTTAGTTTACATAAGCAATAGGTCCCTTTGCATTAGCCATGCTGCAATTGCTTGTTCATGTGGTTAGATTACTTGGATATCTCTCCATTATTGCCTCCAAAGAGGAAGGAAAGGGCAGGCAGAAATAACTCATTTGTCAGTCTGCATGAAGATAAGATTTCTCTAGGACTGTCAGCTCATGAGCAGCTTAATACTTTAAAGCAGTATATACTTCAATTTTTATTTTTTATGTTTTGAAGTTCAGGAGGTAATCCAGCACCAAAATGCTAAGACTTCTCTAAATCAGTCAGTATATTACAATTTAAGGTTGAACTGACAAAAAAAAATGAGCTGTGTTTGAAACAAACTTGAAAAAAGGTTTAAGAAGTCCCAGGAGGGTTTTTGTTCAGCAGCAGGCTGGTTTGCTTTTCAGTGACCCCGGGTTCTGAGCCTCAACCATGCCCTCAACTCCAGAGACAGGATTTCCTCTTCCTCCAAATACGGAAAACACAAAACCTAGATTGAGATACATTACTGTAGTTATTAAAATTATTTTCTCTACATCTCCTACACTGGATTTGCATGCATACAAACACATACATACATTATTAGATAAGAGACAAGCTACACCAATGTAAACACTAATTTATATCCACAAAAAAGGAAATGTCCATTTCATTGAAAAAGAGAATTCATACCAAAAGTGAACATTTGCACAAAAGAACCAATCCAGAAAGGCAAAATTTCAATGCCAGATCACTACTTAAACATGAAGAAGACAGCTCTATCATCACTAGATAACAAAATCAAAAGGTAATCAAATTAATAAATCCCTCTATTGATGGAATACTACTGCTGTTTATATAATTTCTCAGAAGTGTGGCTCAGTAAACATGAAAGAGGCAGGAAAATCAATGGTTCCAATCTTCCCCCTGGAGAATTTCCGATTCTGTTTTAAACCATGAATTAATTTGTCTCGCTTGGCTTTCCAAGTTCCCCAAAGCTCTTGATAAGCCAGCACAAGTCAGAACTGCTACTTCAAGAAGTCCTGCAGTCCTCACCTTCCCCTGTCCTCAGTTACTCTTTCTGGTACTACATAATCCCCCCTCACGTCAGCACAGACTGTTTTATTTATTGCTGAGCAACCTCTCAGCTGGATCAGCTGCCAAGCATTCTCTTGTACCATCCAAGGAAGATGGCAAAACTAAAGGAGCATGAAGATGCTGAGACCATCCAGCAGCACAGTCCCTGAGGAAACCACACCCACAGACAGAAACTGCTACATGTGCCTGGAACAATTTTTGCTCTTTGTCTAACCTTGCAAATTTAGGAAGAACTTTTTCATACTTCATTTAAGATGTGATGGGTTTTAATTACACATCAAATTCTTCAAATGTGACCAATTTCTATCAGGAAATTATAAAAACAGTGAGCAGATACTCATATTTTTGATCATTTACTGAAAGGTTTGAGGGCAGAGATGTGAACCCAGCACATTGTGTGTGCAGCTGTACAAACTGCAGAGAGCCACACTGTGCCCAGAGGCAGCACTGTGCACTCCTGCCCCAGAGCACACACACCTTCTGCTCTCCAGCTTTTCCTCTAGAACATCTTTCCAGCAACAGCTGAAATGCTTCTTTTATGAAGGCAGAAAGACAGACTCGAATTTTTAATCTCTATAAACTGCTTAAGCAGCTTGTCCTTAAAAACATGAGAACTGTCAAATCAGCATATTTGATATTTTGCCAATGAATTGAAGTTGAATATCACTGCATTCTTAAAAAACCCTCAAAATTATATCAGCTTAATATTGTGCAGTCTTTTCATATACGAACTCACATCTAATGTTTTTAAATATCCATGTAACTTTCCTTTTAATTAAATATGCCTATTTCATCCAAAACCCAAAATTGCTATTGAAATACATATATATTATCCAAATTTGAAAGCACTCACATTTTGCAGTTCAGATTTCATCTCCCTTTTCTTTAAAATTATCAGTTGCATTTGTACAGTTTCATAAATGTAAGCAACATGCCATAAATAAAGGAAATATATCCAGGCTAACATTATTTCAGATATATTTATAACTGAGATAGTACATTATCAATCACGCATTTCAGCCTGCAGCTTTTATCCTGTTCAAAAGAATCCCATGAAGCAACAAACTGGAACAGAACTGGCACAGATACAACCCTTACTAGCAGTGTTTTCCCACTATTTCTCCAGCTGGGGTGAAAAAGCAGAGAAAATGACCAGATATGGCACATAGCTGGGAACTTGAGAACAAACCAGAATTACTGACCACATGACCAAACAGAAGAATCCTTTGCTGTTCCAACAAGAAAAAAACAAATTTATCTTCAATAATGAGGAACACAGGAAAAAGTTTGGGGATATTACCCAAAAATTTTAGCACCCCACATAGTGAGGAGGAAGGAAACACACCAAGTAATTTTAATTCTAGGAAGACAACAGAAAGAACTAACTCAGCTCTAATACAACAGAGCAATCACCAAGGACAAGGAAATTGGTCTTTACTCAATACCTGTCTCCGCTCCCGACGAGACAAGGTGTTTCCATGCAGGATTCTCCAGAGCATCCTCGCAGCTATTTTTGTGTCAATCCACAGCAATCGAAACCCGTGGTAATAGTGCTTCAGTTCATCCACAATCCTCTGCCCTATAGACTTCTTTACAACTTCCACTTCTGTTGGACTGTACACAGGACCTCCTTCTTCCAGCTTCTTGTTTTTGTCCTTTAAGGACTTCAGTGACTTTTCAACTATGGAGTCATCTTGAAGGGGCCGTGAAGAGTGCCACCACCTAACTGGAAGATACTGGGGACCTGAAACACCCACGGTTGCTAGTGGTGTCCATGAGCCAGAGGAGCTCACAACAGTGAAGTGCATTTGTTCAGGTCCTTTAGTCCAACAATAGTGAGCTTTTTTGGAGTAGGCGTAAACAGGAGGGACACCAGTGCAATATTTAAAGTGTACAGTCCTTCAAAAGAAAAAAGCATTCAAGAATTAGCAACAGAACATCAGCTATTTCTATATATATATTTGCACAGATACATATATTTCTGTATTTATAAAACACAGAATTTGAGAAATATCTACTGCATATTCAAGGGCAAAAATAATTTTTGACTCTTAAAACCAATGCCTATACATGAAAAGAACATTTGGCTTTACTTCATGACAAAAAGAAAAAAAAATTAACCTGCAGGGAATTTTCCATTGTACAACTTTGAAAATGTAGTTTATTTTACTCCAATTAAAGAGCAGCCACCACATGTGCTTTCCATTTAGAAAGCTACATTTGAAAACTAATATGTAAATTCAAAAGTGACATTAAGTCCCTTCTATTGCTTCTCCTGTTTGTGCAAAATACTTGAGACAAAAACTAGAACTTGTATAATTGGGATAGGTGCTGAGTCAGAGAATTATCACCAGAGGAATCCATTTTCATTTGAGTTCCTCTCTTACTATCTCCATGCATCCAGTTCTCTTCATTCAGCAAAACCTATTTTCAAAACTCCCATCATGGTACTGAGCTGAGACAGTGTTAGCCTCACTCACTCAATTTTCAGACAGAAACACTTTTTAAATTTAATTACTACACACTCAAATGAGTTTTAATTTACTTTAATGGTTCTGTCTACTCAATGTTAGTCAAATAGAGCTTTATACAAAAAAAAAAAAAA
>VYXF01008533.1:605671-629833 GCA_013397295.1 Polioptila caerulea
GCCTGAGGGGAGCGGCGGGATCTGCGGTGGGTGGTGGTGCCGCCCGTCCCGGTGCCGGGAGCGTGGCTTTCCCCGAGCGTGGCTCGCTCGCAGCCCACGGTCCCCGCCACGCCGGGAAGGCCACAGGCTGTGCCCGCTGTAAAGGGCGGGCGCCGGTGCTCACGGAGCCGCCCAGAGCGCCGTGGCCACACGAAACCCCAGCGCCAAGCAGAGCGCTCCAGCAGCGCACGGTGCTTTCCTCTGTGGCGGAGCTTGGATGGGATGATGCCCAGAGGGGGCTTCCATTCCCGACGGCCCTGTGGTCCTGCGGTGTGTGCGGCCCTGTTCCCGCACGCCTGAGGCCCAAGGTTGGCAGCAGCAGTTCCACTGTACACGCGTGTGTTGCTTGTGGATGTCGAGATGTGACAGAAAAAATGGCTTTCTGGGGGAGCTGTGATGGTTTTGATAGGAAATAGCACTTAAGTCAGTTGACAGATGCGCCTCATTAGTGCTCGTTAATAGTTTGACTACAAGTGACATATTATTCTTCAGATAGTAGTCGAGTCCTGACCAGCAGTAGGATCTCTTATCAAATATTTCAGTACTCAGTAATTATGCAGTATTATGTGGTACTTTATTTATTTTTAACTGTATTGGTAGCTGCAGTAAATAACCAGAATCAAACTGCAGAAATGATAATTTAATCCAAGAACAGTGACATTCTACAAACTGTGTACGTGAGGTTTGGGTGTTAATGCCTTCCTTGTTCCAGAAGAAATGGGGGGAAAGCTGCTGGGACTGTCTGTGGACAAGATGGCCGCCAGCCCTGCCCACAAGATGGCTGCCCCAAGGAAAGGGGAACAAGGGAGCTGTGGGATCAGACCTCTCCTGCCTCACAGGTAACTCACAACACCAGGCTCTTGGTCACCTCTACACCTGCCTCAGCCCCAGAGAAAATACACATTACTTAGCCTTATACATAAGGGGTAGCAGAAGCGTTCAGGTTTGACCCAAAACGTGATTGAAAGCAGCGTCTCGTAGCAATAAAAAGTGAGTTTGCAGTTTATCTGTTCATGCTTAGGACTAGGCAAATGCAGGAAATTAGTTGGTAATTTTATAGAATTCTTTTATGTGTTTAAAGAAAATGCTCAGGGTATCTTCAAAGTATGAAAAAATTTAGATGAAATTTATATTACTTATATTTTTAATTCAAAAGTATTTGTGAAGATGGAATATGCAATTGTCTGAATATAAAAAAAAATCACAATGCTTTTCTCTCTATGGCTATAGAAATGCTAGTGTTGTTTACATTTAGTGAGAAATTAATGAGTATTACTATTTATGTACTTATTAGAGCTACTTTTAAAATGTTAGGTTCCAAATGCACTGCGAGATCTTTTGACAGCTATGTTTGCTTTACAAGTATTTAAATATGTAGTGCATTATTTGGTTAAAATTATTTAAAATGTTCAACTTGACAGTCATCAAGTCGCCCATTTTAAACAGTAGCTTTATGTTAATGGCAGCCTTGAAAAAAGAACCAAACAAACAACATCTTCCCAATCTACACATCTCTCACTAGACTGCCTTTGTATCTTTCTCTTGTTATTCCTTTTTTCTTTCTCGTTGGCTGATAACAAAACCAGATGAAATGGGGCAGCTAATGGCAGTTCCTCTAACAAAGCTGCTTAATTATGTAGAAACATTATATGAAGCCTATACAAGAAGAATAATATGCTCTGAAGTCATTAAACTATTGACAAGAGATTTCAGACAGCAAACAGATGATTACAGAGGTCTCAATACATTTATGCAGACAAGTAACCAGCCTTTCAATAGTTTCATTAAATTCATTAGTATTCAGGGTGGCAGACAATGTAGATGCATGGGCCTTTTCAGAGCTGAATTCGTTATGTTTTTGTACAGTCTTTTGTTCCAGATTTGTTTATACCTGGAAGTTACAGGGTTTGCTACTGTATATGAAAAGGATTGATAATAAACTCTGTGAAAATTTCCCAAATAGATACAGTTTAAAAATACTAATCGATTGTGTTCATTTACCAAGCATTGTGAAATAATGCTTAAGAAAAGACTCAGAATTTAAAATTTTCAAGTATTTGTACAAATTGGTCCCACTTGAGGAGGCCGAGTGACTGTAGGTGACACATGGGCCTTCCACATGAGTCAGTTTATGTTTTAAAGAAAAACTTCTTCAACTCCAGTCAGAGCAACAGCCCATGAGCTCACAGAGAAAACACTTATCCCCAGAATAAAGCCTGATACCACATAGTTATTAGGGTTTGGGTGTTTTTTAAAAAAAAAAAAAAAATCAACTGCTACACAGCTGTTTTAGACCTGGTTCTTAAAGCAACCATGTTGTGTGGAAAAGTTGTCAGCCATCTTGCTGAAAAATATGTTTTCCAGCAAGAATAGGATGAGAGAGACTAAAAGGAAGAAATACAAAGCCTTTTTCATAGATGGATATAAGGATCTGAGAATCACTAAAATAAATGTAATATTTGACCAAAACTTAGATTACTATTTCATGTTGAATATATTTTTCCCCTGGATATTAACTAGAAGCAAAAGCAAGGTAGGAGTTGTCTAAACCAATTCAAAACGACCTCCAAATAAAAGGAATTTTTGATGGTTGTTATAGGCTGTGTGAGTACTGAAATACATATTTTATTGCTGTGTGAGCAGAGCCCAGTGATACCACAAAGGCAGGACTGAAAGAGGTATGGTATGCAAGACCTATAAAAGCACAGAACAAGCCTAGGGCTGTGCATTACTTGCATAGACATGACAAAGGAGCAGATGAATCTATAATTCTTATTGAGGAAGTTTAGAAATCTGTCTAAAAATTGGAGGGCAAATGTTTATATGAACAGGGAGGAGAACTGTAAGTTTGTCACCCCTTCCCTGAAGACATGACCCAGGAAGCACTCCTAGATCCTGCTGATGTTTTTGGGGATTGATAGCAGCTCCCCCCACTCCTATCTTGAGGTGCCCTGTCTTTGTGTGACAGTACCAAATCTGTGACCCTCCTGCCAGAGACACAGACACGGCCTGGGTCCCCCAGTGCACCCTGATGACAAACGGAGCTGGCAGCAAAGGCAGGAAGAGCTGGGGAGATGGGATTCAGGGCCTGGAGGGGGGAGAGCTGCAGTGTTTGATGCTCTGGGCTGTAAGTGGGAGGTGGTGGGGGCATAATTAGCATCTGATGACTTGGGAGGCACCTTTGCCATTTCACTGCTGCAACAACGTGTTTGTGTCCACAGTGTGACTCAATAAGCTACGTATCAGCACAGGTCCATAGACAGTCCTTAAAAGTAGAATTATGCTTTTAGGCTGTAGAATCTGTTTCCATGGAAACCCCCAGGTTGTCTCCTTGAATAGATTTAACAATACGGGATTAACCTCATCTTTATTCACCAGTGTTCGTGGTAAATGTAAAGAAAGAGGGGGGGAAAAGACATTGCTGTGTAGCAAGTTGCATTAAGCTTCTACTCCAGGGAGAAAGCCAACAGATTATTAGTAGGTTTTTAAAAAAATACTTCCATTCATTATCAGGGGTTTTTAGGAGATTCATGGGATACTGATGCCAGTTGCTCTGTCAATGTTACACCCAAAGGTAAAAGTTCAAGTGGTACCTGGATTAGAGATTTGCTGTGTGTGTGTCCAGGTCACAAGTTCACTCCTGTCTAAACGTGCCAAAACCAAGCAGCACTGGTACACATTAGCACAGAAACAGGCTGCCTGGGTGCCTCTCCAAACACTGCCCTGAAAAGCCACACAGTGTGCCTTGATGGCAATAACGTGCTGCAAACAGTCATTCCCATCCAAGGATGATTAACTACCTACTCAAATTCAAGTCAAAAAGTGGTATTTTAAAAGATTGCTTAGGCTTGACCCAAATTAGCAACACAAAATGCCGTACAAATAACATATTAGGTTGTCATTAGTTAAATTTGGCATGCAGGCAGGCAGGAGCACAGCTGGGGGAGCAGAAACAGGTAATTTTGCAAATCTTTCCAAATTGAGGGAAAAGCATTTGCAGTTCAGAATGAAAACCACCAAGGTTTTCCCTTTTCCCAGCAGATGGAGCTTATGTGAAACAAACAGGCGGAGCAGCTGCGGAACCGCTGCACAAAGCGAGATTGGGGCACTGGAGGAACACAGGGGCAGAAAGCCACAAGGTTCTGGCCAAGGCAGGGTCAAGCAGAGGGAGGGCAGGTGGTGTTCAGGCTATGTGCACAACAGAAAAAAGTGAATGTAGCTATAAAAAGCAAATTGATTTAGACTTTGAGAAATACAGAGAGAGGGAAAAAAGGCGTCTCTAGTGTTACAAACACACCTGTTATCTCCAGCTGATATGAGAGACTGAGATTTTGCTGCAAAATCATCAATGCTGTATTTAAGTAACCTGTTGCACCTCCAAATGAATCAGTTTGATTTTATGAATGACTGGCTTTAAAACTATGCATTTAGAGTTATTCTTTGTCTCCAGGATTTTTTAGGCTGTAGGGTTTGCAAGTTCCTGTCTGTAATTAGAAACACAGAAAGCCAACAATCTTATGTCATTATCTGCTTCTCAGTTAGGTCTTTAAGAAAACACCAAATGCTGTGTTACTGTCAATGAAAGGCCTAAATCTGCCACAGCTGCTTTTATGCACTCATCAAGAAGCAAGAAATGCATGTGACATGGGAGGCTCTCCTGTACCCCATCCCAGATTTTGTAGACCTGTTCCTGCACTTCTTGTATATCCCAAAATTCCTGGTGAAGTCAGACAATGTTATAGGACTACTGGAAAGACAGGAGGTCCCTGCAAAACAGAGATACCTTTCAGTTTGTGTCCATTAAAGAAACAGCAGAAGTTTAGGACACCATTTTAGGAGAATTTTTACCTTTGTATTCTAAAAAGGAGAAGAATGTGCTGCTTCCAAGGGGCATTTTAATGGCAGCAGTGTAACTTTCTTTAGCAATTTTGCAAGGCTGAGGCTGCTTATGGTAAGTAGTGGTTTGGAGGGGAGCAGGTTACAGCCAGCACACAACTGTATATGACTTGGTGCAGGCAAAATGCAACATTGTCCTCCAGGCATATTTGTGCTTTCTCTGCCTCAGAGGAGGTGAGCAGAGCTAAGCATTTCTTAAAAGAACAAGCAAAAAATATTGAAGATGGATGTGTTCATTTGCTGAAGCCTGATGCTTAAAATGCCTGTGTAGAATTTAGCCCTCTCAGGCCTCTGCTGTCGTTACCTCTTTCTTGCTGGTTTTGCTGATGACCTTATCAGTCCTGGCTCATATTTTTCCCTTACAGTCAGCCTGAATACCAGCCTTTGAATTCACTCTTTTTTATTTACCTTTCAGCTTTAAACCTTTTACCTTTCATAATCCAGACCAAGCCTGTAACACAGATCTCACACTTCTTCATCCTGTTCTCTTTGACCTGACTAACACTCCCATCTTCCTTGCTGCTGTACAATGACCTCCCCATTCCAGCATGCAAGCCCACAGCCCCTCCTTTATTCAAGTCAAAGAGCTGCTTTTCTCAAGAGGCCTCCCCACAGAGATAATGAAAAGCAGATTAAGAGATTTAAAAAAGGAGTTGGTTCCTTTGGAATGGTCAGTGCACTTTCCCTTTCTACAACCATCCTCTATACTGTAAATTTTCCAAATCAGTGTTTATCTGGATGTCTGTGCCTTGACCTCAGCAGGACCTAAGATACTGGGCCCCAATCCTACATATGCATATGCATACCATGTCCCTAAGCTATCAGAGACATTCACATAGAGTGGTAAAGGAACACTGCAGTTATGTATTTGTAAATTCCTGTTGCTTGCCAGATAGTGGCATAAAAGTCTTGGACAGAGATAAAAATTAACATTTTAAGCTTTTTTTTTTGTAAGACAGAGAAAATGGTAACCTCCAAGGCAAGTGAAGTAGCAGCTCTGTTGACAGCACTTGGTTTGTAGATACATGAGAATCTTGAGGTGAAATACCTGTTAAAATGTGATGTGAAGCTATAGAAAAACTACAAAGAGCCATCAGCACAAGTACATCCCAGTGGTGCTTTGCCAGTATCCTGCCTTTTTCTTGTGCAGCTGAATTTCAGGCACCAGAAACAGAAGACCCTTTGTCTGGGCTTTCCCATGTAATCAGCAACCTCTCTCCTGCCTGTCTTAGGCCTCTATTCACTTTATTACTATTATAGTATCCCCTAGAGACAGACTTGGGAGGCATTCACCCCCAAACATCCTGTTACCTTCAAGCAATTAGGTATTTTTTCAGTAACACATTATATGCTTTAATCCTGTTTGCATGTGTGCATAAAGCATAGCTAGCAAGTCATGTATGTAAGAAAATACAAAGTTCTTGAAATAGAGCTTTACCATTGGATTTGATCAGTATCCAGGGGAATGGAAGTCCCCCAAAGCAGGCGCTCTCCTCTGAAAGCAATTTCAAGAGGGAATTTTGTGTACAAACTGCAGGCTTAGCTGGGGTTTGCAAATATCTAGCAGTTTATCAGCTGGATAAAGTGAGAGGAGCTCACTGGGACAAATCTGTGCAGTAGGTGAAAGTGAACCATCCAGCCTGCTCATCAGTCAGGGTGGCAAGCCCCACACTCAATATGACACATATCAATCATTTTCATTTCTAATCACTAATCCAACAGCTGAAAAAGGAAATATGCCCAACAGATACCAACAAAAAGCTGGTTCAGCCAGCAGCGCTTCCCTGTTGTGCCAAGGGAACAACCTCCTCCCCTCTGCGAGGCCTCTCCTCCAAGAACAGACATCTAACTCTCCCTGAGTGGGAAGGCTCTTTCAGCGTGCCAGCTGGGAATCAGGGCCCTGGGCACAATCCCAGCACCTGTGCCTGGTTTTCTTACAGAGCACAGCCAGCTGCTCTGCTAGGTCTGCAAATGTCCTGTAAACCCTATTTCTTTTCTGTGGATTGCTTTGGATAAGCAATGCGATTGTGTTGCTTACATTTGGATTTTTGCAAATTCATTGTTTTACATTTACCTTAACCTGATTTGCTTAAGGATCACATCAGGCCACTGATAAATGAAGTCATGCCATGTTTTTAATAATTATTAAACCAGAGTTATTGAACCAGTAGTGCCCAGAACTCCCTGTAGTATTTTTGAGGGAATTTGAAGGTAAGCAGGATGTAACTGCAGGCCACTTTGGAAACTATGACATGAAGTTTGTGAGGAAGAAGTGTTTTTGATGGCTGGTGTTTGTCAGCAAACTTTTCTGGCATTGCACATGGTAGCAGAGAGTATATTTGACCCTGAGGGTTCACAGGCATTAGATAATTGTTTTGACTCTGACTCAGTTCATGGCATGTTAGACGAGTCATTTCTATCTGTGACACCAAACTATCAACTGCAAACTTCCTGTGTGGAAATAATTATGCATCTTTTCCAAGTCTGCATTATGTTCTTCTGTATCCAACTGTTCTTACGCAGAAAGGCAAGGTTAGAGTTAAGACATTTTCACTGCTAATAGCTTGACTCTGAAAAGCCTTCAAAAATCCTAGTGTAAGTGGAGCCAGAGTGGGGTTAGAATTCTGTATTGCAACAGGAAGGGGACATATAGGGGTCTGGAAAATAATGAAGGTGGGAGGAAAGTGAATAAAAAATGGTTCTTACTGCTGCTCATAGTGCCATATTAATTAAACCAGTTTATCTGGGAGCGGGGTTTAAAACAGGACAGAAGGAAATACATTTCCATATAAACTCATTGCCACAGGATGTTCTAAAACCCCAACATATAAATAAATAGGCTCAACAAGAAAATAGACACACTCAAGGGAGCTAGGCTTAATGAAGTCCCTGACACATGTTTGTCTAGTTGCAATGTCCTCTTTGGAAATAAGGAAATCCCTAAACTACTGATTATCAGAAGCAGGAATGACACAAATGGGTAGGAGCTACTTTTCCTATAATCTGTTTCCAATTCTAAGAATCCATTACTACTTCCTTTCTTGGTTTCCCTTGAGGAAAGGACATGCCTAAGCCTGCTTTGAATGTTAAAAGCTTCCTCTGTTCTGCACAAATAGAGGTGAGAGTAAGAGAACATAAATGATTACCCATGGGCAGCTAATTAAAGCTGTGAGGTGCAAGTCCTAACCTGGAACCACAGAGGTGTTTGAGGCAGCCCAAAGAGTCACTCAGGGCATCTCGAGGCACTCGACTGAGTCGTGCATGGCTCACCCCATGCTGGGGACCTATGGCAGTTTGGTTAGTCCCAGACAAGCACTACACTGTTCCTGCCACCCTTAAACTCCACGTGTGCCTCTCACCAACAGAACAAAAGGTTAATGAAGGTGGGGGGTTTTTGTGTGGAAATACAATGAAAGCCAGGTCAGAAAGGGAAGAGATCAGTGCGCTTGGTAGCTTACACAGAACAAAACTCTACCAAGGAAAGGAACTTGCATCTTCTCTTGCTTTCTTACCACAGCGTTTCCTCTTTGCACTTTACAAAGCCCAACTTCTGCCATAATCCACCTGGCAACAAGTTACAGTCGATCTCCCTCTAGTGGGTAATTAATTACCCATAAAGGCCACAGCAAGACTGAGATGTGTGTTAAAAATCTGCCTTGCACTTGCTTTCCTTCATCTCCTTTCTTCAGCTGGCTTTCATTCATCTGTGATCTTTCTCTTGCATTACATGTTTTCTTCATACCCTCCCTGAACTTCATACCTGCTCCTTCTCCATTCTCGTGCCCTGTGAGGAGTTGGGCTGTTTGAGGGGTTTCTGTTTGACTTTGATGTAAATGGAAATGAAAGTAAAGAAGTGCCAAAGAATGAATTTAAAATTAAATATTCTAGAGATTAGTGGTATTTGCACAGAGTGTGCAACCCCCAATATGCTGAAGACTTAGAAATCTGGGAAAAAGAAAACCATGAGACCTACCTTAAGTTTGTAATTTATTTTTTTTAATCAGGAAACAGTCAAAGGAAATTTACATTTGGGTTTTCTTATCCTTAAAGTTGATTTATTTGGGTTGAAAATCTTCTGCATTCTGCTAAGTAGTTTGTTCCCCTTGCATTTGTTATTCCATTACCAAAACTATTAAGAGCAAAATACATAAGCCAGCTGTGTTCAATCTGAAGTTAGCTCTCTAACAGCAACAGTTAACTACCAAAGAGTATTCCCAGAGCAGAGCTGACATTAATTGAGAAGGATAGTGCTCTGAAATATGTGGAGACAAGATGCTATAGAAATTGATTTAACCAGATCATGCCTTTTGTGTATGGAACTGCATTTCTCTCCTTGCAGAGCATAGAGGCTGGATACTATGGCTGTTACTCCATTTAGATTGGAATTATATTAGGGGTGATTCTCAAAGGTATCTCCTTTCTCTGACTACTGTGGGTTTCTTTTGTGTGTGTGTGTGTGTGGTAAAGCACATTTCAAACAAAAAGATGAACAAGTCAATATTGTCCAAATGAAAAATGACAGATCTGGTTGAATGAAATTTTTAGGACAGGCTTTGATAATATATTCCTGCAGTGATAGTGGGCATCATATTAATCATTGTATGTTACCTTTCTGTTTAAAACTTTAAATTATCTAAATAAACCAACATGAAAGACATTGTGCTCCAATCCAAGTATTTTCCAGGTTTCTGGAGGCGCTGACTTTTATCTCAAATCACTGTGGTAAATGGTGTTCCAAAAAAGTCACTAATTAGAACCCCAAGAGTCTTTATTATGGCAAACTTAGGTATCACAAAGCAAATGAATAAAATGAAGATAAACTGGAATTTTACTGAAGCAAAGTAAGATCACAGATTATTTATTGTGGGCACATTCTGTGCCTAGAAACACCTATGTAATCCATATATTTACGTTATTTTGTGAAACAGCATCATACAAAAATAATTCTTCTATACAGCATATCAAGATTATCTAGTTATTTTACTAACATGGGTATAAAAAATATTGTAGCTTTTGCTCCCTTCATAACTGAGTTGTCAATACAACTAATTTCATTTCACTGTAATAAAGATGAAATGAATTCCAATCCTGCTCCTATATCAGTTACAATATAATTTTATTCAGCTGAGACATTTCATAAACCTGCTGAAGGTAAGAATTGCAGACGGTGCTGAGGCAGGATGTGGAGGCAGGGAAGAGGTACTGCAGAAGAAATTTACAGGTTTTGTGTCCACAGCTTTCCTTGCATTGATGTACAGGACAAAAAGAATTCGGTGTCTGTCAGACTTCAAGACCAGCTTGTAGAGCTGACAGTAAAAGAATGTTCTTTTGCATCCAAATTGAGTACATTTGTTCTAGAATTTATTAAGACACTGTAAACAAAGAAACTTACAGTGCCACATCCTGTTCTTTATTTAGGTTGGATGAAGGCTTCATTTGGCATCATGGAAACTCGAATGACTACACTGGGATAAACCAAAGGCCAGAGTCCCTTTAGCCAGTCTCTGGTCATAGTCAGAAATGAGTGCTTAAGGAAGGAGTATGGGAAAGAGGGTGAACATAGAGCATTGCTGCCTGCAGCAGTGACTTGTATTGCATCACTGCTGATACAGAACCGAGGCTGGTGGTCTGAGCACAGAGCTGGGAGCTGTGAATCCACTGCTTCAGTCCTGCCTCTGTCACCAAGGTTACATGTACCTCACTGTGTCCCAGCTCGTGTGTGCTGGTGACAAACCTGCCTTCAAGCCCCTGCACTGCAGAGGCACATGCAACCCATGCTCTCATAGCCACACTCACATTCAGGCTAGTTCTGATCAAGTCTGGTATTATGGAGAGATTTGTTCCTTCCTAATGAGCTGCTTAACATCTGTGATTGTTTCCTGAAGAGCTGCATAATATCCCAGTGCACTTCTAATTGTGCCCCTTTATCTCTTCCCCATTCCTTCTGGCTCCTCTGTTTTTCACATGGTTATCATCACTGGCCTTTGTGGTCCTTGTGCTTTGTCCTAAGCTTGTCATCCCTCAGTTCCTACACTCAGGAACAGCAGGCTCGGTGCAAAGTAAAAACTGTAAATATTTTCCCTGTGTAGTCCAAGTCCAGGTCAATCTGTCAAGTGGCACAGAGAGGCTGACTCTTTCAAATGTCCCTGCTGAAGCTGCCAATAAAAAGGTGATGCTGTTAGATTTCCAGTAAAACAAAAAAGATAACATTGAAGACACCTCCTTAAAAATTCCTGTTAAAAAATTTGTTTAAAAGCTATGTTTCACATTGCTTCAGGGCTACCTGCAGTTCCCAGCATGATGAGATTGCTCCTGAATGGATCCCCAGAAATTGAATCCATCAGCTGCAGGCCCGCTTCCGGTGAGTTCACAGCACAGTTTCATCATTGCTCCTGGAAGTCTGTCACCTCCTCCTCCACAACCATCATTCCCACCTCCATTGATCTACCACCCCTTCAGAAACACCAGGTGGAGGAGGACTGCAAGCTCCACACTCAGGGCACTACTCAGAACTTCACAATGCAGGCAGGTAAATAAGGACTGTCAGAATTCCCTTTTCCATTTTTAATCTTGCAATGCAGAGCCTTTACCAGTGTGATATGATTGGGGATTTCTACAAGCTGACTCAAGCTGGCTGGATTGAAGGCCAAATTTGAGGAACATCTCCCCAGATCCCTGCACCTCAGGTTGAGCAGAACCCTGGAGAGCTCCTCCTCCTCCTCCCTGCAGCCTCCAGCTGTGCTTCAGCACAGGGCAGGGGTGCACAGGAACTGGAGGAAGCCACGTGCAAATCAGGGCTGAGTGGTAATCAAATATGTGTAACCCAGGGGGAAGCTGGTTGGAGTGCAGAGCTAGTCAAAGGGAAGGGAGCAAATAGACTGGAACACACAGGCCCTGGAATATTAGCATGTCAGTGGGGGGCTGTGTATAGTAAACAAATAGAGATATGCATGTTTGAGCAATTTCCCCAGGGTAAATTGAGTAGGAGTGTGTTTAAAGAGTAGTATTTGCTTTATATTGTCCTGTGAGCACAGGTTCAATATATACATTAGAAACTACATGTAGGGTATATGTCTAATCAAGGAATTTAGACAATACCCTGAGTAATTGGCAGTGTACACCAAATCCCATCAGTCTGATCCCTACGCCAAGTTCCTTCTCAGTATTACAATTTTGCAAGCAATTAAAATGGCTACTTAGCTGCATTATGTTATTACAAGCAACGTCACTTGTCAAGTGTTTTAAGTAGGAAAAGTGATGTTATTGTGCATTACTGCTCAGGTAAAAATCACCCCCCCGTGTTAAGCATGCACAACAATATACCATTAACCTGTAACATAGTAGCCTGAAAGAGTGGTGTGTTTTTCTTTTACATTTCTACTACAAGTCCTGTATTATTATTTTGCACATTAACATTTTTTCTGCTATAGACAGGATTCAATGATTTTGCAAACCAGCCACATATAATTTGACAATTTCAAGGCTTTCCAACTCAGGCCCTTGCATATATGTCATATATCGCATTGCAGATTTCATCCATAGTCGAAAATGTACTCTCAATGCAGTATCATCTTATCAGTATTCTAGCACCATAAGCTTTCTCACTGCAAGCAGGGGACTGTTCATTACAATGAAACTGAAAATGGAATAACTGAAGGATTGATTTATATGACCTTCACTCAGGAATGTTCTAATTCTGACATAATCTCTCTGACTGAAATCCTAAACACTGTATAATTTTGATTTATTACCCGTAAAAGAAGGAGCCTGGATCTATAGATCAACAGAATACCTGGCATGAAAAAGAACAGTGCAAAAGCTCAGGAAGACTGCAAGAAAATGCAGATTGATCATGTGACTTTACTCCAAACATTGTTTCAGCCAGCAAATCCATGAAGGGAGCTGAAAGCAAGTGGAAAAACATTATGCGGATGTTTTTACAAATCCACTCTGTCACTCGGAAATCTCTCATGACTATATACATTTTATAGCAAAGATAAGAGCATGTTAGTAAGTTCAAGCATGAAACAGTCTGTTTACTAAAGGCTGCAGGGAATGTTTATTAAACCAGCTAATTTATGGCAAAACAGGGCCAGAACTTGATATACTCCACAAAAGGCTGCTTTACCACGCAGCTGTTTCCCTCCCACACCAGCAGTGTAACCCACTCCGTGCTATTCTGTCCTCACATCTGCTGCCATGGGAGCCAGGAGAAGGCTTGTAAGGGTGTGAGGGCACGTTGGACCTGACTGCTCACAGGTGAAAGCTAGAGCAGCCCTACAGTGTGCTGCTTAAAATTAACAGCTGATATTTTTAAAGCAAAGCAACTGGACCTAAATCAAGTAGAATCTTCTTGAACTGAAAGATGAATCAGGCTGCTTGTCACTTCTTGGATTTTTTTGATGAGGTAAAGAGTGTAGTTAGAAGACAGAGCAGATAGAAACTATTCACAACAAGCTGGTTGATATATGTACATTAAAAGCCCACTGAATGCAATCTTAATGCTCTGCAGGAACTGAAATCAACAGGTCAATTTAAAGCAGACTAACAAAAAGAAATCTGCCCTCCACCCGTGCCTTTTTTCTGTTCTTAATGTTTGGTGAAATGAATGCTTGCCTCCTTTCCTCCCACATACTCAGCTCACAGTTCCCACTTAGCCATTTCCCAGTCCTATTTTAGACAAATCTTTATCTTATCATGCTTCTCCTGCAAATCCTTCTCCTCTACAGCACTTAACATCCTCTTCTTTCACAAAATCCACCTTTTACAAGTGGTACCTAATCAGTCTTGCTTTAGCCTAGCCAGGAAATGGAGGGGTTTCTTTTAGAAAAAAAAGTATTTTTACTCAGTGAATTTTGTGGCTGATATGAATTGTTTTATTCTAGCAGATGGTAGTCTCCTCTATGCAGGAACATTTTTCTGCTTCACTGTACTGCACAATGCATATTATTCTCACCTATGAATGGGCCTGTTCCTTATTACTTCCAAAGATCAAACATTACACAGTTCCTCCACTATGGAGCTACAGTCTGAGCTACAGCTACTGCAGCCACTGTAAAAGCACTACAGCCTCAGAAAGATTATTCCTTCCTTCCTGAATACGTTAGAGTGGATATACCAGGAACTAAATTTATGCTTAGGGATAGCAGGAAGTGCCTGATTCTTTTTATGTACTTGCAGAAAGGGAGGGGGAAAAAAAAGGAAAAAAAAAGAAAAGGAGGAGATAAAACCAAGAAAATTATGAATAAAGAGAGACTTGGGTGGAATCATATTTAGGACATTTATTCGCTGAACTATATATGGACAATTTTCAAAGTAAGAAAAGAAAGTATTTACATCAAAAAACTGTGTTCTACTAGAATGACATAAAGGCTCATAAGCAGCAGACAAAAGAGAAAAAAACCATGAATATTATTTCTGTAATCAATTAGCATACCAACATGTAGGATTACAATACAGATATTTGATTCTTTGAAATAGAAAATTTAACATAAAGCCCAGTTCTGCAAACCATTCCTGGCATACTTGATTTTCAGCATGAGCTGTTTATTGAATTCTCAAATGAATGTATTTATCATTAGGAAAATCAAAACAGCAGAGGAAGTAATATAGTCTTAGATTTCCCAATGGTGAATTAATTAGCAGAGTCAATTCTGGCCTCAGCCTGGTATCTCACCCACCAGACAACACTTGCTTCCCACTATAATGACAGATGATTTTAAAAGCTTAACAATGTTTCCAGTGCTGGTAAAACTGATAGGGATGGGAGTGAAGGGCAGCTTGGTATCTTCTTCAACCAATGGCAAACTATTCAGGATGAGAGGTTAAGAACTACTTTATTAGGATGATTATCATCACCCTCAGCAACAACTATAAAAAGCTCCAAGTCAAATGGTTCTGACTCACTTGTTGAAGGGTAATACCATCTGTGGAGGAAATTCTGGGTATGGGCTGTCACCAGTGGCTAATCCCCCTGGAACAGGTGCACAGCAGTTTGCCAGTCCCACATCACAGCAGGGCTGGTAGCCAGGGCATCCAGCTCACAAAAGAGATGCCCACTGGAAAGGAGGTGGAACAAAAAAAGAAAGGGCCTGTCTTCATGTTTTTCCCAAGTGGCTTCCATTTGTAAAGTTTTGGTGACTGAAAAAATTTGGAAGCCATTCTCCACTCAGTGTGCACCAGCAGTAATGCCCTACTTGTCCTTCCTCAATAGTGAGTTCTCCTGGGCCACTGCAGCAGCTCTAGAGTGAAATACTTTTGCAGACACTATGTTTGTAATTGTAAATTCAACAGATTCTCTCTAAACTTGTGACTGTTAATATAAAATATTTTAAAACAAAATGCCTAAGTACCAGATCAGTCCAGCCTGACTAAGGTGAAAAAACATTTGTCAAGTCCATTCAGGACAGAAGGCAGAAATATTCCAAAATTAACTTTCAAATGAATGAACAAGGAACACAGACTCAAAATCTCAGCTCCGACAGACACTGAACTCGGTGTCATTTGATCTGCAGTAGCACTTGGGTGTCTGAATGGGTCTGCTGAAACAGAAGGAAACCTTTCCCAAAAAGATTGTTCAGCTAGTCCAAACTGGTAGCTTCTGAGTAAAAGAAAAACATTTCCTTACATTATGAGGAATATAAATAAAATAGCATAGTCTTTTCACTGAATAAGATATACCTATTAAAAATTACATATTGCAGACTTAGAAAGAAGCCTATAACGAGACTTGCACTAGACAGACGAAAAGACTTCCTAAAGGAATTTTTTTTCAATCTGTAATACAACACACCTTCCAATACAATATTTCTGTCCAATTAAAATTATTCTATTGATGGAGAGTCTATCATAGTTTTATTATGATTACAATTTATAGTAAACTTACTGTAGTCATTACTAACCTGAGCTGTAAAAAATGTAAATACTAGTAATTAATAAACTTGAAAACAATGCAAAAAAGGAAAAAAAAAATATAGCAAAAGAGGAGGGAAATGAAGCTGATTAAATGTCTGGTTCTCATTGATTGCCAGTAGCTGCTAGTGTTAAATTAAGAGGTTATTTTATTGTCCTCTACAGCCAAGCTCAGCCATGCTTCATTCGATAACCAATAATTTATGTCTTTGAGTTAATAATAATTACAATAAAAGTATTCCCCATTTTCTGGCATGTTGTGTTTATTTTAGGATATTAACACAGCAATCCAAATACAACACGTAAAAAAATCCCTCAGGGTTTTCTGTCTCACATCCCAGACCTTCTGTTTCTTTATAAGCTTTAACAGCCACAGTTAGAAGAGATATAAATAGTCTGAAGCACAAGAGAATCTCTCTTCCCTGACAGAATCTTTATTTACAAGCTCTACGAACCTAAGCAGGTCAAACAGTCCCTTGCTGGCAGGTTAATAAGGCCCACCTGCCAAATAAACCCCCCAGTGAACCCCACAGGGCCTGCATAAATCCAGAGTGCTTGGAACAAGACTTTCTCCCTCGGAATCATACTGAGATGGGATGCTTATAGTTCAAAAGGGGATCATCTTTCAAACTCCAGAGTGCTTGTCTGCCTGCCTCACACACATGAGTGTGCAAAAGATTTGCAAAATCCACAGCTCTTTCCTTCAGAAGACATCATTATTTAACATTCATATTTCCATATTGCTTCCAGGACACACACGTGCTGATGGCTCCTCTGCTGGTTCCATATGAACATGTAAGGCTTGTAAGTCTCTGCCCTTTGGGCTTTTTAAAGAGCAAGTATAGTTGGGTCATAAATTAAATCTTTAAAATTATTCAAGACTTAATATACAATTAATTTACCTACAATGCCATGAAAAGAAAATGAAAGAATATGATAACTGGTTATTTAAACCCACCTAGAAAGTAATTCTCAGAAGCCAGAGTAAGTTTTGTAATGAATATTGACAATTGTCAAAATGGAATTCCGTTCTGAGACCTAAGACATTAGAACACAACTCTTGGGTAAATGTTTCCCATTGAATCAATGACTTCTTTATGTTCTTTCCTGAATCAGCTGGGCCCAGCAACTATCCCAGTGTGGGCATATCCACAGGCTTCTGAAGAGGCCCTCTAGCTATGTTTATACTGCAGTGTAAAAAGCATCTCCAAAGCATCCTTCAGATTTCTGATTGCTGTTCGTACAGTCAGCAAACTGGTAAATTCTGAGCACATGCCTTGTGATTTATTAGGATGGCACCAGGCAGATGAAGGCAGACAATGGATTGTAGCTGGGCAGCAGAAGCTCTCTGGCTCAAAACACTAAAGCAGAACGCGTGATCTACTCATGAAGGGAGCTGGCTTCCCTCTGCACACCTGGCTGAGAACTGCAGGAGTGCCTGAGCTGATTCACAAACAGATAAATGCCCCAGCCTTACAGGTGGCAAAGGTAATCAGGAGGGGCAGCTGGAGAGGCAGCCTGTGTGTAATGGGCAGGGATCACAGGTCCCACTGCAATGAGCCAGTGAACATCTGATGAAGTTCTCTAATTTACTGTGAGGGACATATCCATACCAGGCCTATGGGCTGCCTGCCTGTAAAAATCCTTAAGGACAGGTTACAGGCAAATCAGGGAGCACATAAAAGAGGCTTGCAGCTCTTTGTTCCTGCAGGTCTACAGTGGACTAGACCAGAGTTCCCACAGGCACCAGGCATTACAGCTGTATTAGAGCATACATGATTGGGGCTGTGGAGACTACTTATTGATAAGTACATCTATTTGCCAGGGTCATTCCAAATACAAGTCAAATCTAACAGTTTTACAAGTGTAGGTGAAGTAAGGAGCACGTGTAGAATGTGCATTTAAGATGGTGTGTTGTGGCAAAGCACTTGGTTGCACTTTGAAGGCCTTGGATGTGTTCCTTTGAAGGCTTTGGATGTCAGATTACCAGAGAGAATGCTCAGTTTCAGAATTCTGGTACTGCAGCTCTTGGTGATGTTATCAGTGGTGTACTTTTACTAAGAGGCAAAAGTACCTCTTTTGGGCCCTCTGAAGCACTTCTGGGGTGACAGAAGTTGGGGCTTTGAATCACTGACCCCTTGATTATGAATGCCATTTAAGTGCCTATTATGTCCTGTGGAACCAGTGCAAACAGCTTTGAAGAACCAGCTCAGACCCAGAAGATACACATAACATCAGCCCTTCAGCAAACACTACATGCCCAGTTGCTGTAGCAATTGTAAAAGTGGGACTGATGCTATTCTTAGAACAGTGGTACTACAACCATGCCCAGCTTCAGCGTGAGACAACAGAGTGGGTGAATCTTCATGCAGGCAGTGGCAAGCCCAGCACCTTTCTTCTCTGCTTAGGTACATTCTTCATTTTAATCATTTTAATGAATCATTAATTCAGCTGCGAATGTAGCTGAGACAGCCCCGGTGATCTTCTGCTATTTGTAAACTGGATGCAGATTTGGCACTGGGGCCAGAAGTGCCTTGGCAGGGTCAGTGCTGTGTGTAGGGCTGAGCTGCTGACGGCGGGTGCAGTGTGACTCCTGCAGCCCTCGCTCCCTGCGGGGCTCCTCCCGGGCAGGAGCCGCTCCGTGCTGCCCCTGCGCACGCCCTGGCTCACCAACAGCGGCTGAAGGGAGCAAACAGAGCTTACAGCAGTGAGCACATCCAGCCCGAGCGTAAGAACATGGGAAAGTGCGCAAGAAACACATCCCACTCCTTTCAGTTTTCACAGCAGTGACAGCACAGGTGATATTTTAGCAGATAGGCCTGCATTTGCAAACCTGCTCATCCTGCGCCTCACATCCAGTTGTTTCAGCCCTCATTTGTCAAGTACGTTTGCACATACTCAACACCAATGTAAAACTAGTGCTAAGCATTCTATATAAAGTCTCCAAACAGTTCTTGAAATTAGTGAAATTTCTGAAAATGCCTGTCAGTGAGCATGTTTTTCAAGGCATATACGCTGCGTAAATAGGATATGATCACAACTACAATTTCTCAGTACAGGAAATTGCCAGTCACCAACATAATTAGAAACAGTTCATGTGATCAAATTAATCATTCAAAAAAGAGCAATTACTGTTAACAGAATAATGACATGCCTTAAAAAAGAATGAAATTAATTTTTAGGACCGACATAGTTACCCTCACCACTCTGTACTGAGGCAGCAAAGATTAATACATGTGCAAAATAAAACACTGCATTAGTATCTGCTGAAAACAGTAGTAGCATTATCTATCTGGCCTATTCAACCCTTAACAAACTTTATTCTTCGGCCCCAGCAGAGAGTGGAAATGTCAATAGTCACTTCTCTGCCAAAATGAAAAAAACACCACTCTTCAAGACTTCCATTGCTATATAACTTACCACATTGTGACTATCACTGACCAATAATTACATGAAGATAAAACATAAGTCAGCAGTTTGAAAAGCAGAAGAATTTAACATTCAAACGTACATTACAGCTCCTTGAAAGCTAAGACTTGGCTTGTTACGGCTAAAGCTTAACTCTGTAAGGCCTAGAAATGCATGCCAAACATATTGCAGAAAACTGTATTTTTGCTCTGTTGTGCTAAACATTAATTGTGATTATAAATGTATTTTGAAATTTATGCTTCTAAGTGAGATTAAGCTTATGTTTAGAAACACAGTAACACTATGCTGTCAATAGAGAGCTGAGTTAATATGTTTTGAATCCTCAAGCTGTGTGTTTCTACATAGAGTAGATTTATTTTATTCTGAATGTCAGCAATGTTTAAATTAAGTCATACTGATGGGGGAGATAATTAGAGACATATAACTTCTATAGATAAATTTATTGATTCACTGAAGTTACTTATACCAAGCTGAAGCACGTTAGCTGCTGAGAACTGGTATACAGCTGGTTTTTATCATCCCAACACTGGAAAACAGCAGGGACATGCTCCTCAATTTTCCTTTCTCGTGGCCTCTGTCTTGCCCTGAAGATGTATCCCACTCCCTCATGTGTTCAACTTTCCTCTTCCTTTTGCTCCCTCAATTACACTTTGCTTCCTTCTCCTCAACACAAATGATGCAAACACAAATAGGTATTTGCAACAAAAGTGACATTTACTCCATTTTTTTCCTATCCGAAATCATACCTGGTAAACAGGTTGGTGTTAACTTGTATGAAGAAGATTCACATTTAACTGTGTTTTTTCATCCGGCAATCGTATTTTACTCTCACCAGTATTTAAGCCATAAAATGTAGCTGCACTTAAGATGTCCTTCATTTGGACAGAGACTAATGCTATTTCAAATTCTCAACGTAAATTATTTTCTTTTTCCAAGGAATCAACTTTCTATTAAAAAATACCATTACTCCATTTTTATATGGGGTTACACAAATTCTGAAAAGTCTGAAAAGCCTGTACCTTCTCATTTTTGAGATAATTTAAAAGTGATTCTAATACACGTCAAAATTTTCAAGTTACCATTTTCAATGAATTTTCATTCAAATTAATTAGCAAATATATGTCCAAGTTCTCTAGAACACATTTACTACTATTATTTTACAATGAATGTGCTGCAATTGATATAAAATACTTAGAAACATTGATTTTTAATTTCATATTTTGTTGTTTCTTAATTCTAGATCAACAGCTTGCTGTGTCCATATTAAACAGTGCAATATACTGCATGGTCAACGACATAAACACATATAAGCTGATAAAGATTTTTCTTGACAGTTGTTATGATACATAGACTGACATGCTGAAGATCAGTCTCCATGTCTAGCTATACTTAATATAGCTAAGGATAGGTTCAGACAGGTTGAAAATAACCATTACTCTCTGTTAATCCAAAGAAAAACATGGACTGCTGCCCAAAGTCACAGCACAGGTGATGGGCTGCCAGCATGAAAGTGTCATGGTGATAGGAGGGATAACACTGAGCAGGTATCCCTGCATCACTGCTACATCAAAACAGGACCATGGGCAGCATTAACTTTACCAGCATGCTCATGGTTTGACCTGTACTGTCTTCAGTGTTCACTCCTAATACATGGAAAAGTCTGTGAAGCAAGAAAAAACTACATCTGTAGATTCTATATGGCCTAATACAGTACTTATCTCATTCAACATCTTAGTGCAATAAACCCTGCAATCATGCTGTGCTGCTCTACCAATTTGGGAATATCTGATTAACACATGGACTACACTCACGTAACTTCAGTTTAGCACTACTTTGAGTTAACATTGCCCCCAAGATAATCTGCATGCAGGAAAATACATACTAGACAGATTAGTATATAAAATTCTAAAACAAAAATATAAATGGGTACAGGAAAGGAATTTAGAAAGCAATCAATCCTTATCATTCATACAGGAGATGAACGCAGACAAAAGGCTCCTGCCACAGGGATCTACAATGGATTAAACGTGCTCATTAACTGCTCTGTCTTTGCTATTTGCCTTTGCCAGGGGAATGGCAAAGCTTCAGCACAGGGACTGCTGGTCCCCATGGCTTCTAATGGCAACAAGTGCCCCAAAATGTCCCCCACCCCTCAGCAGCAACGACCCAGCTCTCCAAGGAGGGAGCTCTGCACTTCTGCAGAGTAATGCCACACACACTGCTTGTTCCTGACCTCTGTCTAACAGAGTGGAACTACTGCAACTGCAGCACAAGGCCTTGGCTTGTCCCCGTGGCAGCAACAAAACAAAACTTCCTTCACCTTCAGAATTCCAGCACATGCCTAAAGCCTGGGGCACTGACTTCAGTTATTGCTGAATAAGTGATCTTGAAAAAGTGCTTGAATTACAAATTATCTTTCGGCCTAGTAACTAATTGATAATCTCCAAAATATTTAAGTATTTCTAGAACAGCATGCTACCACTACATTTATTTAAATGCCTTTGAGTTGAAAGAGGGATATTAATTGTGATAGTGTTTAATTGTGATACTGCACACTATATCCATAAAAGTTGAAAGTAAGAAGCAATAACATTTTAGACACCAAATGAAACTGGAGTCACTAATAAATGAATACTTTTATTTGCTCTAGTTGTGCATCTTTGATATTTCTTGGATAGGCCATTGAAACCAAAACTGCTAAAAAATATTGTCTAATTTAAAATCACAAAGAAATATAATGAAAGAACAAAATTTCCAAGAGGTTCAGCCTGGGAAATTGTGAGAACTAGAAACTGATTAGAGGACATTTCCTTCAAAGCTATTGCTCAAGTGTAATGCAGCATGTCTGTGATTTGTCAGCACAAGCTTATTTTACACTGCATATGAATTTGCACCTAGAGGAGTTAAAGCTTTTTTGAACTCAGTTTTCAGAAGTGTCATGTAACTATACCCCCTTGCAAAGGAACAGCCTCTTTGTGTACCACAGTGGAAAAATGAGGTATCTTTATTACCACAGTAAGAGCTTAAGGAAACAGCCAATTGTTTTGAAAATTAAAAAACCTGCAAGCACAATTTTTATTTAAAGGGTCAAGACATTGGACAAGTTTGCACCAGTGTCTTTCCACAATATAAACTGGTAGTATTCCAGCTAAAGGGGTTAACTTCCAGCATAAGCTTTCCTGGAAATCTGCATGGTGGATTTTTCAGGGGGTAATTACATGGTTGCAAATCTTGGTCTCACAGACAAGGCCAGTGATCTACAGGAATTGTAAGGACTGAGGAAGATTTGTCACCTTGACCATGATAACAAAATCCTTCCATGTACACCTTAAAGAACTGACACAGAAGGCAAACGTAGGAACTCTGTTATCTGTAGGATATTAAGCGTTAGTGATAACTACAAAATGAAAATCTGTTTCTCTTTTGTAAGTCATACATAAAGATGAATTTATATCATCGGGCCTGCACCAAGAATTTATTCCCAAGAGAACATAGATAAAGCATTTGTATCATGCAAATTATTGATAATTAACATTTCTTATGGAAGTTGGGGGGAGCAGAAAACACCCCTGCATTCATGACAATCTATACTGTTAGTATGTTAGATTTATTGTTCAACCGTGAAGAAAAGCAAGCCTGTATATTCCCTAATGTAAACAACAGGATTCACGTACTTGTACTTCTATTTATTTGTATTGATACTGGCGTCTCTGTTTTTAATTAGAAAGGATCTCTAGTTTTTCTGTGACTGCATTTAATTGAACTTTAGAAAAAAAGCTAGATAAAACTGTCACAACTCAATCCAAATTAGCTATTTTAAAATGTAACGGCACTTTATCTTTCTCTTTAGTGCTGTGAACACTGGCTTTGGGAAACTAAATCTTGTTTGCCTAACACCTTAAAGATAGTGTATTTTTTTTTCCCCCACGGAAAGGCTGTAAAACAAGTTAAGGTGCCTTTATCACTGCAGACAGATCTCCTCCAGCCACCTTCAGCTTAAAGTTTTAATCAGCTAATGATTCAGATTTTCATTACTAAGTACTTAGCACTAAATTTGCACTGTTCAACTGCTAACTGCCATGCAGCCACCATTAAACACTCACTTAAAAACATCGACAAACTTTAACATATGAAAGGAAATTAAGGATCGTGTAAAAAATTAAACAGTCTGAGCCTTTCTGCAACAGATGGCCTAATTTCACCATTATCCATGAAGTATGATGCTGGTGTGTTCCCCTCCCTCAATTATCATCTGTTTACCTTTGGCAGGAGTTGCGACAGGTCCTTAGCTACCAGGTTAATACAGTATCCATAGCACCGAGGAACTCTATTCTCCGCCTTGTACACAAACACAGCTTCTCAGTGCTCCATAAATCCTTTATTAAACCATTGAAAGCTTGAAAAACCTGGCCATTACCTGCTTTACATTATCTGGTGCAACGGTTCATGAGAATATTTGTTCCTATTGTAACATGAGGGCTGTTTAACGATTTGACCTCAAACGAAAAGAAAGAAGAAGGAAAAAAAAAAAAAAAAGCTGTGTTTTCAATTGGCAAATTGCAAGCACATGTACTTATTTTGATGCAAGCTTTAAAAAAATTACAAAACTCAGGCCATACTTCCAGAAGAGACAGCCCGGATAATTCGCAGCCAGGCACACTTGGGTTCTTACAAGCATTCGACAGCCTCCAAATTGTGTGCAGTTGTAGGGAAAGTCAAAACATTTGGCTTAAATCAGGATTTTCAGAAAGCGCACGTGTACGGTGGCTGAGGCCAGCGGTGAGGAGAGCACTTTTCAGCCGGCCAGGAGGAGATAAATAATATAAAGATACTTAAAACTAAGCGATTTTCGCCAACCTCTGTATATTCCCTTTCGGCGGGGGGGGG
>VYXF01008533.1:631075-697627 GCA_013397295.1 Polioptila caerulea
CCCCCGTGGCGGTGAGGGTGTGGGGAGCTGGAGGCTGCTCCTGCCCCTTCCCGCCGGGTAGGACTGAGATTGTACGGCAGCAGGAGTGAATGTAACTCTGGAAATGTATGGAGGGGGAAGCCATGTTTGATTTATTCCTCCACTAAACACTGGTGTGATGATCCTTCTACTTACACCCTTCTGCAGTCCATCCTGGACCGGTATGGGAGGAGAGCCTTGTTAGGAAAATGGAAAGAAAACATTCCTGCGAAGGCGTGCGGGCTCGTTGGCTCAATATTCATTAAGTATAAGAGGACAGGGCTCTTGTAACTTGAATGGATATTTGTGTGGTGAAAGAGCCTGGGGAACTTGTATTCCCAAGGCCACAGTTACAGCTCATCTGCGGTGGCTTTACCGCTCTGGGGGTGGAGGAGGGAATTTGCCATACTTCTTGAACGTATTTATACTTGCTCTTTGGTTTTGGCTTTTTTTTAAATATGTCGGCTGAAAGGAGGAGTAAACACCAGTAGAAGTACAGAGACGGTAAACACCATATTTAAACACATTTCAGAGAAAATGGGCTTCTTGCTAACAGACATAAGGCAAGCAAGAGGCTAGTATCAGTCATTGCCCCTGTATTTTGTGTGCATGAATATTTTCTTACTGGCATTTTTATTAAAATTGGTTTATAATGATTGTTAAATTTAGGAGCTAGTGCACCGCACACTGAGTAAGCTAAATAGGTCTGCTTAAAAAAAAAAAAAAAAGAAAAGAAAAAGGGAGATATATTTGGCTTTTAGCCTTTGCATACATCCAAGGAACATAAACACTAGGGTGGCAGTGAAGTTTGTAATAGATTTTGCAAAGAGTCCTTCCTGGTGACTTAAACAGACATATATTTATATATGTATACATGTATAAGGTTACTGAAATTCCTTACACATGAAAAGTGTGGCTTCAGCTGCAAGAATAAATTGATTCTTTACCTTAATGCTCCTATACTGGTAGAAGATTTGTGAACTTGCTGCTGAAGCTATTATTTGCTTGTTTGTGGTGGGAATTTCGCTTGGGAAATGCAGCATATCAATGTTAATAAACTCCTCAGTTTCACAGTGTGGTGAATTAGACTGTGGATTATTTGACTGTTGGATGAAATAATTGAATTAAACCACTGTTTTGCAGGGCTACTCGGGGCTCAGTACTTAGAGTATGTGCAATTTTTGGTTGCTTCTTTAACTATCTATATCCCATATATTAATTCACACAGGGATTTTTGTCTAGTATGCAACCATCAGAAAATCTGACAGGTTTTTTTAGTATGTGAATATATATGCTCTAAATATTACTGGAGACTGTATGACTAGCACTTGTAAAGATTATAGGACTATCCACCCTCATACATGCTTGGAAAAATCCAGGTATTAAAAGTACAGTAAAACCTACTACTTTATAAAATATTATCTGAAAATGTCAGAAGAAAGTAGGTCATTATACTTTAAGGGTCCAGATTTAAAGTAGTTTGGAAGACAGAAAATAAAAATAAAATACATTTCTTTTTAGTTCAATATGAATCCAACAAATGGCTAGTAAGAATAAAAAAAATGTGTTTTACTGTCTATAGGGCTGAGTGCCTTTTCTGAAACCTGTGGTAGTTTTGCAGGTAAGATTATTGTATTTAAATTACTGCCTGCATGCAATAGACTGGATATTACAGCAAACCCAACCCTGCTCGGGTTTAGACTGGAAGCAAAAATGACTATTGATGGGTGGCTCTGTAGTATTTGGGTGGTGAATATACACAGTGTCCAAAACACTGCACTAATAAAATAGCAAAGGAATGGCAAGAAGAGATTCTTTTTCAGTGTCCTGTTGCTTGTGGCCCTTTCACCTCTCACTTTTACACTGAGCCTGCTCTCTGTTCCACCAGTGTCAGTACATTTCCCAAGTGAGGTCTTGTTTCTCCAGCCTGATAAATGTGTTTCCTTGTGGTCGATCAAAGCCTAATGACTGCACTGGGGCTCCGTGTGCATAAAGGTTCTCCTGCTCTGCTCAGATTCCTCTATCAAGGATCTGGTGTGTGATGGGTAGAACACACAAACTGAATTCTTGCAGCAATTTGGTCACCGCTGGTCATTCCTGCTTATATAACTACATGACAATGCTTAGGCTTTAAGCAGAGAAGATGGTTTAATGCATGAAAATTGTATTTCCTGTATAGAACAAGGCAAAGGGCCAGACCTTTTCTGGGGAAAAAATTAAACCTCTCCTCGAGAGCAGTGTGCTGCACAGTGAGAAGCATCCACTAAGTGGTATTGCTGAAAACAGCAGTAATCAGGCACGAGTAAAGAACTGCTTGGGTGGGACCAATAGTAATGCCATAGATGATGACTGCATGTTTTAGTATTGTGTTTGTGGCTGTACTATTTGAGCTCATTACTCTCCTGCAAAGAGAATCAAAATGGCCTCATGGTTGAGTAGATGGGATAGCTCTGGTATCATAATCCAGCCTTGGGATGAAGGAAGAATGGAGATCATAGAATCAGAGAATGGCTTGGGTTGGAAAGGACCTTAAAGATCAGCTAGTTCCACCTCCCTGCCATGGGCAGGGACACCCTTCACTAGACCAGGTTGCTCAGAGCCCCATCTCAAGTGGATCTGTGTGGATCACATCCCATGTTTCCAGGGAACATCGCTTTCCAGTGAGGCTGTAGCTTTGAGAAATGTCTTCACCAAGGATGTACTGGAATCCTGGTGGTGTAAATGAGAAGTGGAGATGGAACATGGCACCAGGATAAGTGCTCAGGTGATAAAGTGAAGAGAGAAAATAATTTCTCATCAGAGCTTGACATGTGAATCCAAATTTCATTTGGTGCCTGATTGCAGAGAAGGGGGCTGGTAAGGACAGCCTTGGTGATGTGCCAGTAGTCACCCCGTGGTTGTAAATTCAGGTGGTTGTTTGAATGGGTCAGTCATCTGCTTTATACAGTTCATGGTTACTTGGAAGGTTTTGATTTGAGAACATATTTGAAGGAAAAGAGAGAAAGTACCTAAATTTTCTCCCTTCACTGCACCTTCAAATTAGCTTCTCTATCACCTGCAGTCATTGGAGGAAGCTGTATAAATGTGTTTGCCTTTTTTCTGTCATTTTACTCTGACAGAAATTACTAAACTGGTACATCAGGTGTTATTTTTAATGTTTTTCTCAAGTTTGGCAACATCTCTAATTTTTATTTTCTAGCATCAGCAGGAAGAGAAGTTTTTGGATTATGTAGATGGAAAATGTTGACCATACTCTATTCTGCTGCCCTTTTCATTGAATAGCAAGCTACAAAAATAGTCAAGGTTCAATGGTGAACCTTGGAATATATGCTAATACATATTAATACCTTGTGATGATAAGTAGTGCATGATGGACTATGCATTAACCTTCCTCTAAACTTTAGCACCAGATAATCTGTTGACTCTCTGGTACATTCATTAAGCAACTTCTGTCCAAAGCATACAGTAGATTATAACGTAAACTGAATTTTTAAAATGCATGTTGTGTGCAATAAACAAATACCAGTGAATCATGGTTGAACCAAAAGCAAGATTTGCACTATCCTTGCTAATGTTAAAAATAATACCATTCCATGGAATTTGTTCTTATGGTACCATGGTGTGATGAGCTACTTGTGGAAAGTAGGTGTTTGAAAATGCATTTGAATGTTTTACAGCAATCAAATTGCACTTAGTGAGTATGGAAGAGTGAAGTACTAACCTAATGTGCTTCAGAGTTTTCATACATTGGGCAAGATGACTTTGCCCTGAGGCACCACTGATGCAGGTGTATGACTGACTGTAAAACCAGGAAAGTATGAGAGACTTACAGCATGCTTTAAATTGCAAGGATTGCTCAACAGGTGATGGCTCTGTTTCTAGTTTTGTTCCTGTCCTTTTAAGTTGTCCTATTTTTATCATGGTGCAAGATAGCAATTTGATCTTCTTTTGAACTTCCATATTCATCTCCCCAGCACAAACTGGAGCTATTTTATATTCCTATTTGGGGTAAGGATAGGTGGCAAATTACTAGAAAACTGCAGCATGATGTGCTATTGAACTTGATTTTCATAGAAGCTTTACCATTTTTCCTCTGCTGTCTCTGAAGGATACTGTTGGTTTTCTGTGTCTTTTGGAGAAGCACAAGGATGTCTTGTTCTGTTGGATGACAGAGATGACCATTTAATTGTCTTTGTGAAATCTCTTTGGCTTGTGCCTTATACAAAATTCTGACATATTAGTATCTCGCATCCATGCTAAAATACACATTAAAAATGTGTTTTATACAGATTCAGAGTATTCTGAGTTGGAAGGGACTCCCAAGGACCACTGAGTCCAACTCTGAACTGAAAGGCCTGTACAGGGAATGATCCCACAATGCTGGGCTTATTAGCACCATGTTCCAACCAACTGAGCCAAACTCAGGGCATACAAATTATCTTCAAACGTATTTGGCCTTGAGAGCTAAGATCAGAATTCCATGTTTTCTTTGCCAAAGTCAAAGAACATAACAGGAGTGAGTTCTGTTCTGTTCTCTGAGTTCTGCCTTAGTAAACAAGTGATACACAAAGGGGCAAAAGATGAGATATTCTGTGACAAAAATATCTTTAAGAGAAAAGGCTGAGGTTAGGGAAGATCTCATTAGAAATGTGACTTTAATGTAATTTGAAATATTTTGAAAAGCTCCTTATTTAAAGAATAAAAGAAGCATTAGAAAGAATATGCAGTAATGCAGCCTTCTATCGTGGTGTTTGGGACCCATTTCACATAGTTATTCATTCTAATAAGCAGAAGTGTAAATGTTCCTGCTGTGGCATGGGTTAGTCTCTGGAGCTGAGGTTCCCAAGATCACGTATCAGATAAATCAGTTGTGGAACTTGCCAGCCTTGGTGGGATGCCATCAGAGCAAAGATCCTGACTGCACTGGCACTCAGAAAAATCTAAATTGGGGAGTTATCTCTGTAGTAATGAATGCCTAGATTCTAGTCTGATAATAAAGCCAGAGGGATTTAAGCCAAAGTATGAACCTTGTAGAACAGTGTAGGGTGAAAGATGTGAATATGGATCATTTCTCTATATGGAGTGGTTGCCAACTACTTTCAATCAAATACTTCAGAATGAAATTAATGTTGTGATTTTTCTGTGAGTGCAGAATGCAGACTATCAGTAGCTGGTTTATAGTAGCACTCCTGAACAAACTAGAAACAAATGCTGGGATTAAATGTGGAATGTGACTGAAATTCAGCAGTAGTGCAAAAAACAAGTTCCAGTCATAAAATGTGTTGCTGAAAGTGCATGTGCAATATCTATTCATCAGGTGAAAGCCTGTCTCAAAATGGTAGTGATAGCTGAGCCTTCAGAAACTCTGCAAGTAAGGAGAGCAACTACAATTGCTTAACACCACTTATTTCTACAGTCAGAACTAGATTTTCCCATGAGAAGTATGTACAACAGAATTCGTCCAAAGAACTAAATTTGATAAGACAGTGAAGTAATGCACAAAGCTAGTACTGTGCTGAAAGGAAAGCAAAAATTACAAGAGATATCCACTGCAAACCTCTCTACACAGAAGTTTTGGAAAGCAGACAGGAAGGAATTGGTTTGTTAGACAGGGAAGTGTTTTATCTTTCTGTCTTCAAGTGGAATGGGCATGGTACACTCTATCTACAGAAACTTAAAACTCAAATTCCAGACCTCTAACAGTTGCATTAATCACTTTCTGAGAGATTTTTTATATAGATGTAGCAAAACAAATAAAAAAAGGTATTAAGAACCCTGAGAATGGTGGTAATGCATTTTGGCAGGAGCATGGTAAAGCTCCAGCACCGGGAAATACTTCAAGTAATGTCCGAACCAGAAAGGCCACTTCATAGCAAGTATTTGGATTTGTTTGAAGTCTCAGGCCTTGTTTGAGTGTTCCTGGCATACATCTGCCAGTTCCCTCTGGGTGTGTGTAATCAAGGTAATACATTGATAGAATTATTAATGTAGTTGTATGTAAATGGTTATGGTTGTGTGAAGTAGATCAGAATTAGCACAGAATGCCCAGGATTGCGTTATGGTCAGTTGTGTTCAGGTGTGGATATGTGCAGCTTTTAGTGAATGCTGCACAGCTGTAAGTAAAAAATCTGTAGTGCCGTGGAGTCAGGATTAATTGCCTGTGAACTTTACCCTCCAGATCTTTACCTAATCCTATGAGATGTGAAGCTGAATGTACTGGCTGAAAGAAATCAGCTGTTTGTACACGTTACCTGTCCACACTAGAGAGTGCATTATGAGTGCAATGTGTTGCTGCTTCTGTAAACAAGAGAAGATGTGGCCAAATCCTGCTCTAGGATTATTATGCCCTCTGTGTACATACAGCTGGGCCTTCGTAGTGTTGGCAAAGCCTCACCTATCAGCAGTGTCACTGCTGCTTCCTAGAACGGTTCCAGTGCACCGAGTGTGCTTCTGGCAGTTAAATGCACCCACTTGGATGAACAGATTTTAATGCTGTGATAGACAAAGATAGCAGGCTTGTCGGGGTCTAGGCACACCGACTGTAGCCTCTGGATTAGAGTTAGTTCCTGTCAGATCTGGGAAACAGTGATTTCTGTAGAGGTGTAGCAGGTAACATTTTGTTAACACTGCAGTTTGATTCATTACCTGTAACATTTTGTGGTGTCATTCCAGGTTTGATCTTCCCTTTCTTCAATTCCCTCAGAATGTGCATCATCAGAAATTTTCCTGATTCTCTTGGTGAAGCTTCAGGCAATTGCCATGCTGTCATGACTACATATGGGAATAAGGGCAGAATCATGGCCACAGTGAAGAGGAAACAGATTACAGTGTGTTTATCTGCTGCAGTGAATATTATGTAAGCCAGAGGATCCAGATCCTGAAAGTGTGGTGCAAGGAGTAGAGGTGGGATGCTGACAAAAAAAAGGCAGTGGGATTAAAAAAAGATATGGGAAATTAAAGTAGTGTTAGACCAGGTGAAAAAGCAGTGTAAATAAGGAGCTCTGTGCCAAACTGCTGCACTGTTTGAGACTGTGTGATTGTGTTTGGTTCTTTGTTCCCAAGCTACATAGATGCCAGATGCACAACTCTGGCCCACATGAAATATAGAGAGAGACATCATTTCATGGGTGAGCAAAGACCTAAACTGAGGAAGTACTGAATTGTTGAGTCCTATTTTGCTAGAGAGGCACTTCCCTTTGGAGCTCTCCAGGACACAGAAAAGTCTCAAGTTTGGGGGCTGCCTTTTTGTATTTATTAAATATTGGTGGTATATTCACTAGTACCATTTTAGGCAGCAGTGTTCCTCCCTGCTTGTGCAGAGGAGAAGCCATTCTTTTCTTTGAGCTGTGGTCCCACCACAGTGGTGTGTGCAGTTTCTCTTCAGACAGAATTACAACATCTTAAAAGTATTTGATTTTACTCAAATGTATCTCATTGCTTCACCCACCTCCAGCAGCAGGACTGGAAATGACAACTTTAAATGTCTGCAGCAGTGGAAAAAAATATTTCTGTGATTTTAAGAAAAGGAACTCATGGGAGGGAACTCCTCTTACAGAATCTTCTAGCCTTGTCCACAGAAAAGGGTTGGTTCCAAAAGCTTTTCCCAGTGAAAGAACAAGAAAGCAAGTCCATCCATTTTGTAAGCTTGCTTTCTGCAGTAGTAAGTGGCATTTAAGGAAATTGCTTTCCATTCTACAGTTCTTAAATGTACAAGTTGGTATTACCTATTGTCTTGATAAGAAGGCAGTAAACACTTGTTTTGATTCATGAAAATAGACTGTGACATTAAAGTTCAGAAATTTTGTCCATCAGGAAAAAAAAAAAAAACACAAATCCTAAACAAATTTTAAAAGATGGATACTTTTTTCCCCAAAAAGAAATATTTGGTGGCAAGTAATGTTGAGTAGTAAGTGCAACTGTAAGTACAATAAATTTTTTCACTGAGTTTTCAAAATGTGCTTTATTTTGTTATATCTACTGCAAGATTAGTGAAGTCTTTACTTAAGTGCTTTTACATTAAAAATTGTCTCCTTTGGACAAATGCTTTTTTTAAACTTTTCTAAGACTTGTAAATTTTTAGAAAGGTTTCGTATATTTCTTTTCAATTCTATCTCAACTACAACAGTAAAGGTTTTCTTCATGAGAGATAATGCTTTTGAATTTTCTGGCTAGAACTGATTTGTGACAACCTTTGGCCAAACTCGCAATGCAATTTTTAGTTGTGTTTTCTTCTAAAATAAAATTTTGTTTAGATCCTTTAGATGTTTTAATGTAGTGAAGAACAGTTACAGTGTACTACATGGTAGTAAACACTTATCTACTCCTGTTTGATATTATAAGGTTTTTACCCAAGATAATATGAGTAAGCATACTTAAGTTTTCCAATGTATTAGCAAAAAAGTGTTGTAACCTTCTTAATCTCATTATTTTCTCTCATTCTGATCTGAAAATTGGAATAACCTTCTGTCTTGAAATTGATGAGACATGGACAATACTCACCAGAAAGCAACCTTAACACAAAAAAGCAGCAGCCATCTATTAGCTTTTTAGTGCCAGCTCAAAGCCTGATTTGTAGGTAATAAAAATAGCTTTTGTGGATAAAGTTCTCTTACTGTGAATTTGTATCGAGGTGTGTCATCCTCCCCTTCTTTCCCCCACCTCCCTGTGCCTGCCCTGAGTAATTCAGCAGAGTAAGAAAACCCTTAGACAAACAAAAAGTGATATTTAATAGAGATGCTTGTTGGTGGTTACTTACTCAGTTCCCTCCCTTTGGCAGAATTGAAAGGAATGGAGTATTCCATTATTCCTGACACACCAGAAAAGCATCTCTGAAATTACAGCAGATGTGGAAGAAAGACTAATAAATATCACATAAATGATAGTGGCCTGGACAGTGAAGGAGGAATCTGACATGCTCAGTAACTCTATTTGGCTCATGACTCCTGTCAGATTATGAACTTTCAAGTAATTAATGCATGATTTAAAATGTCTGCAAGATAGTTTGCCTTATATAGAACCTGTATTTTTAGTATGAAAATGTGTGCAAAGCCACTGCAAGGATCGTCCAGTTGTCATTGTCTGATTAAAAATTCTAGAGACTTTTGTCTGATAAGAAATCTTCTGCATGCTGAAAGCTATTTGTTCACAAGCCAAAATATCATGTTTATTCAGCAGACTCTTGGTTATAATGTTTTTTTCCCCTTTGTTAGTGAAAATTGTACTTGTTGGGTCACCAGACATTCAATATGGGACGATACTGGCTTAAGCTCATTAGCTGCTACTAGCGTGTGGTGCTTTTGTCCCCTTCCTTTCCCTGCCCTCCCCCCACTTTCCTTTTCAACAGACACACAGTCATCGAGAAAAAGATAAGGGATTTCTTTTGCTTCTGTGTGATGCCCTGGTCCAGCATGAGTGCACTTGATTTTAGCTACCAAATCTAATTGTATGCTCAGCTGCTTCAGGACCTTACTCTTACAACTTGAATCAACCAGATCTAGTCTGTGATCTATCTTATTTCATTCTTTCATGTCATGTCTTCTAGATCTCCTTGCATTAATTCCAAACTCACAGCAGCACTGCTTGGTTCATGGTTATTTTCTCCCCCTTTTTTCCTGTTCTGTGTCCTCTTCTCACAAAGGGCTTCTTTTTTATGGTGTTACCACGAAGTTTGGAATAGTAAAGGTGGTGCAAAATGTACCTTGCTTCAATTTAGATCTTCTTTCCTGAACCCTTCATTATTCCCATGTGTAGATTTTGTAGCTTCTTTCTTTTAATCAGACCCCACAATGTAGCTTATTTTTTGTAAGGAGGACTGAGATGTGTATCACTGATTTCCATCCCACTGGTTGTCGTAGAGATGGTGACTAACCTGCAAATTGCTGTCTAAATGTCTTCCCATGGGATTATATTTTCTGTTAGGTACTCACAGCTGTTTTCTTAGCCCATTATTCTGCCTCTTACTTTAAGCCTCTACTCATTTGGTTCCATTAAATCTTCGTACAAACAAGGTCTATTTCCCATGTTTTAAATTCTGTATCTCCTAGTTCTGATATCTAACAGTTTCAAATTACTGCCTTTGTCTTCATTTTCCCATTTACTCTTGTCATGGGCACATTAACTTCCTTTTACCAGTATTACTCCTGGATTTGTTGTGTTGAGGCTCCAATGATTTGAGGAGCCTTTTTCAGTGCTTTCTGCTCTTTTTAGTGACCTGTATTAGTAAGAATCATTAATTGAAACTGAACCTTCACTCACTGAAGTTTTTGAAATCTGTCTATCTTCAGATGGATTGGGCAAATCAAGGTAACTGCTAAAAGTTCACAGTCTTTCGCTGCAGGGCCTTAATGGTCATTTTGTTTTGTTTTGTTTATGTGATATGCAGTGTGTGCTGTTAGGTTTATTTGCTAGAAAGAGAATACCTTGATTTTTTTTAAGCCATAGTTTTAAACTTGGTTATCTACAGATCATTGTTCAGACAAGGCCTTGAGAAGTTTGATCTGGCTTAAGCAAGGAGTCAGAATAGATGATCTGAGGAAATCCCTTCCAGCCCAAGTTATTCTGTGACTATGGCGATTTTTCTGTTTTGACATTCTCGAGATATCCGTTCTAATTCATCCAGTGTCCTGAGATCCAGTGCCCCAGTAACACAGTCTAGCTGGATTATTTACTGCTTTTTCTGGAGGTGTGCCTCAAGCTTGAGGTGGCCTCGTAGCTTCAAGAAGTATGTGATGAGAGCGGGTTATTACTGAGCAGCACAGCACAAGCTGTGGGTTAGACAAGGCAGATGGCCCGATGGGGACAGAAATCCGTGCCCGGGGGAGCAGCGGGAGCCATCCCGGGAGCGTCCGGCCGGGCTGGGTTGGGCCGGGCGGGGCGGGCACCGCTGGGGGGCGCTGCCGGGGTCGCAGCGGGGGTGCCCGAATCCGGTCGGGAAGAATCCCCGGGAAGGCGGTACAGATCCAGCCACAGTCCGCTGCTTTGGCGCTTTCGTGCTTGCTTTTGGCGGCTTTTCCAAGCAATTTTGCACTCCGTAACTGTGTGACGTGCTTCCCAGCAGCTTTGGCTTTTGCCCAGAGATTTATAGAATTTGTCATTAGTTGTTTCTTCAGAGAAATATGATTGCAGTTCAATCTGCTGAATCACAGCTTGAAACAGTGTCATGTTATTAATTGGGTTGAGAGTTTGTCTCGTGTCCATGTTTTCACAGAAGATGTTGTGAAAGGACATGAATTCTCTTTTGGTTTAGTCATTTATTCTCTTCTGACTGAGTTTTGAGTTTCCTTTTATCTGATTCCTCTTAAGAAGAGTTAATATAGTTGACTTCTTTCTACTCATTTTATCAGAGATTTTATTGATAATTCAGATTTCATCTGACTAAAGCAAGATTAGAACTTTTTCTCTTGCAGATTCACTTGGAGTTCAGGTACACTTGCTGTTCTTGCCTTGTTTTAATGCCAAATTTTCTGACTGCTGTTTGTGCCTAGAGAGAGAAGGGTTTTCATCTCTCAAAGGTGTTTATATAGCTTGTGTGGAAGGATATCCTTTTATGTTGTAGATATTTTAGAGCAGCATGTTAGGGAGATGGGAGCATTTGCTAAGGAGTGATGGAGTTGGGATTTTCTTTTTTTTTTCCTGCATCTTTGTAAATGGAAAGGTTTCATGTTCGTCAGCTGCTTTGAATTCAGGCTTGACATCCTTAAGAAGCTTTGCCAGGCTATAGCAGTGCTCAGTTATGAACATGTTTACGTTGCTACTCCTGATGTAGAGCTATCAAAAATGCAACGTGGAGGAATATTCCAGTTGTAAGCATTATAACCATCTGCATTAATAAACAAGGTGAGATTCAGAAGTGATTTCTTCCATAGCAACTGACAATTCAGTAGTTATTCATCATGGTTTTTACTGCACAGTTTTGGAAGCACATGAGACTAGATTTGGTGAAATTTTGATTCAATGTGACAGTCCTTGGACTTAATCATATATGAAATAGGTTAACTTTGAGC
The DNA here is from genome assembly GCA_013397295.1 of Polioptila caerulea. NCBI lineage: Eukaryota > Metazoa > Chordata > Aves > Passeriformes > Certhiidae > Polioptila > Polioptila caerulea. The sequence continues at coordinate 643,096 of VYXF01008533.1, forward strand.
AGAGGTGTGGTGATTATTGTGCTGAGCTTCCATAATATTTGTGATGGTGTATTTTTCTATATCATGTATATACTGGACCCAGTTATACGAAGAATCTATGCATGTGAATTTTAAAAATTGAAAGCATCATCTTGCCTGGTTTAGGAGCACAAAGGAGTCGTTCTGCCAGATCAATTTGTTTGCTACAATAGTATTATGTTGAAATAGGCAGGGTTAGCTTTTAGAACCCTTGAAGAACCTGTTTAGGGCAAAAAATAGGGCAGTTGTAGCTTCTTGAATGTTTGCAAATTTCTGTATGAAAAGTAGGTGTTAGATGATATGGTTGCCATGAAAAATCCGAAATTCCAGCAGTTGCTTTGATCATTCAGATTTTGCCCAGTATGGTCACTGGCCTGAAGGACTGGCTGTTTCCCAGTGGGCTGGTGTTCCTGGCCCAAAAGGCTCACCCTTTATTCGTTCTTATGGCCAGGATGCTTTGGGAAATGGCTGGAGACTGTGTGAGCTGTAGTGTTTGCAGGGAGTGTGTTTTGATGGGAGATTGCAGATCTGTTTGTGGAGTTAGGAAGGGAAGCTTGTGATGCTGCTGTCCATAGTGTAGATGCTACAGAAATACAGCCTGTGGGGTTTCTGTGCTGGCACAACCTCTTGGAGATAAACTCATCTGCTTTATGTTGTTACTAATGATACTGTCTTAGGTCTGACCTCTGACTTGTTTTGTGTAGACACTACACAAATACCTTTGTGTAATTATTGTCGGCAAGACTCATGCTGGAGGTGGTTAACAAATGGTTAAAATGAGAGCTGTGATTTTGCTTTCCACTTTTGATTTAATAAAATTGATGACTCATAGATCTGTTTTACTTGGACTTTTTTTGTAACGCATATTAACAGATATTAAGGCATTTTGCCTCTGAAGATTGTAAACAAAGCTTTTTTTAGTAAAACTCTAATGAAGTACATTGAGTTTTATATTAGTGCTGATGTCTATCTGCATACTTAATAGCTTTTGACATTTCTTATTAAAAATATTTTCTGTCTTTTTGTCTTAATATAGCAGTGTAAGACTGGAAACATCTGGGCTGAATGGACTTTAGCATCAAAAGAAGTTCTCAACTGTTAACTCAAAAACTTAGCTACATCAAAATGAAGCAGGTACCAGAGATCCTTGGAAATACCAATGGGAAACCTCAGAATTGTGAAGTGAATCGTGAATGTTCTGTCTACTTGGGCAAAGCACAACTTTCTGCCACTCTACAGGAAGGCGTCATGCAAAAATATAATGGCCATGAGACTCTTCCATTCATTCCAGCTGATAAATTGAAAGATCTGACCTCTCGGGTGTTTAATGGCGAGTCCAGGGCCCAAGATGCCAAGCTGCGCTTTGAACCTCAGGAAATAAAGGGAGTTGGAACACCCCCCAGCACTACTCCTATCAAGAATGGCTCTCCAGAAATAAAGCTGAAAATCACTAAAACCTACATGAATGGGAAGCCTCTTTTCGAATCCTCCATTTGTGGAGACAATGGTGCAGATGTGTCTCAGTCGGAGGAAAATGAACAAAAGCCTGCAAACAAGGAGAGGAGGAGCAGAAAAAGAAGCATAAAATATGACTCCTTACTTGAGCAGGGTCTTGTTGAAACAGCATTAGTAACAAAGACTTCAAGCACCACTGAAAAGAAGGTAGTGCTTTTTTTATGTTTTCTGTGCTTTGTGAGGTTTGTTAATCGTGCAGGAATTTCAATGTGTGCTCATCTTCAGGCATTTAGTCCTTCACACAAACAGGGAGTCTTTTTCTGTGCCTCTCTTTGTCTCAACAAAGGACAGATGCACTCTAGTTCTGGTACCTGTTTCTTCCCCGGGGTGTGAATACCCCATAAATTCTGTTTCTATATCAGTAAAGTAAGTCTCCAGAACAAATCAGGCCATGTGGAAGTATGTGATGGATGAAACAGAAACTGCCTCTAGATGTACAGCCAAGGTCTAGTCAGGATGTGCACCTGAGCAAGGCAGCTGAGGAGGCCTCTAGATTTAGAGATCATCTTTAACTCCTGGAGAATTAGGTAGTCTGCCTTCTTAATAAGCAGATGTTTCAGGAAAAAAAAACCCTACCTTTTTCTCTATTTCTGGTTCTGAATTAAAAGAAAAATGTACTCAGCAGACAGTTGGCTGATCAGCTGGCCTCTTTGCCATCAGATTTTAGCAATTGGAATGTAGTCCCTAAGCCTCTTTGTAATCTGAAAAGAGCTGGTTTTCCTTGCTGTAACCCAGACTTGTTTTAATTGAAAATATCTAGATCTTGTATTCGGTGTCATTAATTTTGTGATCAAGCTCTTTGGATTTTTTGCTTCTTTTAAACATTGGCAGAAATGGATATTTCATTTTTTAAAATTTGCCATACCAAGTTGTAAATAAGAATGCTGCTGGGAGCCCTTTTCCCCCTTTATTTAGCTTTTATTCCTTTTTAAGGAATGTGGTTTGCAATAATTTTATCTCAGAGGAAAAACCCCACATAGCAGGGATACTTGTATGTATATTAAGTTTCTCAGTGAATAATTCAGAATGGTGTTGTATAACACTGGTAAATGTTAATGAATGCTTTGAATTGTTAAAAGGTCCTGGTTTTGCACACCTTAAGCACAGAACATATGTTACAATTTTCTGTCAGCTGCAGTTAATCATGGAATTGTGGATTGAAAAATACCTTTAAGACCATCCAGTCCTACCATTAACACAGCCCTGTTGATTCTTACTTTCTTCCAAGGTCGCACATACAGAGAAGAAACATAGCTGCTGTATTGCTGATTTTATTTACAGTTATTTTCAATAAAACTAAATAATAAATGAGTTCTCAGAACTGTGTAAATGTGTTTCTAGGTATCAGAAATATTTATCATTTGTTTATGGTTTGAATGTATAAGTTATCCTGACGTTATCAATACTCATGTTTTCAGGCATGTTGCTCAAGAGTTTGTTTTCCTTAATTTTGTTAAGGAGAATGTTTTAATACTGACTGGTTCAGACTTTTTTTGAATCATTGCTCAGAGGTAAAAGGTAAGGGCAGAGTCAATATTTTGATAAATTCTTTGTCCAGCCCATTGTTAATGAGGATAAATTAGACTAAAAGGTGGCAAGTTTAATAGCATTGACAACTGGAGCATTTTTATGTGGATTTGTTAGTTTGTTTTTTCTGAAAGATGAGGTGATATTTAATGTTTAGGTGAGGTGATATTTAACCTCACCTCACCTATGCAGTTTGTTCTGAAGCCTTTCACACTGGTTGCCTTTAATTTTTCCTGGCGTGCAGTTCATTTAAAATGAAAAGAAAGGTTTATCTGGCTTCTTTGAGTTGTCTTTTGGGCAGAAATGGTCAGGAGAAAACCACATCAACGCTGTTTGCCAGAGTGGTTGGGACTGGTGAGTGATAGGGTTATTTGTTCCTGTGCCAAACCCCTGAGCTACCAAACTACAGAATCAAGGCAACCCCATGCTTGGTCTCAGACCTTGCCATGTTGTAACCCTGTTCTTTGCAGAGAGTTGGAAACAGAGGGTCACGCTTCTGGCTTCTTTTTTTCCTAGTATAGTGCGCTTTAAAGCACAGAGGTCAAAAGGAGAAGCATTTAAAGGTTGCAAGATGTTATTTTATGATGTAAGTCCTTGATTGTAAAAAACCTGGGGCTTTTCTTTCTCTCACAGGGAGGGTTTGCAACTGTGCAGGTTTAAAGTAAGGAAAAACAAATGTGAGGGAACATGTGAAGGAGATTTTTTAAATGTGTGTCCACGTGTACTTGTCAGGCTTGTGGCATACATGTTTTCTGTGATGATGGCTGTAATATCTTAGTATCAGTGTTCTTTGGTTTCAGGCTCTAGCTGTCACTTCATGGCCAGCATCCAAAGCCTTAATGTTAGTGCATCTTACTGTGGCTTTATATAGCTGATTGTGGCTGCAAAGTGGAAATTAGGTAAATGTCCTTAGAGTAAAAGCTGATTAATTTTGTGCTCAGATACCTGTTTATCGTAGGTTACAAGTTAATGCAGAACCTGTTTGTCTGGTTTTATTTTTTGGCTGGTTTCTCTCTCAATTTCTTGTTGTCCAGCCTCTTACTCTTTTGATTTAGCAAAAATCACCATGGTTCAAATGCTGCCTTTTGTGTAGGGTAATTATATCTCTGTCTGATGGACACAGCAGATTACTATTGCACTGAGGTGAGAGGCATATCATGTAACAAATGTTCCAGTGCTCTGCTCTTGGGTATTCTTGTTGTTTGGGTATTTTTTTTGTTAACAGAAATGAAGGCTATTTAAAACTTTGTCTGCGAGTTGGTTTTCAGCTGGGAATAAATGTGATCTGCCCAGTTCTGACATGAGTCAGATTTCTGTTGATAACCACCCGCTTTTCCAGGCCTCTGAGAAACAGCTGTAATGCTTTTGCTTTCCCTGGGTAAAGGAGATGAAGTGGGACAAGCTGTGGCTCTTTACTCCTCCCCTCCCTCTTTGCACTCTTCTTCCCTCCACCCCAGTATCTCTCTACCTCAGGAGTTCACTTTAAAATCCAGGCCTCTCATGGTAAGGCTTGGTTTGGCAACTGTAGTGCCAAGGCCCTGCACCCCTGAATGTTCTGTGTTATGGGTGGTGGGTATCACATGTTGGAGGTTTGAATCAGTGCCAGACTCGTGGGCTCCAGTAGCTGCTCATGTGCCATGGGACTGGTGCTCTTTGTCCTGGCTGCTTTTCTTGTCACTGTGTTCACTACCAGTGAGCAATGAGATTTTCTTGCACATTGCTTGTGTTAGAAGTGAAGCAATCCTGTTTGGAGGAGAATGGCAGAGGTTTATTTCATGTATTAATATGAGGTAATCCAAGTAGGATCCCCAGAGTTTCTGTGCAGGAAACAGAGAGCACATTTGTGTGCAGCTCTCGTGCTGTGGGTCCCAGGGCAGGTCTGTGCTCTCTGACTGTGGGAGCAGCCCAGTGTGTGATCCTGGCACATCTGAGCTCATTCTGCAGAAGCTGGGATGGGGCTACAAGTGGCAGTTTGCCCTTTTGGCTGGGCTTCCTGGCCTGCCTTCCCAGCACGGGTGCAGTAGCTCACAAAAGCAGCAGCACTGTGTCCAGAACAGACCTGGAAGTCCACACTCTGCTCTACCTGCCAGTTTAGCGTCTCCAGCTGTGCAATATATGTACATGATCCAAAAACTATACCTTCCACATAGCTTCCTATGCCCTTTTCTTGTAGTTCTCTTCTAATATTATACCAGAAACATGGCAGGTACTTTCTCTCTCTCTCTCTCTCTCTCTCTGCAGGGTATGGCCTATAATGACCTTGCATTAGCTACATGGGGAGCAATTGCAAATTGCTGGAGAAACTCCACTAGTCCCTGTCATATGTTTATGTTGCCATTTCATCTTCACAGAGAAAAAATTCCTGGCTCGCTCCATTATATCCAATATCTACATACTGGCAAAGCTTTAGAAACCCAGTAAGGATAGAACTGAAACAGTGTGAGGATGATCTTCTCGTTGTGTCTGTGGTAACTAAATACAGGAAGCTGGGGATCACTGAAGGTGATGATATTTCTCTGATGTTTGCATCTAATCAATGGAGACCAGCACAAAGCAACAAGTTCCCTTTGTAATATTGGAGAATGGAGTTCATCAAATGTTTTATTATCCCATTGCAGATTGCCAGATCCCAAGATTGGTTGCTTTGTCCTTATTTCAGAAATAAAAATAAAACCAGGTAAAATAAGTAGGTGTTTTCAGGCAAAGGATTTGGTTGTTTCTTATCATCAGTTGTTAGGAATTCCTGGTAAAGCACAGTTACTGTACTTGTCACAACATGTGCAGCTAAGCTACCACAGGAGTCAGGATCTGTAGTTGTAGGATTAAATGAACTCAGTTATGTTTTCCTTTTTAATAGACTGTCTTGAGGTATCAGATCCTGTCTTCAGGCGAGTGATAACTCAGGCTGTCTGACTGATGTCACCAGGATCTCAAAGGAGAAGGAGTAATCCTAAAAATCTCTTCTGGGTGATCCCTTCAGGGACAAGAGAAGCAACTTTTTCCCTTTTTGGAAGAGTTTCTGAACTGAGTTTTGCATTAGCCCTTAGTAAAGGATTAAATGTAGCTAAGCCTTGAGAACTTGTTAGTGCTAAGCAGCTCATGATGTGCAGCAGTAATTGTTACTTCAGAACTTTAAATTGTTTTTCCTTAATGCCTCATTGGAAAAGTATCTTAAAGAACCACTTGTTCTTTAAGAAGCACCAAAAAGCATACAGCATTAGACTGGTTTGAGGGGAGGTTAGAAGCTGTGAGTATTCTTAGAGTGGCTACAAAATTAATTGCAGAAAGCCTGACTATTTGTTCAGGCTTTCCACACCAGATTTCCTGTTCTTGTATGTAAAAGTGGCTGAATTAAGTACACTTTTGACGTAAAAATGTTGTCTCAATAAGTATTATCTAAATACATTTTTTGTCCTCTCTCTTCATAAACACATTGGTGGGAAAATCCATATTGAGTATGAAATATCTTGAAGTGTTGACAAAAATACTGTATAAGAATAGCACTACCAAGTTGGATCAAGGAGCCATTTCATTCAGCCCCTCAGCTCGGGGTAGGGTTCAGTGAGGAGCCATAATGGAGAGTACAGATTTGGCAAATCATGGAGTGATGCTCCTTTTGAATACATTCAGCCTCCAGCAGTCTGAGACTCAGAGGTTTCTGGAGCTGGTGACTTTGTATTAATGACTGTAGATGACTAAATTCATGGAGGGAGACCTCGGGTTCTTTTTGAGCCAGTGTGAGCTTTTTGCATCCAGTACATGAAGTGACAGGGCAATAGAGCAGCTCTTTGACCTTTTCAATTTGCTACCTACTTGTTTTGCTGGATTCTCTTCTCATAATAGAAATAGAGATCATGGACTTATGTTACTGATCATGGACTTCTGTTCTGTTAGATTTCTCACAAACCTGCTCTGTGTTTAATTTCAGCTTGACCAGTCCTAGTGTGTTCCACGTATCATAGAAGCAATTCCAGAATGCTCCTTTGTGTTACCCTGTCTCTGAACTGTGCTGCCCTTTGGGTTCTGCTGTCTTCTGGTTCTTTTTAGAATAAGGAACCAGAACAGTAGAGGCCATTCAAAGTACAAATGCCTTGTGATGCATACAGTGACATGTTAATGGTTTTCTGTATTGTTCTCAATTTCATTATTTTTCATTATAAATAATACTTAGCATATGATTGATTCCTGACTGCTTCTGAACACTGAGCCAGGTTTCTGTAGAAAAGAGCAGACCAGATGTAGCTAAGTCAAATTCAAAGAATGTCAGCATCTCTTGCTTTTTTTCATATTTATCATTGATTTGTGCATTCCAGAGCTTTTTCTATTTTATTTTGGTCTTTTGGGCATTGTGGTGGACATGACAGATGAAGTGGTGAGTAAGCCATCTTTGGAAGAACTAACTTCCTTTACATGTCAGCAGCAGATGGTGTTGAGAGATTAATGGCAGTTTCTGGTTTTATAAGCTGACCAGATTTATTCTCAGTCGTTGCACAGGTAATGTCATGATTTAAATGATTTAAAATCTCAGCTTTTCCTTTTCCTCCTTCTGTGTTGACCACTATAGGTTGGTTTGGAAGGTTTTGCTGCTTGTTTCACTGGGTTTATTTTTTTTTGTCCAAGATATAGCAAAGCCTTTCTATTGCTCTGCTCAGTGTTCTGCTTAACCAAAGTAATGGATGTCTAAGTCTTGCATATAGCAAGGAGTGAGATCTGCAGTTCAGGGTTGTGTTACTTGGAAGGATTTTTAAGCAGATATTTGGGAAACATTAGTGATCTGTACCAGATGTCATTTCTGGCCCTTTTACCCCTCTTCTGTCAAGAAAGAAATATATTTTGTAGTAACCCTTAGGCAAAGTAGCAAAAGCAAAATATTTTGATCTGTCTTGGAGCAGTGAGTTCAGCCTCCTTTACAAATTTCCTTGTTTTAGGGTAGATTTCATGTAGGGCTGATGAATTTTAGGTTCTCCAAAAGAGGTCTTTGTCTGCAGACACTAATTTTATGTTTGCCTATTACTATCTTTCATCATCTTTCTATTATAAATGAAGAGATCCAACTGGGCTAACCTTTATATTTTTGATTTTTCCTAAAAGTACCTATTTTTCCCAAAGTACCTATAGGTACCCATGCATCATAAAATGGCAGTGGCTAAAACTGTCAGTTGTCAATAACCAGAAGTTAATTCCCTTGTCAGAAGGACAGTTTAAAAAATTACTATTTTAGAAGCTCACTGGAAGAGGGAAAACTGAATCTTGCTTATATCTTTGTTAAACAAGCCCTGCTGTGCTTGTGTGAGGAGGGGAATTTGTGACCTCACAGCAGCAACTAATGCTAGAAAAGCTTGATTTTGTTTAAATTTTGCTGTTTTGTTTGTTTAGTAAATAAATGCCAACTTGATTGTGTGTTGTGGATGCTTGTGATGAAGTGAAACAATTTGGGATCTTAGTTCTGGTGGAATTGGCAGCACTTTGGTTACGTGCATCATGATTTTGCACTATCATGATTTTGCACTGCAAAGGTTGTCCTATTTTAATATTTATGTGGCGTTAGGGTTTCCCAGGTTTTCTGTATATTTTTGGTGCTGGAAATAAGGGATGTTTCAGAAACAAGCTTCAGCATTGCCAAATTAAGGTAATGTCTGTCTGTTCAGGATTTTCTTGGTTGTCTTCCCCCCACCTGTCTCAGCCTTACTGATTGGACATTTCATCTGTAGAAGAGGAGGACCTGCTAGGTCTGTGTAACAGCAGAACCTGTGACGCTTCTCATGCCTGCCTTTAGGTATGGGAATTCATTTTAAAGGTCTTGATCTCTAAAGCAAAGTGGTACTTGGACTATGTCAAACTAACAGAGCCCTTTTATGCCAAATCAGCATTTGTTCTGTTTAAGCTTAGTCAGCTGCCTTCAGAAGTGTTCTTGTTATCAAAAAAAGAGGGTGGAGATAAGTCTCTGCCTTCACCAGAAAACAGCACCTGTAAATCTGTGGCCTTTTGGCAGTGCTGTCTGGACTTGAGTTTTTCATTTTTCTAACAATATTGGGATTCAGAACATGTACCCGTGCTGTCCTGGTTGTTTGTGAGCTGCCAAGAGGAGGATACCTGTTCAGAAAGTGTCTTGGGAAAACTCCTTTAGGGTGTAGAAGAGTGCTAAAGATAAGATCCTGTTACAGATTCTGATCTTGAAGAATGTGAAATCATGGTACATGCAGATAACAAGCTACATATGGATATGGCATTCTGAAAATCTGTAGGTATGCTGAGATGATTTAGCTTTCATTCAGTTACCCTGTGTGAAGTTCATATGGAAATTGTTCAGAAATAATAATTTCTCATGCCAGAGTTCCACATGGCTCTCCAGTTATGTTTTTACAGCCTTCTGTAGCATCTTGTATCCACACTATCTTATATACCCAGATACCACATCAAAAGTTTAAACCTTTGAGGCTGAGTGAAGGTTACATACACAGGATATAGGCTGAAATCTTTTTCTAGTACTCAGTATAAAAGGTGGCCTTATTCATTCTAATCAAACATTATCTAGTTTAAATTTCTGAAACATGGAACCTTTCGTTAATAAGCCAGTAACTTAAAATTTAGGGGGTCATCTAAATGAAAATGCAGAAATTCAGTAAAACAGCTGAAGTAAACTAATCTCCACATTTTTAAGAAAGACTGAGGATTGGGAAGTGCTCCAGAACTCACGTTTTACTGAATCTGTGAATGACTGAATCTGTTTCTCTTCAGCTCTTTACTCTAAAAGAAGAGTTGTGTCCTAGTTACTAAAATATCATGTAAAGTTTATGTCTGAAGTACTTGCTTATGTAGTGTTTGGGTAAAGGAAGACTGTCGATTTGAGTAGACAGATTTGCTTTTAAATGAAATTTTCTCATCTGCTAGAGACTTGCTAATGAGGGAACCAAAGCCAGAAAAAAAAAAGAATTGAAATGGAAACAGGAGTTTACTGCTTGATCTGAAAGAGAAATTTGAAATTCTGTCTTGTTTTAAAGTCCACAATCTACATTCTAAATCCCTATCTAAACTTAAATGAATTCTATTGTCTTTTGTTTGCTTTCCCTCCTGGAGAGAAGGGTCCTGCATGGTGATACTCGACTTGCTGACCACCAACTGCTTTAGATGAGTTTTTGGGAAGAAACAGAGGAAGCAAACCCATTGTCATAAAACTTAATACATTTCAAACAGCCTCAGCCAGCACAGAAGAGTTTTCAGATCTGCAGTGATTTTCTTCAGCATTTTTTGATGTTATTTTATAGCTTTACCATCTAAGCATGTTGAGGGGGGGAAATAATCTGGGTTGTGACAGGAAGATGAAAATATATTGTTTTCTGCAAACATAATTTTTCATACTGTCAGATTTGGCCCCCTTTTAGTGATAGAAGAAATTAAGTGGTTAGTAATAGAAGAAAATGAAAGATAACTTGATGAAATATATTTAATGTAATTGCTCTCAAAATTGAATTTGGAAGATTTTAGTTAAATCTATAGTTTGGTATAAAACACTTACAAATCTGAAAAACTTAAGCCAATTCAGAACAGAGTTTGTTTGCTTTTCTGTTTTGATGTAGGCATTTCATGTCCTCTTCCCCCTCAGTCTTCACCTCACTGTATATTTTATGAGGTTGTTGCAGGTTTAATTGTGCAGATATGGATGCAGTGGCCTTTTGGGAGCTGCAGTCTTCTGAATGCTCTGTTGAAGTGTCCTCTTCTGTTTTACTGAAGATGGAACATGAAACTTTGCCAGTTCACTGCTTCTTTCTTTATGTTTCCTCATCCTTCTCCATTTTGTAGTAGTAATTCCTCATTTTTCCTTAATCATGTGAGGTTCTGGTTAATTCTTCTGTCTGAAACATTCTCTCTGTAGGCAGTGGCTTGCCAAGTATGTAATTGCAGAGCATTCTTCCATTACGTAGTGAACAGAATATAACAAGTGAAAAAAACTTTGGTTTTATTCTTAATGTATTCAGTTACTTGTCATATATCTCAATATACTCCCCCACATCCCAGAAGGTGGGAGCTATTTGGATAAACATTGGGCCTCTCAGGCCCTTTAGGGATAAAAAGATTTACTATAATGTGTGAATTATAATTAAAAAAACCAAACAAACTTAAAAACCACTTAGGCAGTTAGGGTTGTGAGGATACTGTATTTTTATAGACAGAATCGCTTAAAATAAGCACTGGCCATTTCTTAACAGACTTAAGTTGCCACATTTTTTATTTGAAGCAATAGTACTTCTTGAGGAGTTTGCATTGCCTTTGATCAGCTGTAGTTGTAGTTTTGGGGTTTGAAGTGATTTGAGTTAATGAGATTTTTGTCATCAGTCACAGAGTGGGAAGCAGCCATTTCTCTGTCACTCTTGGGGACAGTACCTGCATCACTGGGTTCCTTTGGCTAAAGACTGAATGTTGATTAGTCTTTTGTCATAGAAAATTCCTGAATTTTCCATGGAACGAGAGCTTTTCTAAGCTCATAATTGTTATGGTGGTTTTGTGAGGAAGGAAGGCACAGGATTGCTGTCCTGTTACTTGGATTTTTCCTTTCTTAGGTTATAATGTCCTTAGTCATTGGGGAATTCAAGCAGCAGAACATTACAAAAAGAATCTTTTTTGTTCTGTTCTATTGCTCCCTTCTTCTCTAGACACACCAACCACCTCTCCTGAACCTCTGAAAGGAATTAAGTTTTTTTCTACAACCATTTCCTTAATTCTCTACCTGTGCTGATAGGCAGACAAGACAAGATAAAATGTTTTCTCTTTTATTTTCATTACACAGGTCCATGAGAGACAGTAGGAGTTTCAGTTGACAAAGCACAGCACAAGTAGGGAGCAGGCAGAGAAAAATAATGTGGGTTTGGTCAGCAACCAATCTGAGCTTTTTCCATGGTAAATCTTAACCTTTTTTCCGTAGGAATTAAATAGGTTTGACTAGGTTTCTGTGTTCTAACTTCAATTCAAAATACTTTTTAATTGCATGTGTTCTGTTTAGGGGCCTTGATTATTTTGGTTTTGTTTCTTTGTAATGTGAGGAGCTTTGTTTTTATCCTGACCAGCAGTCTGTGTTTGTAGCAGTGATAGTCTGTTGTAGTGAAAGTGGAAGTTCTTTGGTACAGAGTGAAACTGAATTGAAAATGAAAACGGAAATACCAGATATCTGCAGCTTAAGCTGTTCAATATGTACTTCCCAGTTACATTACACAGAAAAGAGCATTTCCTCTCTTGACTTGTCTTAATGGTTCATATATGTTTGTTCAATATTAAATTCTTGTGAGGTACTCACCAGTTCTCAACACTGTTCTTTGTATGATCCCTTTGTGACAATTAGCAGAGGAAGGTTTTTTATGATTTCTATACCTTTTCAAGTTTATATTGTGAAGCAGTAGTTCTTTGATGCCCAAGGTAATTTGCAATAATTTTGAAGGGTTGTAATTCCTTGCATATGTGTGCACATGAGCACATACACACAAAATAGCTGAAACAGACACAAAACACCACTGATAAATTTTTAAAAGGATAAAGTAATCTCAATCTGACACCACCTAATAAGCCTTCCAGGTGTTTTTTTTAAAATTACCTTTCTCTCTTGTTTACTAAACATTCATCATGGTGTTTTCATAGCAGAGTCTACAAACAAACCTAAAGCTCTCAATACAGTAAAGATGCTGTCCTTAAATGAGTTTGGATTTGGTCATTTTAAGGTACTTTTAAGCTTTGAAATGACCTATTATTCATGGTGTGTTCTTGTCTCATCATATTCTTTAGGCAGATTAGAACTAAATGGAAGTTGATTGGGTTCTTTTGAGCAAGTGTAGCCAAAATTAATCAAATACTAGTGTTTTCTATGGCCAAGCCACTTCTTTGGGCTGGTAGAATGCTGACAGCAGTGTTGTAAATTCTTGTCAGTCTACCTGTCACTCATTGCCTGTGAAAGTGCTGAGGGAATGACAAACAAATCTGTCATGTGTTAAGGAAAGAGGAAAGGCATGTTAAATTTTATTTTATTTTTCAGTCCTCAGCCTATTGCAGCTGCTGGCCTAGATGAGTTTTTGAGGATGCTGCTTCTCTTCAGCTCATAGTTTCTCAAAGGAAAACTCGGTTGCTATAAAGGAATTACTCAATTTTCACACTCCACATCCTGCTGGACAAAATAAACTTGAAATCCATCTAGCTGCCTTTCCAAGGAATTGTTTGATTACTCCAGAGAGTCAGGAGTTTCTGTGTCTGCCATACTGGGTAGTGCAAAGCCTGAGGAATGGCCTGTGCACTCAGTGTTAGGATTAGTCTGCGTGGGAGTCATCACCCCCTCACCTCGGCATTGCCCATGTGTGTAAATTCTCTGCAGCCCCATGTTTGAAAGGGGAACAAAATCCTCAAATTCCATAAAGCAGAAAAGTGATCTGATCCCAAGCTGTTTCCTTCTGGTGTTTAGCATAGCTGGTTTAAAGTTTGGGGCTAAGGTGACAGCTAGGGTGACTGAGGTGGGAGTTCCTGAGGTGGGAGTTCTCAGGCTGCAAAGCTTGCCTGTAATTAGGGAAGGAGAGATGAAGGAAATTGTGCAATTAAATGCTTTTAATTCTGGCAAAACTGCAGTAAAAGGTAATGGGATGGGGCATGTGCAGGGCAGTCCAGATTTACTTAGCAGTGACAGAGAGTGCTCTGTGCTCCTCTGCAGCACGGGAAACCTGGTGACATTAATGGGTAGGAGATCTAATTACAAGTGAGAACAATTTCAAGAAATAAAAAGTCATGAAAAAGACAAGAGAGAGCCAAAATCTAAGGGGATTCAGAATCAAAAATAGTTTGATTTTGTGTGATGTTCCCTTTCTTTACAGTTGGATTCTAAACCAGGAGTGTCCCATCTTAATTTGTTTGCCTAAGTATCATCACAGGAAGAATTGGTCCAGCCTTGCAGGAGGAGGCATTCCCTCACACCCAGCCCCAGGACTGTGCTTCGAGTCCTGCCTCTCCATCTTCCACAGGGGCAGTCAGATGCCCTGTGCTGTCTGACCACGTATTGTTAGGAGTTCAGACTTCCCTAAACAACAATTTCTGTTTCCTTTGGAAGGAAAACGAAACTGCAAGCCGAATTATGTTTTTTCTGTACCATTTTGTAACTTGACAGTGATCTCATATTCTTTAAAAATGCAGAGAATTCAAGTGTCTCATAAAGAAGCTTCAGTCCTCAGTGTATAAGAGAGATGCTTTGAGGGGATTGAGTGGCAAATTTGTCTAGAAATTATTTCTTTCTCCCCTGGCATTAATAATTAAAATATCCCTGCCTGGATACTGAAGTAAAATCTATACATATGACTGCATTTGGTTTGCAAAAATGTTTCTGAGAGGAAGTATTGAAGAAACTGTTGCTGTCCTACAGCTGCATGTCCAAAGTGCATGCCAGGAATTGCACCTCATTATTTACTGTTGAGATGCCTATTGAATACATCAGAGCAATTCCCAGAATGAGAAAATCAAACCAAAGCAGAATGATGTGGGAAAGTAAGATGGAAGTGAGCAAGTGGTGATATTTTCTGTAGACTTTTAAAAAATCTTGGATGAGAGCTCCATGGCTATAGAATGCTGTGCTGTATTTTGCCATTTTTTTAAAGTATGAACATTTTATCAATAGAATAAAACGTTAAGTACACCAAGCCTGCCATAGATAAACCTTGCAGGTTTTGTCAGAGCCTGTCATTTTCAAGTATTTTATCAAGATTCAGTATAGTAAAAGAATCTTGGGCATTTCTAAAATTTTGTGAGGTGCTTGTAGACTCATTGGAATGTGATATTCACCCCTGTACTGCCTCCCCTTTTGTGTTATGCTGCAGTTAGAGGCATTGCTAGAGCCTTTTCATTATTCCAGCCAGCTCCCTCTGACCAGAGTCATAAATCTTGGTAGCTTAGTTGCACTTTCTGAAGAATACAGGGAGTCATAAATTAAAAATGAGTTTCAGACTCCTGAGTAACTTTGGCATTTCTGAAAAGTTGACTCATTGAAAAAAAATTTCATCCTACCTCTTCAGTTAAAGTGCTGAATTTGGTTTGTGTGTGTTAGGATTATTGTTTTTCCAGACCTGCCCCTGACATACAGCCTTCTTAATTTTTAGCTTTTAAGCATAACTTTTCACATCATGTTGAACTGCTAGAAAGAGCATTTGATTTTTCACATCTGCTTGGAATCTTAGGTCTGTTGAGTGCTGGGCTTGAGGCAAGCTCACTGGAGGGGTTTTCTGACAGTCCTAGAGAATCCTCAGAGAGCCAAAACCCTTGAGATACAGGAATGTAGCTCTAGCTGGAGTCACATGAACCAAGTCTGAATTTATCAGAAAAGCTGAATCACTGGATGAGTAATTGTCCCTAGCAATCAGAGGACATGGTTTCATGTATATTTACCAAGCAGAGCTTTAAAAGTTTTGAGAAATGGATTTCTGAGTATGTTGAATTTTAGGGGTCTTGACTGGGTATACCTTTATGTTTGAGTTGCTAATAAATCTCTATGCAATTGCATAAAAAAAGATTTTAGTTGTGTTTAGAAAATAATGTGTAATTATTTATGGGAATATTTTCTGGATTTGAAAATCTATACAAGGTGAAGTGACCTACTCTGATTCATCATAATGCTCCAAGTACTTGCTTTTAAATTCTAGATTTCTGCTTTCTTAACTGTCTTCTTTCTTTCTTCTTGCCACTTGTAATTAATTTTAACTGCCTTTTGAATGATGAGCTGGTACCATACAAGATGAATAATGAATGTTGCATATAAATTTAGTCCTAGAAAATTAAAACGGAGATTCAAAATATGTGATTTTATAAAACATGTGATATTTCTGTAATGAGACACCTTCTGTGCTTTTGTACAGAGTTAGTGGTTACCTAGATAAAGGTGCATTCTATTTATATAATCAAGTAGAACAGATGAAAACTCAGCTAGCTCTGTGAAATGGTTTTAGTTGGTGAATAGATGTCTGTGTTGCTGAACTTCATTATAATGTAGTAAAAATGTGTCTGTCGTAGGGAACATGAAACACCCTTGTAGCTAAATCTATCCCTTGAAGTGGAACTAGTTCTGTAATTGTTTCCAATAGCTAAAATAGCTTTAGAGCATCAACGGAGCACTCACAAACTTTTACTGCTAGAACTGGAACAGAAAAAAATATCAAAAGTATATGGGGAATGGTTCATGTTACAAGTTCTCAGTATGTGAAAACACAGCTGAAAGATGGAGGACTTGGGGTTTTAAAACTGGTTATTTATGTAGTTTCTATTCAGACATAAAGACTGTTCTAGTCTGTTCTAGTCTGGGGTTTTTGTTTGGTTTTGGTTTTTTGAGGTTTTTTTTAAAATCTGATAGTACATTTGTGTGCATAGCACTTAACTTGATTAATAATATTTAATACAGAGGGAGGTTGACTCTTCCACATCTACATCCAGTGTTCAGGGAATATATTTGAAATCAAAGTAAGTGTTCCTGATGGTCTCTCAGCAGTTACTTGAAAAGATAAAGGCAAACCACAACTTACTTGCCAACATTTCTAATTAAAAACAAAACCATAACTGGAATGTGGATGTTTTTCACTGTTAGAGAACAAAAGGTATGATTTAAAGCTTAAAGTTTTCATTACACATGAAGTGCAATTTTTATTTACTGGCAAACATGACAGCACTTTATTCTTATGAACTGTTTCTTATTTTCCTCCTATTACCACTGGTGCATATCTGAAAAAAGATGATGATCAGTTTGACTTTTTTCTTTTTATCTTTTAAGGCTCCTGCTAAGAGAGATCCAGCTCAAAGTACCATCAAAGAGGAAAAAGTCCATCTGTTGAAGTATAATATAGGAGATCTAGTGTGGTCAAAAGTGTCTGGTTTCCCGTGGTGGCCATGTATGGTTTCTGCTGATCCTGTTCTCCATGCCTATACTAAACTAAAAGGTATGTCATTCAGATTTCTTTAGGTATACAAAATGATTGCTTTGGAAGAATTCTGTTCTTCATCTATGCAGTTGATTAGCAACTTGTCAACAGGAGTGTTAAAATCATGTAAATGCTGTTCTTGAGCATATAGCAGTGTGTCTTTTAACTCAAGTGTTCTCTGGAAGATACCAAAATTGTGATCTGTCAAACTGTGTGGAGTCTTGTTAAAACAAGAAAAAAACAAACCTGGCAGTGTTTTTCAGTGTTTCTGTGGAGATGCTTGGTGAATTGATACAGGCTAAAAATTTTATTAAAGCTGATGGGAATTAAATATTCCTGATGATTATGGTTTACTAAAAGCAATCCATAATTCAGGCATCTAAATTTTCTCTGATTCATAGAGTCATTACTGATATCTACAGACAATATTGGTTGATTTTATATGGAACTACCAAGTTTGATTGAAATTTTTAGGTATGAATCTGTACAATTTCTTAATCTCATTTGCTCCTTTGTTCTCTCTTCTGATACATGAAACTTTTGAGGCTTAGTAGCAATAAATATTTAGACTACACATTAAGAAAGAGTTGGAAGGGCTGAAGGCAGTGAAGCATGGGGGTGGATTGCCCAGAGAAATGGTCTGCTCTCATTCATAGGAGGTTTTTAAGAACAACTTGAATTAATATCTCCAGGATTATAGCTAGATTCAAAATTGGTAGTAAACTAAATGGCTTCTTGAGAACCTTTCAAGCATTCATAATACAGTTGTTAAAATGGTTATTACAGACTCCTCAGACAAATATTCCTTGTAGCAGTTTTTCAGAGTTTGGATCAGGCAGTCCTTGTCATTTTTAGTCTTTGGATTATTAGGTCTATTATGACATAAAGGGATGGATTTTGAGAGTAGTACACCTGTTTATTTGTTCCTAACAATTACTCTGTTCCTTGAAAGGAGCAAGGTTTCTGTTCATTATCAAGATTCTTTGTGATAGATCTTTATCAGAACCTATAGAACAGACCCAGGAAAACCCAGTACCAAGTACCTGAATGCAGCCTGTGCAGCATGAACAGAAAGAAGGGCTCACATACTTCATAATGTTCATTTCCTTCTCTTTGAAGTGATGGGAATGATGGGGATTTCTCATATTTGCTCTGCAGTTGGTTTGGGCCTGCTTTTTCCTTGAGGAGTTTAGTCAGGGTCTGGACAGCCATCCTGACTACTAAATGCACTCTGATGTGTGTCTTTCCATCAGTAGGTATTTCCAGTCCTATCTTCCATCTACTTTTTATTATTTAGACACAATCAAAAGTCTCTTCTTGCAAAAAGAAAAGGTCTTTTATAAGGGAGCTGTGCAGATATTGAGCTACATGTCTATATTTCTCATTTCTAGGCTTAGGATCAAGTGTTTATAAACAGTTTGAATATCTGGATGTTGATACTTGATTTGATCATTCCAGATGATTAGGCTTGATAAAAATTAATGACTTTCAACTTGTGGGAAGTACATTTTTGTCTAGGAAAGTCTGTACTGAGTCTGGCTAAAGCCCCATCTCATTGAATATCCTGTCTGGCTGTGGTCAACCACAGATGCTCAGATACAGAGAAACACCAGGGAAGTGGTGGGTTCCCAGAACACTCTCCCAAACTGCTAATAACTAGTTATTTCAGGATTCTATGGACCAAAAATTAAATTTCCTTATGTAACAACCGTTAATGAATGCCAATTTTTTTATCCAGGAGCATCGGTACAAATTCGACTCTCTAAAAATACCTGAAGATTCACCACTAGGTTCAGTGACTATTATTTAGTCACTATTATTTAGTCTCCTTAATTAGGCAATTGTAACTGTCCAGCATTACAGTGCAAAAGGAGCACAGTGTCTGTCTCCTTGGCAAATGGGCTGTGGGCAGATCTTTACAGGTGGTTGGAAACATAGGCTGTGGCATCTCTGTGTGCAGCCAGGGCATCCTGGTAAAATGGATTAAGCTCTGTAGTCACTACTTAAGCATTTTGTTGATGAGCACAAAGTAATTACTGTGCAAGAGAATTGTTCCTGACTGTGCAACACTGGAACATATGTTACACTACTGATTGCATGTGTGATGTTTACAATCCCAAGACTTTCCCTATGCCCTTCCTCTAGATTCTCATATCTGATCTCAGATGAGTCATTATTGTTCTTGTAGTTCTCAGAGATGTTTTTATATATAGTGTAAGTTTGTAATTGTTATAAAACATGACATGTATATATTAAAATTGTTGCCCAAACCATTCATTAGGTTGATTTCATATTACCCTTCCAGATGCCACATTTTACAAGATTAATCCCCTACTAAAATAACTGTTGGCTGAATCACCATGAAAAGAAAGTTCTTTCTAACTCTAGAAACCCCAAAAATAGTGTATGAAGCAATCAACTAGATCTGTTTGGTGACTAAGCCTGAAGACATGAATATTCAAATGGAATCTAGACCTAGTCTGAAGTCACCTGGAACAGAGAATTGTGGCTATTACTTGTACTTACTGGGTGTCCATCCTTACCTGAATTCCTCTGCTGTCCACTCTGAGTGTTGGACAAGCTGGTGTGGTGACACTGGAGGAACCACAGATACTGTTGGGAGCATAACTGATCTAGCAGGATTGAATTTGCAAACACAGAAGTGCAGGTTAAAACCTTTTCTGTTTTTAAACAAGACCATAATTTGGACACTTAGCAAATCTACAAGTTCTAATGAACAAGGTGTTAGAGGACATCCTAAGTGTGGCCTCTTAGCTCTGCCTTATAGAAAATCATTGTTACCTATGAACCTTTTGATGAATTTTGAAAGTGGTTTCTTCCCCCTTCTCTGTAGAATAGCTGAGACCTTTGGAAGGGAAAGGTCTGTTTTGTACCACAGTGAGACAATATTCCTCTTGTTTTTCTAGGGGAAAAAAGGGAATGTTTTTAGTTTTAGAAGAAAAAATGTTTCTTATTTAGGTTTCAAAATTGTCCACTTATCCCTCCACTCTCCCTTCTGCCAGCCAAATCCTTTATTGATTTCTTTGGTTCCTGAAAAATCTTGATTAATATGAGGTTTTGATTGGTAAAACCAGATGAAGTATGTGTCTCTGTTTAAGAATATTGAAAGGTAAGGTCTAGGAGACTCAGAGAGGAGGCTGAGTGCACAAGCTCTCCAAGCTGTGGAACTTTCTCAGGGTTCATTGAGAAGTGAATGCTTAATTCATTTTCAGAAACACCCAGACTACATGTAAAGTTAATATACATGGAAAACTGATAGGTGATTCTAACATTAAATACCAGCAAGAACATGCTTGGCTAAATTAATTCAAACTATTGAGCTTTTGGGTCAGACTTCATGCATTGTATCTCAGAGATTTTCAGGCTGGTTTAAGTGGGTTCTTGAAAGGTTATCCAGTTTTATTGTGCTTTTGTTATGGCAGTGGTAGCAGCTTACAGACTTCAAGTCTGAAAGTGCAGAGTCTTACCAGAGTCTATATCTTAAATACACGTGTTTTTTTTAATTTTCAGGACAGAAAAAGAGTTTTCGTCAATATCACGTTCAGTTTTTTGGAGATGCCCCAGAGCGAGCCTGGATATTTGAGAAGAGCCTGGTGCCTTTCAAAGAAAAAGACCAGTTTGAACAATTATGCCAAGAGAGTGCAAGACAAGCTCTCACTAAAGCAGAAAAAATAAAGGTAAGAGGTCACCAAATCAGGCCAGATTTGGAGCTTTTTATTTTAGCATTACAAGTATGTACGGATGTAAGAGATATAAATATAGGTAGAATATAAAGCTTAAAGACAGCTTGTTTTACAGGAGCTTAGAGTCTTACATCTCATTTAGATGCAAAGGCTGGGGTGATTCACCACTGTTTGTTACTCAGCAAAAGTTAATACTCTTCTGCTTTGTGATGGATTCATGTGTGGTATCAGTGCTATCAAATACAGCTCCTTCTGAACTCTGAGTTACAGATCTGCATGGCAGTTAGTCTCTTGGGATTGTTCTGTTACTGTCAGCATTTTGAAATCACAAGTGGGCAGATTCCTGACACGGTTGTCTCCTCTTGCAGATGCTAAAGCCGGTGTCGGGGAAGCTGCGGCCGCAGTGGGAGATGGGTGTGAAGCAAGCCAGTGAAGCAGTGGGCATGACCCTGGAGGAGCGCAAGGCCAAGTACACCTTCATCTATGTCAGGGACAGACCTCATCTCAACCCTCGAGTGGCAAAGGAGGTTGGCATTGCCGTGGAAGCCTTGGAGGAGATGGATGAGTCAGCCTACTCCAGTGAAGAAACCTCTCCAAGTCTGAAATCGGTGAAGGAGTCTGGCATTCCCAGCAAGAGGAGGAGAAGGACATCAAAACTGTCTGCCACTGATGATGTGCAAGAGAGCAGTCAGTTGGAGGATAAGAATACGACTCCTCAAAAGTCATCTGAACAGGCAGAATCCAAAAGAGGGATAGGCTCCCCTCTCAATAGAAAGAAAACTCCAGCGTCTACTCCACGAAGCAGAAAGGGCGATGCAGTATCTCAGTTCTTGGTCTTCTGCCAGAAGTACAGAGATGAGGTTAGTCTCTTTTAGCTGTTACTGTTGTTGATTGCCTCTTCTCATTTCTGTACTTGAAGAAACTTCTTGCTTAAGTAAACAAAAATTAATTATTACTGCAAAATCCATAATATTGTGGGTTTGACAGGGTATGCCCGCATCAGATCTTATTCTAGACAGAAATAGAGAAAAAAGGGAATGTAAGTGAGCAATATAAACAAAATGGTGATAACTGCCTTAGTATTTCAAGCAAAGGTTGTGTTAGTATCTTCCCACATAAACTTGTAGTCCTTTGTATTAGCCATACTTTGTCTTTAATGTATGTACAATATAATACATATGCATACAAATATGCTCAGGCAAATACAACAAAGATTATGCTGTTTTTGACAATCTGCTTGTAGATAGCTTTTACATTCTTTCTGATGACATGGCTCAGTTGCTTCTGTGTGTTCCCATATCTTTGAACACCTCAAAACCTAATTTACTTACCTGCAACCTTTTGCTGAGCTTCAAAAGAAGCTGTTTACCAAAGCTTATAAAAATCACTGTCAGTGTGTGCAATCTACTGGGACAGAAACTAGGCATTTACACTCCAATACAAGGTAGAATAAATAAATATTATCAACATTTTTTAGGAAAACTGTTAGAAGTTTAAAAGCATTACTGCTCGTGTAGCTCATTACTTTAAAGTCAGGACTATAATTTTTCAACCTTTTGCTCCATTTGCAGTACTATTCCATGATCTGAAGCTAGTGTGNAAACTGTTAGAAGTTTAAAAGCATTACTGCTTGTGTAGCTCATTACTTTAAAGTCAGGACTATAATTTTTCTTCCTTGCAACCTTTTGCTCCATTTGCAGTACTATTCCATGATCTGAAGCTAGTGTGATATCTTATGTTTTCTTGTACTATTCCATATTGTTCACAGAAGGATCAGGACAGTAATGGTGACTTTGTCATACACTTTAGCTGTTGAATGGTTGACTTCATTATAGTGTATTTGTATTAGAAAGGAATTAATATTTGTAAACTTTATAAAGAAATATTGGAAAGCAGATTCTGTTGTATGGAAATCAATTAGTCAGTTAGTTGTGGTTCAACTTGGAATCTTTGGGATCATTGAAACTTAAGCTAATGTTGAGAATGAAAATGAGCATAGTGTTACATAAACCTTTTAGTGGCTTTGGTTAAACTGAGAAGAGCATTGGCATTGCAGTTTGCTGGCTCTGGAAAGGAAATGGTTTTGTAGCCAGACCATTAAAGACAGATTTTGACTTATTAATTATGAAAAGCTGTATGGGTAAATCATCTGTCTCATGTTGGAGACACATAAGTTCTATTCACAGTTCTTCTGTAAATGACATTGCAAGAGGGAATTACCTTGGCCTTCAGTATACGTAGCAAAAAGTCTTTTGCAATATTGAGGGACGTAAAATTGCTTCTCTGGAAGAAATGAGATTATGATGGCTGGCTTTATGGACTCTTAGCCAAACATACCTTGCAGAAAAGAGATGTGCTGAGTCTCTGATATTTCTATTTTTCGTGACAGTTATCAGGCTTTGTTCCCTACTGTGGTTATACTGTAATTCTCAAATTAATAGCTGGAAAATATGAAGACTGTTGGAATATATGAAACTGAGGAAATGCTTTTTCTTCACTGTCATTTCAGGAAATTGAAAAACTTTCTTAAACTTGAAATTCTCACTGATGATAGTGGCTAATGTTGCACAAGGTTTAAGTAGAAGGAAGTTAGCTTAAAAATATTGCATATTTTTAGAGAGAGGACATTTTCCTACCATTTCTGCCTAGAACACCTTTTAATAAGATCTATCATGAAAACCCAAATGTGCCTGAATGTGTGATCCATTCTAGCAGGTACAGAACACTTGTGTGAGTAGAACAGAACTAGGTTGTGAAAGCTGCAGATACCTCTAACTGATGATCAGAAGAGGCTGTCTTCCCTTTGTCTTGACTGGAATTTGACTGGCAAAGTGAGGAAATGCCACTTTAGATATTTATCTAGACTGAAAGACTTTCTGCCTTTCACATTGCTTTTAAAATGGCCAGTTCATGCCATTGGTGGAAGGTGGAGGTTGTCTCCAATCTTGTTTTTGGAGTGTCCCCTTCCCTTAGGCTTGTCTGGTTCAACTTGCATGATTTTCACCAAGCATTTGTTTTGTTGTGCTGTAGATGTTCTGATGCTTGAGAAGGAGTGATAATGTTGGCTAAAAAACAAACCTGGTTTTGAGCTACTTGTATTGGTGGCATTGGAGAGTTTAGTGTATGGCTTTCTTAGTTTTTGTGTGTAGAAACTTAGAAAAAAGGAACATTACAGACCCAGAAGAGGCTGGCTGTCCCCAGTCTTGGGAAGGGACAGAAGTGAAAGGGATGACTGAAGACTGCTCTTGCTGGGGACCTCTAATAATATCAAACTCTCTTAAAAGCAGAGCCATTTCTGCTGTGTCTTGCTTGGAGTCTGGCTTTGTGTAGTAGTGAGATTCATATATTGGTTTGATTTTATTATTATTTAACTGCTGGAGCATGTTTTTAATGATTTAAGAGACACATTTCCCACATCCCTGAGGGAGGTGCTGAAAGCTTGGAGCACTTTTGTGGTTGTAGTGACACATTAAGTATTTTATGCTGTTACCAAAGGAGTAAAGATGTACTTTGTAATGTTGTATTATGTACTTCCCCTGTGAAAAATATGAGCCTAGTAAGCATTGGAAGGATCTGACTGAAGATAAAGGTATCATTCAAGTGAGAGGCAGACAGCTACACTGTTTACTTTAATTGATTTGGACCTTGAGTCTGTTGTGAGGAAAATTAAGGAATAATTTCACTAACAGGGAGACTTTGGAGAAGACTACTGAGCATTTTCCTTGGAGGCTTTATTTGCAAGGGTCCCTTCACCATTAAGAATTCAGTGTCTTTTCCTTGTCATTTCACAGTACTATTAGTCAGCTGAAAGTTATTTTTGTTCTTATTTTTTTGAGACTGGAGGTAATGTTTATGTCTATCTCATTTGTCCAAATCAATTTAGTTATTTCTTGGAGAATTAAATAGCTCTGTGCCTTCATTGAGCACAATGACCTGTACATTTGTGACAACAGTCAAAATTGATGCTAATTTCATGTCATGAAAAAGTGAGATTTGTGGAAGGGGGTATCTTGTGAGTTTATGTTCCTCCCTTTCAATAATGTGAATCCAGTTGTTGGATTTTAATCAAACTTTGGGTAGAGACTGTCAAAGGTAGTTGTATTCCTCAGCCTTATGTAGATGAATTATGCCAAATAGAAACAAGACAATTCTTAATACTTGACTAGGAGAAAAATTAAAGCATGGATTTCCATACTAGACACTGACCAATGGAAGGAAGGTACTGCAGCTGTTTTAACACCTGGAAAAGCAACAGTTACACTTTGATAACAGGAAATGTAGTTTTAAGACCCTAAATTTTAAGAAATTAGGTTTAATCATGTCACCTTATCAGAAAAACTGTGTTTCTGTTCTGTTGAATCGTGGGACTCCTTGAAGGATTGGCTTTCTTGACCTGATTTTTAATTTGCTCTGTGTTTCTGGGGTATCAGTTGCATCACTCAGATAGGATTTTGGGGAATGCTGGGTAATGAGATGAGAAGGATTGTTTTAAATGTACTGCTTAATTTCTGTGCAAGCGTGGAGTTTTTTGGCTAGCATGATTAATCAAATCTGATTTTCCTTAAGTAGAAGTGGGGTACACTGAAGGAGTTTGGGAGGATTTTTCCTTTCTTTTTAATACTGTTTTTTTTTTTTTTTTTTTGTGTTGATTAAACTTCTAGAAACTCTATTAAACTCCATGTTGATGGATATTGTGTGTCCTGCTTATGACACTAAAAAAGATGCACAGCTTGTGAGTTTCTAGTGTTCATATGCATGATACAGAAATGATGAATCATTACAGGAAAATGTTGCATCAGATGCTAACTTGTGTAAATCTCTCTGCTGATTTAGATGTACTGAGTTCTATGATTAATGAGTTTTGCTGTGAATTTATGGATTTCTTTCTAGGCAAGCATATATTCCAGTATTGCTTGCCTGTCGTTTGTGAATATATATTTAAACTTCATTGAGAAACAATACATTTTTTTTTTGAATGACCACAGGACAAGATTTATACTTGCTCTACTTACTCCATTTTTTGAATGGTAAAGGGCAAATAGATACTTCCAAAATTAGCTTTAATACTTCTGAATAAGCTAGTCAGTTTTTTTAAAGACACAGAGAGAGAAGTGGTTATTCAAAGCAAAACTGGATACAGTAGGTTTTATTCTAGTTCTGTCTACAGCAGAAATAATTGATAACTTGTTTGTATCCAGTTTTCCAAAGTGATGGGAGTGTGTACACCATTCTTTCCAATGGTCACCTTTTTTTTAATTCAACCCTATTTCTGCATGTATAGGTGGTTGCTGAACATCCAGATGCTTCAAGTGAGGAGATTGAAGAGCTGCTTGAATCGCAGTGGAACATGCTTAGTGAAAAACAGAAAGCTCGCTATAACACAAAGTTTGCCATAGTGACCTCTCCCAAATCTGAAGAAGACTCTGGTAAACGTAAAACTGTGCTAGTGTACTCTAACTAAATTTGATATACATAGTGGCATTAAACTAAGCACATATTTGAGACCCTGTAGGGAAAACAGCTTTCACTGTTTTCCACTTTTAATTCTTGGTGTTTGTGCCAATAGCAAAGGAATGCCAATGGTTACAATAAACGCAACCCATGAAGTCTACATTTCTTGCTCATTGTTCTGAAAAGTTGTTATATGTAAACCTTCTGCTGTTTAGACATTGCTGATTTCTCATTCTTCTTCTGCCCATAAGCAGCTGCCATTGCATCCACTGCTTGTTACAAGTGGATGGTGGGAAGGGAAGATGAAGTGTTACTGCTAGTAAAATTTGAGATGTTGTTTTTATAGAACAGTTAAAGACGGTTTAAAAAAATTTAATCGGTGCTACACCTTTTCTTCATATATACCTAAAGTGTATTGCTTCACATCATCATCAACTCAGGAAGAACTATTCCAAACTTTATTCTGAACCCTTCATCCATGTGGCATTTTATTGTGCTACTCAAAGTTTTTAGGACTTTGTGCAAGTTTGCAAATACTTTTATTTTTTTTCTCCTTTTATTTTTTGTTGCTGTTTTCTGGTGTTTGTTTTTGATGAATAGTCTCGATTGTTTTCGAAAATATTTGAGGGGGTTTGGAGTCACTTATTTGAGAAAGGAGGAGGAAGAAGATAGTTTGCCATTTGCATGAACTTTATCAAATTTAACTAGCTATCATTTTTCAAATTTAAATAGTTTTACAGCTCTGTAAGAAGACTTTCTATGGAAGTATTAGAAGCCAACAGGTGCTGCTTTGGGCAATGACAAGAATGAGAGGGAGTGTTTGAAAGTTTGTGAGACTTGGAAAAACTTGTATAAAAATGGCAGTCAGTTTTGTTAACTATCTGTGTGTGTGTGTGAAATAACATCATTTTGTGGAAAATTGAAAAGTTTTTAACTTTAAATTTTAAGTGTTAAATATTTGGATATCAGTTTAAAAAAAAAACACATTCTGTATCTCTCAAGGTTCATCATTGAAGAATATTGGAGAGGCCAAACGTAAAGTGTTTCAAGACTCACCTAAAAGGAGATCAAGATCCAGAAGTAATTGAAATTTGTGTTGTGTGCAAATAGCTCATCATTATAAGTAGCTATTGAGTGTATTTTTTTATGTAATCGCCCACGTATCATAATCTCTTTATTTTATCTCAGATGTTGTCTTCCTTGACGTTAGAACTTTAATGGATCCCAAATTAAATATCTTAACACTGTAGTGCTGAATTTTGTTCACCTTCCTCAGTGTCATATTGCAAGAAATGTAATTGAAATTGTACCTGTACCAGGTGTTTCTAGTACATATATTGTGTACATTTATAGTTACCTACAGATGAAAATATGTCAGTTCACTTGTTCCCCATCTCAAAATCCTCTTAAACTTGGAAGAATGTTGTGGGATTTCTTTTGCTGGCTTTTTGTAAGTAGCAGGTTCTCCTGGAGCCATTTCAGTCTGCTTTGTGGATTCAGTTTGATCATAGAATATGTCCTAGATTGTTTAGAAAGAACATAAATTTGAAGATTATCCATATTTTCAAGTCACTATATTTTTAATATTTACAGATATTTGTTCCCACTGGAATAGAATGCTTGTAGCTGTAGGGCCATTTTCAGTTAACACATTTGTGCCCCTGGAGCTTGCAATTTTCATACTAGTAATACTTTGTAGCTTCATAAACTAGAGTACTGGAGAGTGTAATTATGGTGTCATTTCATCTTGATGAAACAGACCACTTCCCAAACCCTCATCTGTATCTTTTTGAGGTGCAGACAATAGTGGAACCTGTGGCAGGGGTATGTAGATTACTCACTGACCTTTTGTATTTAGCAGCTGCTTGAACTTTACAGTGAACAGCCATCTAAATACATGAATAACTTTCTGGTCTAAAATGGCCAGTGTGGTTCTGTTCATAGGATTCTGGTTCATAAAGGCAAGGGATCTTATGGTCTTGTATAAAGTACAATTAGCTTGTTAGAGAAAGGGAATTAATCTGGACAGTTGGTGATGTCTTTTTTCAGAGGCCCCTTAATAGATGTCACCACTTAAAGAAGGCCTAAGGAGGAGACTAGAAAGTAATTGTAGTGGTAAGACACTGTTACAAAGTGGCAGGAGAATTAAAAGCTGTAGAGATCAATCACATGCAGTCTGATGATATGAAATAAATGTTGGGCAGTAACATTCAGATCCTAAACTAGTGCTTGTATGGGTAGACTCATCCTTGTACAATAACTTGAGTATGAAGGAGTTGATTTGAATTTGTTCTAGAATTAATCTTCAGCACCAGAAACCAGACCCTAAGCATTGAGAGGTCATCAAACTGTGTTAATGTTTAACTGTGTTTTAAAAATAATGACTGAAAGAAAAGTACCTTAAATAACTAGATCAGTTCAAATAATTGCAAAGTGAGTTTTAGATAATTTTTCATGTGAGTTTCCCCCATCCCCCATCCCAAGGTAATTTACATGGAAATAAAAGAAACCAAAAAAAGAGGACAAAGGAGCCTACAGAAGATTTTGAAGTTCAGGAAGCACCTAGGAAAAGACTCAGGATGGATAAACAGAATAATCGGAAGGTAATTATGTTGTTGGTTTGTTGGGGTTGATTTATAGCAGCACCAGTCACATTGCTGTAGTTAAGTTTGTCAGCATTTCCATTTCCAGGATTAAAAAAATATCCATATATCATACCAAACTGTTGTCAATATTCAGAGATACAAGTGAGCTTACCACTGTGGGATTTTTTCCTTTGATTTTGAGGATGGAGATTTGACAAGTTGCACTTGCTACTTAAACTGTTTCCCAAAGGAGTATGCAGGGAGAGGCATGGCCTCTCTGTGTTGTTATGCTCTGCAGTTCTTTTTCTTTCCTCCTGATTTGGAGTTAATTTTACCAGAATGTAAAAGAAATACCTTTAGTCAATAGTTACTTAAGACAAAAATCAGAAGAGAGGAAAGCATGTAAAGCAAAACAACAACCACTTTTCACAAACTGGTAGGCTGTAGGGCATTTTAGAGTGGCATGCTGACCCTTTCCTTGGGTTAGGAAACTGCAGTAAATTTATATTTATGCATAAAAGTGCATTTATCACACAAATTGCAGACTCCTTTTCTGGTTAGCTTTCTTGTGAGAATGAGAATTTTCCTTACATGGGTCACTATGTATGTGGGCACAGCACAAATCTTGTGGAGGCTCAGGCACAGGTTTATTTAGTCATGCATGTAAAGCAGTGAATTTCAGGGGTTTTACCTTTTCACACGTGTTCAGGTGTGTTACTGCAGTATGATACTGTAGTGTGAGTACCATAGACCTAAGCTCAGAACTTCAGAGGTACAGCAATCAAATGAAACAACCTAATGGAAGGAAAGAGAGTAGATTTATCTTTTAAATGAGTTGTGGAGATCTTATTTGTAGGTGTCTGTTTGTTTGGCGGGCTGGTTGTTTTGCTACTTCTGTTGATATTGTAGATATTAAGACAACTTGTTGTCTTAGAGTTTAATATAAAAAAAATATTATTTCAGATAGGCCTAATGAGCTGATTAGCAAGGGATGGGGATAATTCTTAATGTTGTTACCTTTGCAGAAAGAAGGGCCAAAACTGGTTTTTGCACTTTTTGCTGGAGTGGGTTAGTCATTGTATATTCATGTGATTTTCTCTGAGCAGTTTTTCAAACCTTTTTAAACTTGTCTAATTGATTTGAATACACTATAGTACACTAGATGTATGGAATAATGAAGTTTACTTACTATAATTAATTCCTCCTGTAAAGTCCTTGTTTTGACTGTTGGAAAGGTACTTTCCTGTCCCACCAGCATTTGTAGGCTATATCCTCAGAAGCAGGATGGAAGGGGTTGCAGTATAGTTCATGCATGGGAGGTTCTGGTATCTTTGGTGCTGTGACACACATGTGAATATACCAGCAGGAAAATAAATAACTAAATGAGATGAATGATTCCCGTAATATTTTAGCACTAATGGTGCTGACTTTATAATGTGCATTTTAAAAATGTTGTCCTCTCTCTGGTCAGTTTATCAGAACTGCTTACAAGGGGCTGATGTAAATATTAGGTAATTTGGAAACTCTAAATGCATATATCAGGGTTTGTGCTCCCCAGAAAGTTCAGATATGGTTTGCAGTTTGTTTTAGGAATTCTCTCTTAGTCTTTTTCCTGCCTTCACAATCCCAAGACACTTCCAGCTGTATGTGCTGCTGCTTAGTAGAACATCCAGTGAATGACAGTGAAAATATCTATGTAATGATTGAAAAAAGCAAACATTTAACATGCACCTTCTTTCTGCTATTCCCAGTTTACCTGTAGGCTTTAGTTACAGTCATTTTGGATAGGAGGAGCTTTAATTTCGTGACATTTCACATCTTGCACAAGAGTTGTGGGTTATACTCTCCCTTTATCCTTAATTCTTATTTACAAAATCAGAATGTTTTCACATAAAGTAACCAAGCCATAAGTGCCCATATGGAAGTTTGGAAAAACTGATTTGTTTCTTGTTGCTTTGATGATGTATATAAAATGCACATTAACGAAATGGGGGTTCTGTAAAGTGTGCTTTAAATTTAAGAATGAACTATCCTGTACATTTTCACAGAATCACAGAATCCTTAGGATTGGAAGGGGCCTCTGGAAATCATCCAGTCCAACCCCCCTGCCAAGACAGGGTCATCTAGAGCAGGTTACACAGGAATGTGTCCAGGTGGGTTTGGAATGTCTCCAGAGATGGAGGCTCCACGACCTCTGTGGGCAACTGTTCCAATGCTCTGCCACCCCAAAGTAAAGAAATCTTCCTTATGCTGAGGTGGAATTTCCTGTGTCTTAGTTTTGGCCATTACTCCTTGTCTTGTCACTGGGCACCATGGAAAAGGGTCTGGCACCATCCTCTTGACACCCTCTTTTCTTTCATTTTTGCCCAGAAGTGTAACAGTAATCTTAGAAAACCCATACTGGGAGCCTCTGGTGGCATTGGTGGTAGGGCAGCTTAGTCTGCTTAGAGCTCAGTAAAAGCACAGCGTGGCACATCTGTAGCCATTTGTGTTTATTTTTACAAAGGAAATCAGTTCTCTGGCCTCTGAGGTGTTCACCTGCACATCTTTCTTTGGTAAAACTGATTGTCAGATGAAGACTGTGCAAAAGCATGTAAAGTGTTGGAAATGTGAGTAAAGCTTTCTGTTCAGTGGAGTTGTGCTTTTTAATCAGGTGAGCATGTGTCAGGGTTAAGTATTCTAGGCTACAGTTTTAGTAATTTGAATGAATTTGTAACATAAGAAATGGAAAAAAATAGTGGCATGTGTGAGGAACAACGTCTTAATTTTGACAAAGATTTGACAAAAACTTCCCCAGTTTTTGGCCTAAACTTTTAATCATTAATTCTCAATCTGGAGCAAATTTAGGTGCTCTTTATTCTCCCTTGAAAGTAGTGGTTTTATTTTGGAAATGCTGAAACAATCTTAACCATAGTAATTTTAAAAATGGCACTGCTATAAGTTGTGGAGTTGGAAGCAAGCCCTTCTGAAATTTAGATTTCTGCACAGGGTTTACTCTCAAATTTCCATACTAATTCTGCAATTTACCTTTAATAATTAAAGGCTTTAATTTGACCAGTTTGTACAAAGAGTAGTAAGGATAATTTACAAGTTTTGTGTTCATTTAGCACTCCCCCTTTTGATATGCTGAATTTGGGATGGATAAGTGGGATGCTGTGTTCTTTGATATTTCTCATTTGTTTATGGGTTTGTACCCTGTGCTGTAAACGAGTTTTAAAATTCACTTAAGTGGGGCTAGTTTAACTACAGTACCATTCAGATATTTGTAAAGACACTTTCTTTTTAATAACATAAATCCAGAACTAATTGCCAGTTGTATCCAACCACTCATAAATTAGGAGTTTTTTTATTTTTTCATATTTTTTTTTGTGACAGAGGGAGACAAGCAATGACAAAACAGCAAAAACAAACTCTTCTAAGGTCACAGAAACCTCCTCTTCACAAAAGAACCAGTCAGGTAATGTGGTCAGAATAAGTTTTAATGTAACTTTTTCAATTAAATGATTTTAAAGTGCCCAGGTTGTCTGAGGCAGCTGGCTAAGTTCTGCTGACTCAGTGAGCAGTTGCAGGCACTGTGCCGCAGCTGGGGGGGAGCCCTGTTCCTTCTCTGCCCTCCTGCAGCTCAATCCTGGACTGAAATTGTGCTGATTGAGAGCAGCAGTTCACGAGTTCCCCGTGTGATGGCACCAGATTAAAGCTGGTGCCCCGAGACGTGGGCGGGCAGGGCTCAAACCAAACCCTGCTGCTCCCACTCACCACTGCACTGGCCCAGTAACACAAGTGCAGTGACCCTCAGTGTCATCAGGGGCTCTGGGGTTCTAGTCCTCCAAAATGGTGCTTGATGGGAGGCAGTGTGGAGCAGGAGAGGCAATTCTCTGGAACCTTGGATCAGAACACCAAAGTCAGACTTGTTAATGATGCTCAAGTTAAGGGAACTGCCACCAGAGCATGTCTCTTCAGGTGTCACAGTGATTTGCCAAAGACAAGCGAGCTTCAGCAAGTCCTGCACGGTGTAGAAGTGGTGATGAGCCATTCATGTGTGGTGCTTGGCTCCTGTGTATAAATTTTCTCTTAACGAAGTGTTAGTGGTACTCAGATTGTGATGAGCTCACGTAGGCCTTCTCATATAATTGTTACCTCTGCTTTAAAGAGGTCTAAGTCACAAGATACTTTGATTTTAATAGAAATGAGAGCATAAAAAATTGGGAAAACATTTCTTAGCACGTATTTGATTAATAGAAAACTTTATTTTTAAAATCAAGCCAAAATACATGGCTTCAGAAGCTTCATGTTCACTCAGTCCTATGTAGGTGCCCAGAAGATGTACCTAAATAATTCCTTCCTATATCTGAAGGAATATTTTAAATGGCTTCAGGGAGATAACATTTTAAAGTTCCAAACTTCACTTTGTAAACCAAAATTATTTTACAGCAACGAAAAATCTGTCTGATGCATGTAAACCTCTGAAGAAGCGAAATCGGGCTTCAGCAGCAGAATCTTCAACTCTTGCTTTTAGCAAGAGTTCATCTCCTTCAGCTTCCTTAACTGAGAATGAGGTAAAAAAAAAGTGGTGTTTGCACACAGCCATTTAATTTCAGAAATTATCAGGTGTGAATCTTGTTTAACAAAAAAGCAAAAATCAAAGGCGAATTCTCTAACGTTGGTGCTCTAGACAAGTTACAGTTTTGGCCTCTGTGAAACCTGTTAATGTGTGCATTGCAAATCATTTATTGTAACACAAACGTCTGATTTGGGGACGTCAAGATATTATTGTGGTTTTTAATGTATTTACCAACAACGTTTTAGAATTGTAACCTTCTATTAGAGGCAAAGTAAAATGCCAGTGTGTTCTGTATTTTCTTCTACAGACTTTTATGTAAGTGTACTACATTAGTTACATTATGTAACTCAATATTGTCATGTTGCCATAGCTTTTATATCAAAGCAAATTTCCTAATCCTCTGTTTGATCTAGAACTGGACAGTCTTCTGAGCAGAGCCCCTTTTAACACAAATTAGTTTTTTTCAGGCTGTTTTAGTGCTATTTCTCTGTGATGCAAATAGCTCCAACCCCAGTAGAGTTAAACAGACAGTGAAGGATGTATCTTTTTGATACTTGCTAATCATAGTCTTAGCTCTGCATATTTGGAACTGTAATTCCTCTCAGTTGACATACAATAAATGAAATGTATGTACCAGAAGTGTATTCATACAATCCATTAAACCATTCCCCAAGTCATCTACGCTGTTAAAACCAATCAGCCAAAGAGTGGCAGCATGAGGGTGAAGTATGCATGCTGTTTTGCAGGTGGGTTTGGATCTGTAGTTGGTAGGATTTAGTAAAATATCCATAGACAAACAGCTTCACCCAGTTTGTGTTACAAAAACTTTAGAGAAAATACTTGCCTGCTAACAAGGGAATAGGGCTTCCAGCTCTCCTAGAGACTTTCATCTCCACTAACAAATGCATGAGGTGCTGTGATGAATGCAGTTAAAATATCTAGGCGATGTTCAGTAAACAGTTTACCTTTGGGTAGGGAATAAAGATTGCATGTCAATGGCTGTATATCTTAACTGTAACTGGAAAAACATTTTCACTTAAAAAAACCTCAATAAATACTCCCTCCTGTACCCCAATAAAACAAGCAAAGGAGGTCCCACAGGAAATAATGTCCATAGCAGCAGCCAAGTAAAGTAATACTTTGTTTTCTCTATTGAGAGGCTCCCATCTTTTGGCTTACCAGCTTCTGCTGGATTGGCTTTGCTGATGGGACTTGCTGTGTAATGGTCTATTTGGGACCCTCTATTCAACCTGACTAGTTTAAGGAAAAATCTAGGGGGTTTGGCTCAAAATATGCACCTCTAAATATTGTGCACTCAGAAGAAAGATTCTTCTCTTTCTCGAGATTATGATTATAAAATGAGTTATCCAGAAGTCTTTCTTAACAAAAGGCTTTTTTTAGGATTTTGGGTTGTAACATAATGGGTCACATGTAAGAAAGGATATGGTTATATCTTACATATATCTTATATGGCTGAGATGGAAATTCTAAAACTTAGCACTAATTTGCTCAGCTACTGCTAAACAGTAAAAGATCTGAGAAAAATTAACTTCATGCACTGCTCACAGAATGCAGATACACAAATTAGAAAGTGAATTAATTGTTTTCAAAGGGTTAAGATATCCAAAAAAAGTCCCAAACAGCATAACAGAAAACACACCTTGTTAAATAATTTTGGGGAACTGGATACAGGGGGAAGTAGATTAATGGATTAATTCTTGGATTGGGTAAAGCTACACTCATCTGAATTTGGACCAACTAAGGATTGGGCCAAGTTTGTTTCCTATATTAGATATATGATTGCCTTTAAATAAAACAAAAATGTCAGGCATGTGTTTCAGAAATTAATATTGACCTGCTCTACAAAACAAGGAAAGACAGAAATCTGGATTGTGTGGGTGGCTCTTAAAAACTTTTTCCCCTTTTGTATTTTTATTTAGCACTTGTCTAAACAGCTAAATATATGTGTGTCCAGAGAGCATTCATCTGGAGAGAAACTTTCCCAGTATTAAGGGAAAGTTTTTTAAAAATAAACACAGTCAGGTAATGATGAAAGCCTTGCACAGCTATTTGAGTAGGATGTAATTCTTCTCAACTTTAAATAGATTTAATGATTAACTTTCACATTTCTGTGTTCACTGTAATACATCTAAGTGTTGGTTTAGGTGCTCTCTTTAAAAATAGAGGAAAAATTTTCTAATATTACAAGCACATGCATCTCCACAAGGTGTTCATATGAGGATTCTGGTCTTTTTTTCCCCTCTCCTTTCTTTTCTCCCATACTCTTTGTGAACAGCTTGTTCCAGAATGGAACCTGGATGTGACTGTTATTTGTCAAGAATTGTTGTTAGCTATACACCCCTTAAATGTCTGTCCTTTACAACCAGGTTCTAGGAAAGGTGTGCTCAGTTCTTTCTTGTTTGAAAGATGCATCTTATTTGACATTTTAAAAAATATTTTGAACACTTATGTTGTTATTGGGGGATATTTTTTAAATGGGGTATATTTGAAATGCTATGAAATCAGGCAAGGCAAAATTTTCAATTGATAAATTACTTTGGGAGGGAGATAAGAGTGGGAGTGTGACTTGTTCAAACAGATTTATAGATGTGACATGTTAGAGATTAAAAGTTCACACTCTTCAAAAATTTGGGCTTTGAAGTGGTTTTATGATGGGTGGACAGAGCAGTAAAGTGTTTATACAGGAATAAATTAATTTCATACCTGCATTTAATTTTGAAACAAAATAATTTTACTTCTAGGCACTTGACACAAGTCACTTATGTGAACTACAATTTTGTTGAAATATAATTCTTAGTGAGCAACTGGTGGGGCCAGATGTCAAAAAGATATTCAACACTTTGGAGTCTGCAAAAGCTCGGAGTAGTTTTTTACTGGCTATGTAAGACTTGATGTAAGCATCCAAAAGCACATATTTGTGAGAAGAGATGCAGGTGGTGTATTTTAACTTCTTTTTTTACCATGGCCCTTCACCCCCCAGTAATGTAGTAGGTGCCAGTAAGAGTGTAATCAGTATTTTTTTAATAAATAAAAAAGACTTTACATTACCATTACTGCTGGATTATTGGCACACTTGGTGTGTTTGCATGAAACATACCTGCTTTAGCTTTTCAATCAATATTTTGTGGTTATTGTCTGGCTTCATTAAACTGGATGAATTTGTTGACAGCAGATAAGTGTCAAAGTATCATGCAGACCATAGGTACTACTTAGAAACTTTGTCAAAGAAACTGTAATCTTTTCCTAAGAGAGGACAAAATAAAGCACATTTAGTAAATACTCTCTTAAGTTAGCCAGCCTGTTGTTCATCACACCCTCAAGTCTGAGCTGACCAGCAGATGGCAGCTTAAAGAAGCCTGGGAAAGATTTGAAGAGGTGCTTTTATTTTATCTCATCACATCTTCCTTAGAGGAATTCATTCTTCCTTCTGTAACACTCAGTGTCAAAACAAGCTCAGTTCCTGGTTATAGCTACAAATTCTTGTGTTTCCAAGGCCTAACAATGCAAATTAAAATGCAAGCCTTAGTGCTCTTTTTCTGCATATTAAACAGTGGATTTTTTCTCAATTGCTGATTTGAGACAGATTTCATTTATCTGCATTTTTAATGGACGTTAGCATGTATACACAAAGGAGAAAACACGTACAGCTCCTAAAAGGTAAGGTGTTTGCTTGAGGAGGCAGTCATGAGACATGCACAGCTTGCAACTCAAAAAGTTCATCAGCTCCATTTATCAACCCTGGAGTCTACTTGTCCTAGAGTGTGCAACTAAAAACTCTTACTGAAGGTGAAAATAACTTTTTGATCCTAAAAACAGGAAGGAAGAAGGGAATTCATGTTATTTTAAACAAACTACTGACCTAAAGAAAAAGCAGTTGCAGTTGACCTTGCAGGTTGTTAAACAAAATCACTGTGCTTCTAGTATTTCATCCAAGCTTCCTGCAAATATAATTCTTTCTTCTAAACATTGCTTAAGGATAAATTAATACATAGTGCCACCTGTGACTTAGCAATCAGTTGTTTCGTGTGTTTGTTTCTGTATGCCTATGAATTTTTTTTTCCTGTTTGAAAGCACTGGTAAGCAGTCAGGGGTACATTTTTATGTAACACTGCAAGTAGTTGGACTTGTTCCTCACTAAACCTCTGCTAAAGCTTCTAACATTTTACATAACCTGCATCACCCACCAGACCATACAGTTTTGTTACAATGGTTCTATTTTCACATGGAAAAAGGTTCTAAGCTTCACTTTTCTTCTTTGATGGCACATTCTGTGTAGAAAACTTAAGTTTCTTATGTACTTATTCTCCTCTTGTGTGTTACTTAGGCTTCAGAGTGCAGAGAATCTGTTAACTGAATGTTTACATGATGTAGGTTTTTATTCCGCATCCCCTACCAAAGTATCACGAGTATCTGTAGGCAATTTTATACTGTTTTAAAATGTTCTCATAGTTTTAATTAACTTTCCAGGCAAATTCAGAAATGCATAATATCCTTACCTGAAACGTCTAACTCCTGCTAATAATAAAAATGAAACTTGTCCCAGGCTGTCTTTTTTTTGCTATTATAGTACTGTGTACACTTGTGGCACCGCATACTTAAAGAATTTATCTAGTCTAGCAGTATGGGCCAAAATATCACTCTTCATTCAGTTCAGGAATTCTTATATGAAATAAAGGAAATGTTAACTGTAACTCAATTGGCTCTGTCAGTTTTTCTGTCTCTGTGTGGGTGCACGATAGAGTGTCTTTTGAATACAGCCTGACCTGTTTGTATGTTGTGTATTGACTTACTCTTACATAAGCTGGTCTTTGAGTAAACAAACAAAAAGCCCAACCCTCTAGCTGCTCAGATTCTGTTAATAAGAAAAAAATGTGCAGTTGGGTTTTACCTGTTGGAAAGACAGAAGAGTTTGTCAGAACTTGGATGCTCTAAGCTTTATAGCGAGAGCTCTTGGCCCACCCAGCTCACTTCCTCCTGGTGACTGTGGTGTAGGAATCACCAACTCTAAAGTCTTGTCAGGAAGTCTGAGATTGTAGCAATGTCCTGAGTGTTGAGGAAAGTGAAACTCAGTGGGCAATAGCATTCAGAACTCATGAAGACGTGCCTCTTTAATTGCCTATGAAAAGATGTTGTGTGTCTTTTGTATATGATCTGTTCATGTCATATGATCATAATATATATAATGGCAGGTGACCTGAGAGAGGATGTTGCTTAAGACATCCCTGTAAAAGCTGCAGGTTGCTCTTTGTGGGCCCTTTCTTTTATGGATCCTGCTTCTCCTGTAGTGGAGGAGACTTGCCTGCCAAACAAGCAGGAAGAAATAATCTCCTGCCATGCTTTGTTTTCATTTTATATACCCCTAGCTTTAAGATAAGTGTACATAGTGGGGTGTGTTTCCTTTTGATGTCCTACAGCCTGCACTATAAATATAGCAAGTGATACTCAAGTAAACCAACGGGAAGTGGGAGGGGTTTCCTTCTTTGGCTCTCGAAAAATTTGCCCTTCAATTGTTTCTGATACTGCTTAAACAGAAGGTGACAGAAGAGCATCGCTGTCTTGAATGACTAAGACCAAAATTGTATTTTTAAGGCTTAAGAAGACTGTTACACAAGCACATGTGAGTAATACAAGAAGTGCTTTTATTAGACTGAATGAATTGATAAAGTGAGTTTTCTGAAGAAGAAATTTTTTGAACAAAAATTGCACTTTGGTAGCTAGAAAACTCTAAAGAGGTTTGTGTCTGGTGGAGCAGCAACTGTTGGAGCCTGTTCCAGTGTGGGCACCATAGATGCTCAAATGTTAACAACTTCTTCAGTCTAAATTTCCAAATTTGTTTTGAGCCTTCAAACATGGCAGGAAAACCTTGTCTGAATTGGATCTAGGAGAGGGGAAGTCCCAGGGAAGCTGATGAGCACAGAAGTGCTGAGGTTCAGTTTGCAGTTGCCAACACACAGTAAATAGCATTTGGGACTTGATTCTGCTCCGTGAGACAGAAGTTTTTGCCTAACAAATACTGATGTTGGTCCTTTAGGACAGCCTTTAGCCAGGAAGTACTTCAAGGGAAGAAAAAAAGACACACCATGACCCCCTCCTCACCTCCTAGGATAACACTGAGCCAGCAAGGATGCTTTCTTAGATCAGCTGTTTAAAATGAAGACTTAATCCTAAATCTAAAGCAAAAGGCATATTTAATAGCCAAGTCACCAGCTGATCAAGCAGAACGTTTGCATGTTTTTGTTCTGTCATAACTTCTTAAATTCCCAGGCTCCAGATTGCATGAGTACAGACACTTTATTTACAGACCTAGAATTTCTGAACCATTTTTTCCCTTGAAATTACAGAGCAGTGGTTTTGCTGGCTTTGGTATTACTCTGATTTTGGAGCTGTATGAAAGGAAGGAGACAATTTGAAGTGGAGAAAAAATACTCTTCAAGTGGGTGGAGCAAATGTCTACATCAGTATTTTACTTCATCTGCTTCTTTGAACCCCAGCATGATTTGAACTTTTAAATTCCTGTCTATCCTTTCACAGATTCACAGTTTATATCATGTATAAGAATGATTGAATGCCAACTGAGAATATGTCGCTACTCTTTTTTTTTTTTTTTTTAAATAAGAAACATTTCAGACACCCAAATGTGGAAGGAACCATACCATTTGCAAAGTTCACCCACGTGGTTCTAGAAATATGCAAGCTAAGTGTACATACCAGCTCACATTTAACTTTTTTGTAAAAAGCCAGAGAGAATGAAGAATTGCCTTGCATTTCTGCTGAGGTGTGTGGCTGAGACTGGAATCAGGTACCTGGTTGGAAACAATGCTTTAAAAATTGTCGTAGACCTGGATTCACTATTTAGATCCACTGTGAGAAATGTGTCCCCCCCATTGGTGCTTATCCTTTCACCTTTAGTTGGTGGTGCAATGAGCTGTGCAGTTAAGTCAGACTCAGTGTAGCAGCTGCAGGACTCGTGTTACAGCTGGAGGAAGTCTTGCATTTATACACAAAATCTGTGTACAGACTCTTCTGTCACATTGATTTCCTGCCCACCCCCCTTCAATCATTTTAGAGTGCTTCAGACAAAAGACAAAATTAAGAATATAAACATATAAACTCAGAAAATGTTTCTGAGTTTATATGTTACATAACTGATTCGGTTTAATTCCTTTCAATTCTCTAGTGTGTTTTCTTTTTATAACTATTGTATAGAGTTGCACACATTTCCTTCTCTAAGCCTGCTCAGCCACCTCTCTGGAAACCAAATACTTATTTACTCAATATAATCATGCCAAGGAAACTCCATTATTCCACCAACAGTCCTTGCATCCGTATGCACATGTAGGTCCCTTTTGCGCATAACAAGTAAAAGTAGTCCAGGAAGCAGGGAAAAAAAAGTCTCATCTTTATATTTAGCAATAAGCTAAAGCATCTCATCTTTATATTTAGCAATTAAACAATTACCCAGTGTTCAGCAATGCTTGCTGATGTAATCTGGCTTTGTACATCAAATACTGCAGTATGCAAAGCATGTTCATTCAGTTATGAATTAGTGCTGAAGATGGCTTTTACAAGCATTGTTATATAGTGTATCTAAAAATAGGTTCATGTTTGTCTGAAAGAATCCCTTAAGCACTTCTTTTGGTTATTGTGAACAGGGAATTTTAGCATATAGTTCAAAAGAAAATTAAAAATACTTTGGGGGAATTTGAAGTCTTTATATGCTGATCCCTGTACTGTTGTGGGCCTGAGTAATTGTTCCAAAAATACAGTAGTAGTATAAAATGTATGCTCAAAATATCTTGAGATGACTAAACCCAATTGTTT
This sequence comes from Polioptila caerulea, assembly GCA_013397295.1. Taxonomy (NCBI): domain Eukaryota; kingdom Metazoa; phylum Chordata; class Aves; order Passeriformes; family Certhiidae; genus Polioptila; species Polioptila caerulea. The sequence continues at coordinate 684,218 of VYXF01008533.1, forward strand.
AATGACACATTGCTACAATTTCTGTCTTTTCAGGGGTAAAAATACAATAATAAACACAAAGCATTCACAGAGATGCCAAAATTTTGTCCCTGTTGGACTCAGTAGTGAAGTATTTTTTCAATAATAAAGCTATGGGGAAGTTGGAAGAATGCAGTAATGTGTCCCTACATGTTCCCTTTTGAGTCTTACGTGTGTAAGTAGTGAATAATGACTGAGACACGTGGGAAAGGAAGGATTGCCTTGGGAGCCTGATGGGAAATTGGTCATTTCTGTGAGTGGTAATGGTATTCAGAACCTCACTAACCCCTGAAGTAAGTTCTGGCCTGCCCCACATGAAGAGCATGAATTGGTTTTTAGGCTGTTTTTCCTCCCATTTTCTCACTTGTGTATGCAGGTGCAGTTTCCAGTAGAAAGAGCTGCATTTGATTTCTGAAATACCCCCCTTGCTCAGTGTTCAGGCAGTGAAGTGTGAAAGGCTCTACGGGCGAGTCCTCCCAGAATAACGCTGGCATTCAGTAATTGAAGGAAGTGGGAAGGAAAGCCTGACTGATGTGCACTGAGGGCTGATGGTGCTTGCAGTGATCCTTACTTCAGCAGAGGAAGGATGTCTTCATGTCACAGCAGCAGTAATTGCTAGAGAGAAGTGGAGGTGATGATAGAGTTCAGGTACAATTTCAGTGCAGAAACTTGGCACTCGCTAAAAACCTGAAGTGAACAGCCTTGGCTTTTTTCCCCTAAATTTGCACTCTTTGCCTTTATGAGAAATAAGAAATTGCTCCATATGTAAAGCAGAATAAAATAGCTACAAATTGCCAATTAACACGTTTTGCCACTAATCTAAATGTTAATTACTTTGAACCTTGGCCTGAATTTCAGAAGAGTTAATTATCATTTTCTTTGTTAGGAGGGTTATATTACAAAAATAAGGACAAGACAAGCTCTGGTATGACTACAAGGGAAAGATTTATGTTTGTAACTTAACAAGTAAAGTAACAGGCCCCCCAAAACCTGTCCAGATTTGTACTGAGGACTGTGTTTTGGGCTCTGGTATGTGAACTGTTAAAAACTTCTGCAGAAATGTAACGTTTCATTGCAGAGGTGGCTGTGTCACGTCAGCATGAACTGATGTCTAGCAATCTTCTTGTAAATCATCTTTACTTAGTGACTTTCAATCTACACGTATTTTAATTGCAAAACTCTGTGTCCCCCGGATGAATCAGAACCTGTTAGGGCTGCTACAGCTTGCTGGGGGTACAAATTCAGTTTTCCCAACCACCTCATGCTGTACCTCTCTTAGGTTCTAACTCATCTCTGAGAAACATTGGATGAAGGGTTGTCTCAGCCTCTTCTCTGCAGGCCTCGAGGAACGGATGCTCTTTTACTTCCTGATATTTCCATTGGCTATTCTGGGATAACTTCACAAGCTGAGGTGTTGAATTCCAGTTCTCTTCATAGAAGGAGGACAGTATTTCACTTTCTGCAACATAAAAGGTCTGTTTCAATGATCCTAAAGAAATGCATCCCTTTCTTACAGGAAACTCTGCTAGCCCTCCCCTTTATTAGGGCCCTAAACTATGAAGTCTGTAGTGAAGTGTGTGTGAGCTGTGCATGGATTATGGCTGTTGGAGAGGATGGTTAAACCTCTGGTCATGGTGGCAGGGATGAAGAGGTGCATTCTGCAGCCTGCACCAGGCCACGGGAGTGTCACTGAGCTGCTTGTGAGTGTAGTGACTCTCAGGAGTTGAGACAGCCATGAGCAGGTATCTGGTCTTGTCTGTGTCAGACAAAACTGGTGTTTAATAAGAAATTTCACTTGTAGTGTGTGAGACTCCTGGCAGCTGTAGAGGAGAGATTTTGAAAGATGCTGTCAGCCTGGGAGCCATTCAGTTGATGAACTGAGGGTATTTTGTTCATGCTCCATGGGTTGGTATTTGTGCTTGAAACCTGGCAATAATCTATAGGTGGATGTAAATTGCCAAGTTTTCTCTTGAAATGGGCTGATAGAATTTGGCTTTTGTGGCTGCATTTGTGATGTCGGGTTTGATTCTTGCCAGCAGTGCTCCTTTTTTTGGCTCAGTAACCATTTGATTTAAATAAAGGGCTGGTGCATTAAATCTGAGGCGGGATAATCTCCGTTCTGTAGGAAAATTGATGTCAGCCTGAGGTTCACGAATGGCTGGGATTTTGTCACCCCTATCTGGGGGGATTCTGAAAAACTGCCTTCTGCCAAGAGGGTTCCCTTTCCATGTAAAGGTCTGCATCCTTCGTTTGAACAGAGTGTATAAACCAAGGAAAATCTTGGAAAACATTGCTTTGACTCATTCTCTTAACTGAATGTATTTGTCATTGGGTCTGTTCTGTTTCTCTGCTCTGTTTTCAAAAGCAGTGAGCTGGGGGAAGAGGAGTGCCTTCCTCAAGGGCGAGGCTCTGTGGCTTTTGCTGCTGGGAAGACTGTGTTAACTGGAGGGGTGCTGCACAAAAGGGTTTTCTCTGGGTTTGGGTGTTCTGTGGTGTATGGAAAAGGTGGGAAGCCTAGTGTCAGGTTACAGCAAGACTGCTAGTTTTGCTTTGCTTTGTTTTGTTCTGTTTGGTTTTTTAGTGGAAATGTGGATCTAAGACCTTCCAGCTTATTTTTCCTTTTTTCTTTTCTAACCATGACTAATTCTGGCTAGTTCAAACAAGAACATAATGAGGTACTAAAAATGTTAGAGCAGTGCAGTGCTTACACTAATTAATGTTTTGTGGGAATAGTTTAAACAGAAATGAGCATGTGTGTAAGTTTACTTAAACCAAAAGGGAAACTGGGTTTGTGTTTTTGCCATGCTCCCATGCTGCCTTCCTTTATCTGCCCCTTCCCAGCAAGAATTTTGCAGTTCACTATTTCACAGCTTCTTCCAGGGGACAGGGATTTCCTGGTGCCTGAACAAACAATGATTTTACCTGCAGTTTGTTTTAACCACTTATGAAATGGTCGGGCAGAATCTCCAAATCACTCCAGTTGTAGAAATTTGCGTAGGTGAAGGTGTGAATTTACACAGAGGAAATTAATTTATACTCTTGCAAGTAATGTGGGGGAAAAAACCCTCTAACCAACAACTATCAATCTGATCCAATTTATAAAATATTTTTAGACATGATCAAGGAAAGCAAATGTTAAATGGAGGAATGCAAGTTAGCTGGCAACAGCAGTGAGAATTAATCACTCACGACCAGTGTTGCTAAAAGGATTTTATAAAGACTAAATGTAGGCCTGGTTTAGTCTTATATTTTTCTTTCTGATTTCAAAATAAATGATCTCTAATAAATTTGCACATTACATGGATTGGTTGATAAGGAGGTTACATGTAGCTGTCTCCAGCGTGTAGCTGGGCCATTTTTAGAAAAAGGTGGTTTACTGTAGATAAATATGAGATTCTATGTCAAAAATAGAGAGTAAATTCTTCATATAAAGTGGTGTGTCTGTGTCCTGACAAATGGCTATTGGCAAAAGTTCTCTCTTAAACAGCACAGCAATTTAGAGTGACTTTCAGTGCTGTATTGAAGAGACTTGGGGAGATTCTTGCACAGCAGAACAGAAGTGGAGAAGAGTGGTATCATGTTGGCTTGCTTTGGATACGGTGCTTACAAGACTTGTAATGGGTTATTGCCTCCAGTTCTCATGCTTGATTTTTCAACAACCTTTTTAAAGCACAGGAAAGGTTCAGAGAAACCCCACTAAAATGCTCTAGATGCTGGGAAAAGTCCCCTAGGGAGAAAATTAGAGGGCGGAACAAAAAGGATTGAAACGGGCTTAATTGCAGCATGCTTCCACAGGAGGAAAATGTCTGCTTCCAAGGGACTTTTAATACAGCTGAAATGCCTGGAGAAGGCATCATCAACTGTGAGTTGCAGTTAGACAACCCAGGAGGAACAGGAGGCAATACTTTTGATGGTATGTGTGAATAACCATTAGAATGAGCTCAAAGAGAAATGAAGGCTTCCTTTTGCAATTCCAAATTGTGATTCTCTCCTGGAGAATGTCCTTAGTGAGGCACAGCTCACTGAGTATCATCTGGGGGCAGCAGCATGGAATTCTGCATCTTCTGGTGTAATGTGAGTTGAGATAAATGACTTGGTTGTCCATTAACCTTAAATTCTATTGAACTGAAAATTACCCTGTATTTTCTTTTAAATATGTTACTTAGAATGGTTTTTTTTAAGTAAATTACAACTATTTTTAAAAACACCCTATATTTGTTACATCTAGATCTGTTATATAAGATTTATCCATAACAGGGCTATCTTCTGTAGTATTTTGAGTTTAATGTTGACTGTAATGTTCCTTAAACATATTGAGAGTTGTTCTTTTCTTCCCCTCTTCTATATGCTGTTCACACTTTGTTGGAGAATATTTGGGTCAGAGACTTTTATATGCAGCTCGGAGTTTGCCAAGTTTCTTTTTAAAAATTGACTGTTGCTCTCTCATAAACCACATGCTCAGACTTTAATCGGGGATTTGAAGATATCCCTGTGTTATGGCTAGGCATTTCTTGCTAACTGTATCATAGAACTGAGTATAAATAAAATGCCATATTACAAAGTTTTGGTGTTCTGTTTTGGCTGCTGTTAAGTTGCTGGTGAGGGGGATTGTTGTAAAATCATTTTGATGAGACTTCCACAAATGCGTATTCTGGTTTTAATCAAGGTGGTTGTTTGAAGGTGGGGGAAACAAAACCAGAAGAGCGTGCCTAAATCTGCTAGTCTGAATTGCAGTGTGTTTGCTGCCATCAGTTCTGATGCTGTGCAAAACTGACCATCTGTGCCTGCTTTCTCTAACACCTGTGTTTAATCTTCAGATCTCTGATGGCCAAGGAGATGAGCGCTCAGAGTCCCCCTATGAAAGTGCTGATGAGACTCAGACTGAAGTGTCTATATCATCCAAAAAATCTGAGCGAGGAGCAGGAACAAAAAAAGAATATGTGTGTCAGGTGAGAGACGTTAGCTGGGCTGTGTTTCCTGAGCTTTCCTAGGAAAGGTCTTTTTAGATATGAAAATGACAATATTAGGCCAGAAACAAGTTTGTCATGTGTGTCTGAGATTTCTGTTAGTGATGAGGTTGCCATGGCAGTAAATGGGATTCTTAATACCTAATTATTTTTTTTTTCTTGACCTCCAGTAAATGACTTAGCCTTTCTGCTTGAGTTTCCAGGTCTGTAAGATAAGCATAATTTGTAGCTCAGAAGAAGCGCATGAGTGTTGCCAGGTGACTGGTCAGATGATGCAGAAGAGCTGCTGGTTTCTGTGCCAGCACAGAGGAGGAAGCCCAGCCCAGTGGGGTTTGTGCTCTGCGTGCAGCAGAGGTGGCAGCACTGCCCTGCCGTGGTGTGCGGGCGGGGAGCGGCTGACAGCAAAAGCCTTTCCTCCAACTGCTCTGGGAGGGCTCTTAGGCTATGAAACGATAACACAGGCCAAGTGGACAGATCAGACTTGTTTCTGTGAGACTGGGCAAGCAGTAGCACTTCTGGTTTTTGTGCAGAGTGGGAATGAGGTTGTATCTGTTTATAAACGTTGGGTAATCCTTAAATTCTACGAGCACTGTTGTTGGATTCATTTTTAGTTATGCATGTGTCACTGCTAAGCACTCAGACATAGCAGCATCATTGTGCCAGCTAAACTGATTTCCTTTTGCCAAGGAAAAGGAAAGGAAGGATGCTTTTTAACCCTACTCAGATGCATCAGTGTGCTTAGGGACTATTTCTTACAACTTTTTTTCTATTCATTTTTTCTGTCAGGTTGTATTTACTCCTGAACTATGGTCTGAGAGGGATATTTCTAGTGGTTTAATGATTCTGTTACCTGTTTCAGCTTGAAGCCAGGGCATGTGACAATGCTTGTAAAATTACCTTTCACTTTTTAAATTTGATTTCACAATGGGAAAAGATATTTTGAGGAGCAGTATATGAAAAGGAATAAAGAAAACAGTTTATTTCCACATATGAACTTTTCTTTAACATTCAATGCCTTTGTGTTGTAAAAGCTGTGTGAAAAAACAGGTGATCTGCTACTGTGTGAAGGACTTTGCTATCGAGCTTTTCATGTAAGCTGCCTTGGGCTCTCTGGAAGACCAGCAGGAAAATTCATTTGTAGTGAATGTACATCAGGCAAGTTTGTCCCTTTCTATTAATTAAAAAAAAAAGAAAAAAGAAAAAAAGAAAAAATTATAGTTTTCCCATATATTGTTCTAGGACATCCTCCTGGACAGAGTATGTATCCTCAGGGAACCCTTTTATCCTTTGGGACCTGACAGGGTGGGAGTTCATAGAGTACCACTAAGTGTGCCATGTTTTACAAAGTTCACCCTGTTTTCAGTGAGAACTCTCTTGCAACGTGGCTAATTTAATCAGCATTCCATTGCCTTAATAACTGCAGATGATTTGCTTTCTGAGTACAATTACAGATGAGGTTTAAAGTCTGTCACAAAGACTTAAGAAATCCTAGAAAAAAGAGCGGCAAGTGAAATGTTTTAAGTTCTTTTTCAGTACTTTGTGTGTCTGTATCAGTCTTTTGCTTTTCCTGTTAAAAGACTACCTTATTTATTTCATTTGCTTTTAATCCTGTAATAACTGCTTGGAAGTTCTTAATCTGAAAACTTAACATAAGATTTGTGTTCTTGCTCATAAGCTCGTTGCAGTACATTCAGTAAACCTTGTTGGAACTGCATCAAAATAAAGCTGTTCCAACTAGTCCAAAAAAAGATTAGAGGATGCTTGTCTTTGGTTTGTGGTCCTGCTTCAAATTTCAGAGGGCCACAGACATGCCATCATCCTATTTAATTGGTTTAAAAAAATTTGAAAACTAAAAATTCATACTTGTCCTGGTGTACTGAGGCTTATAAATAAGAACATAAAATCAGATTGGTGAGGCTTTGGGTCTTGTTGTGTACACTTCAACTGCAAATGGGTTTGCTTTGTAACTTTATTTTATTTTTATCTGTATCAGTATTTAATCTATAGATCAGTATTCAGAAATAATTTGCTAAAGTAAATAGATTGCTGCATCAAGCAATGCAATTTGATTTGTTGGAATAAACCTTCTCCACACCACAAAAGCAACTCCCTCATGTATAACATAAAGGCATGAGAGAGGTGTTTTAAATTCACATTTGGATATTACATTCTGCTTCTTATTTTGCCACTAGGTGTGCACACCTGTTTCGTGTGTAAGGAGAGAAAGGCAGATGTGAAACGCTGTGTTGTGTCTCACTGTGGAAAATTCTACCACGAAGCTTGTGTGAAAAAATTTCACCTCACTGTGTTCGAGAACAGGGGGTTTCGATGTCCTCTCCACAGCTGCCTCAGTTGTCATGTTAGTAACCCCTCACATCCACGAATTTCAAAAGGTAGTTTCATTTTACGTTTTTATGACTGATGAATTCATTTTATTTATGGTATGTTAAGGTAAGGAATGTGTCCATTTGAGAGCTGCTAGCTGCAGTTTTGTTAGGCATAAATGGACTATCAATTGATTCAGAATTTTAAAAAAAGTATTAATAGAGTAAGTTTCAGTCCGTTTAGTGTTTACCTTGTTTGTGCTCTTTTTTTAACTAGCTTTCAGTTAACCATAGTTAACCATGTTTTCTTAAGAGAGAATGAAATCTAGAATGTATAGATGAGGAGAGAGGCAAAGCAATGAGAGCAGGAATGAGAATGTACAAACACTGCAGCGAGGCTTGATGAACATTTGGCATTTTGATTCTGTGCAGGTTTTTAGCTTTGGGCAACATTTGCAGACAAAATTACATGACCCAGGAAGAGCTGGTCTACCCTGATGTGCATAATTAAAGTCTTAAGAGTGCTTTAAATTTGGTGTAGGGTTCTCTAAAAACCTTTATTAATTCAGTATTGTCGCAAATGCGCAACAAACACATCGGCTGGGGTTTTGTGTGTGTATATAGGGTGTCTCAGCACTACCATCTTTTCTGCCGAAATAACAAGGCAGTTTTGTGCCAGAGTAGGTCAGCAGTGTTGTGCTTTGCCACGAGCCAGTTTGGCCCCGGGGTGACGTGTGAGCCTGGTGCTTTGCAGGGAAGATGATGCGCTGCGTGCGCTGCCCCGTCGCGTACCACGCCGGCGACGTCTGCATCGCCGCGGGCTGCGCCGTCATCGCCTCCAACAGCATCGTGTGCACCAACCACTTCACTGCCACCAAGGGGAAGAGCCACCACGCCCATGTCAATGTCAGCTGGTGCTTTGTGTGCTCCAAAGGTAAACGGCTGGGCAGGGAGCTCCCGCGGAAACGCGGCGCCAGAACGGTGTGTTCTTCAGCCTAAGTGTTGGTTTTCTAATCTGTTCACAGCAAGTTGTTAGAAATGGGGCATTTTAAGGTAGGCTTTGTTAGGTTTTGCTGTAATGTCAAGTTGGCTTATGCTGCTTCAGGGTTTTAAATATCCTTTTTTTTCAGAAATAATTTATTAAAGAATGCTTTTACCTGGGCTTTATCTAACAACCAGAAGCCCGGTTTAATTGTTTACAAGAAACACCTAATGAGTGTTTTTCTGTTCTTTCCCCTGTGTTCAATGTACTAAAGCTTTTTTTGTTTCTTTATTGCTAATATGTAATATTACACCATAAATATTTTAAGAGTTGCTTTTAGTTTAGCAGCAGACTGCAAATTGAATCAGTATTAGTAGTTGCTGGGTTTGCTGCTAATTAAGGGCGTTTTGTTTTATCTTGTACAATAAATCTGTTCCTTATTGAGAACCACAAAAGGCATAGTGCTGATAAAACTTGTAGCAGTGAAACTTCACCTGATTTGTTAACAAATTAACATGCAGCACAGCAGCTTTTAAGCTGCAGCCAACTTTCCACTTGATAATTCATGGAACAAACTAACAACCTTGTTCCTTCTGCCCCCCGAGGGGGGAAAAATATGCCCAAAATCATAAGAGAAATCTGTGGTGGTTACAATTTTTCTTACATAGAAATGTTAATATATATTAAAACTGTGTTAAACATATTGTAGTCATTAAAGTACAGCAAAGTAATTATAACTTGTGCATTATTCTGGTATTTTTATCACCAGCTTGCTTGTTATTTTGCATGTGTTACTAACCTGAGTCTGCCAGTCATTCAGATAAGTCAGGAGCTTTTGGCTGCTGTACCCAACTAAGTGATGTGTGTATTTCTTGCTGAGGGTCAGCATGTTTTAACCATTTATTTTCTAACTGAACCTACCACATGTGTGTCATTTCTAACCTGTCTGTAATGCAGAACTTATCCTTTGATCTTGATGTTTTTCAGCCGTTTTTCCTTTTGCTGTGTCTCTGCAGGTGGGAGTTTGCTGTGCTGCGAGTCCTGCCCAGCAGCCTTTCACCCTGACTGCCTAAACATCGAAATGCCGGATGGCAGCTGGTACTGCAATGACTGCAGGGCGGGCAAGAAGCTCCATTTCCAGGATATTATTTGGGTTAAACTGGGAAATTACAGGTCTGATGAAGGAATTTGTGTTGTTTTACAGTACTGGCATGTTTAACTAAGGATCATACAACTGGTTGCTCCTGTAGGCCAGCCTTGCTGCACACTGATTTCTGACTCCTCTCTGAACTAGGGGCCTCACCTCCTTGCAAGCTTCAGGTTCAGACTTGCAGCTTTGCTGTTGCTCCTGGCCAAGGCATTACCCATACAGGACTCCTTGAGTCTTCTGACTTCTGCCTTCAGTGTATGAGCTTTCAACCCCTTTTTGTGTCAGAGATCTCTGCCAATAAATTGGTATAACTGGCAATTGGCTAAATTACTCCCTTGCAGGCTGGGACATCAGTCACTCAGGTTGTTGGTGTTTCACACTTGGATGAGATATGAGTGAGATAGAGGTAGCTTGAAACATTAATAGGTGTTAACCTTCTCTTGATCTTTGACAATTACAATATTTGCAGGTCTTGTAAAGATGATGATTTTGCTACCCAGACACCTGGAGTCCTGTGTGTGTGCTTACCTTGTGGGCAGGTGAAGTCCCATAGATCTGAGTGTCAGACTTTCCTTTTCTAGTCTTCTCTCACTCTACTAAGAGAGGGGAGGAAAAGATTTTTAATCCTCTTGGATCTTGGAAATACTAATCAGTTTCTGCCGTTTCGAGTGATTTTGTTAAACTGTCTCTTGCAGAAAGAGCTTGACTAAAATGCTGTATTTTTTTATTTGTACTTCTGTGCTAGATGGTGGCCTGCAGAAGTTTGCCATCCGAAAAACGTTCCCCCAAATATCCAGAAAATGAAGCATGAAATCGGAGAATTTCCTGTGTTTTTCTTTGGTTCTAAGGATTACTATTGGACGCACCAAGCACGGGTGTTCCCTTACATGGAGGGAGACAGAGGGAGTAGATACCAAGGGATCAAAGGAATTGGAAAAGTCTTCAAAAATGGTACATAGCTAAAAGTAAACAAAAATAATCCTGGGATATGCATGCTTTGCTTTCTTCACATGTAGCCTTGGATTTTCAACTTTTTTTTTACAATATTGAATTAAAGAAATTCATGGTGTCCTGGGCAGCAGTCACTATTACTGTCTTTGCATGAAAATGTTATTTTAATGTCTCATAAAAGACTGGCATCTAACTGAAATTATATCTGATGATATTTACTTTCTGGAAAGCTATAAGAAAGACTAAGAGAGTAGACTCTTTCAGACTCTCTAAGACTGGGAGTCTTAAAGAGTAGAATTTATACCTCTGTTAATAACATTAACACTCCAGAAGCATTGTTTGCAAGAAAATTGAATGATGGTGCTTTGTTTTAACACACATGGGAATGAGCAAGTCATTTTGGGGGAGAGTAATCCTTGTTCTGGCCTTTCTGTTGATGCTGCAATCTTTTTCAGCTCTGCAAGAAGCTGAAACTCGATTTCGAGAAATAAAACTACAGCGAGAAGCCAAAGAAACTCAGGAGAGTGAACGTAAACCTCCACCATACAAACATATTAAGGTAAACTTTGAGGAAATGGGCACTCGAAGGTTTGAGCTGAGCAGTGAGATAGGATCAGGTTGTAGGGATGGTCACTGTGATGTGCTTTTACAGTCATGAGATGGCAAAATTCTGCTTTCATTGGAGCATCTAGTGGTGCCAGACCAAATTCGCAACCGCTGTGTAATTCTTGCAATAAAATGAACTGTTCTAAAGTCATATTTGCTCTATTTTAATGTACTCTTCAGGTGAATAAACCTTGTGGTAAAGTGCAGATACACACTGCTGACATATCTGAGATCCCCAAGTGCAACTGCAAACCCACGGATGAGAACCCCTGTGGCTTTGACTCCGAGTGCCTCAATCGGATGCTGATGTATGAGTGCCACCCGCAAGTCTGTCCGGCGGGCGAGCGGTGCCAGAACCAGTGCTTTACCAAACGCCAGTACCCCGAGACCAAGATCATCAAAACTGATGGCAAAGGCTGGGGTCTGGTTGCCAAGAGGGACATTAAAAAGGTAGGAGTTGTCCTTACCCAGCAGAGAATCAGTGACCTGCAATGCTGTTGGTGGGTTTGGGGTATACTGCACTAGTGATACTTGGTGTCTTTCAGGGGGAGTTTGTGAATGAGTATGTGGGAGAGCTGATTGATGAGGAGGAGTGTATGGCAAGAATCAAATATGCACATGAAAATGACATCACCCACTTCTATATGCTTACTATTGATAAGGTAGGATATTTGATGTTTTTTGCCATTATTTACTTAAAACCTTTTTGGATCTCTTCTGTTGATCACCTTGGCAGGGCACTCTGCTACCTTTGACATTCTACAGTTTCACATGTTCACAGCATTGCATCTTCTGTGCCTGCTCTCTCCATTCTATATGTACCTAATGAATCTCCTTAGCTCTGTGTTAAGTAATAAATTACATATTAAAGTCTGTAGGTTGTTCTTTGTTGCTTGAAATGAAGTACAGTACTTACCTGTACCTGTAAGTCCAAAGTACTTACCTGCCCAGTCTTAAAATGAAATATGAAGTTTGGGGAAATGGTAGTGATACAGTGGAAGGAATTGCTGATAGCCATCTTTTTACTGGAATTTCATCAACAGAAAATAAAATTCTCACTTGAGAGAATGTGGAATAGAATTTTGAGGCTATATCCTATATCAAGCATTTAATCTTTTTTGCAGCCATCTGTCCCTTGCATTGTTTATGGCAAAACTAGGCTTGTGCTTTTGTAGAAACCATTTCTGAAAGCAGTCTCTGTTAGTAGCCAGGCAGCCCTCCACAAATTGATTCACAGCAAATTATTGCAGCAGATTAATTAACACACCAAAATAATTCAGCACCTGTGCACATCTCTGAGTATTTTCTTCCTCAGGAGGAGGAGAAAGTGAAGAACCTGGACCTCAGGAGTTATAGATTATCTGTATTATATTACTTCAGTCCCCAGACAGCTAGTTAGGAGAAAAACAAGAGCTGGCTGCCAGTCCTCATTTTTTTTGTCAGTCCCAACCACCATTATTTTTCCCAAGGCTCTTGCTTTGCATTTCCACAGCTACTGTTTTCATTAGTCCTGTAAGGGAGGAGTTCCTGCACAGGAGTTACCACCACAGAGTGATGAAACCACATTTCTCTGAACACTTAAAATTTCTTACCCCTCTGCTAGATTGACATACAACTTCAGTGTGCTAAATATCTGAATTGAACATGTATTTGACTCCTACTGTAATTAATAAATGCTCATTGTGGGACTGTCTTGCCAAAAGTGCCAGTGCCATTACGAGGCTGAGCTGCCCATGCAGTGAAGTGTGTGCACATAGGCATGACAGTCACACATGTGCCTTATAAAAATGAGCTAGAAGGAAACTATAATTCTTCATAAATAAGCAGAGCCTTCTCAAGCAGCTCTGCAAAGAAGGACAGTTCTAGCAATTTCAAGCTTTATTTTATTTTGTTAGTGTCTGGTATATTTAGTGGAGATAGAAATTTAAGAGCAATTGTTTGTAGGAGTGGGATGTTTTTAACTTACCAAGAGCTTGATTTTGTTTAAACTAGGCTGATTTGGGGAAAGAAATCTGATGACAAACTGGTAATCCCTGGAAGTAATCATGCAGTGATTTGGTAAATGCCATAAAGCACAGTATTTGTAAATGCCTCACAACTTCGTGAATGCAAAGTAAATGGTAAAGGACTGAGTCTGAGTTTTGGAACTGCCTGGGGAAGGGGGTCCTTAACATGCCCACCATAATGCTCACAAGAACACTTATCCTGCCATGTGGCTGTGATGGGTGCTGGCAAAACGTGAGCTAGAGCACAAGTATTGCTTTGGGAGTGTCACATTCCAGGCCACATGGGACACTACAGTTTCCAATACAACACGTACCAGCAGCTGGCTTGTGTGCTCTGGATAGCAACAGCATGGCAGTTCTGAATGCCACTGTTGAAATCAGTTAGGAATGATTTTTTTTTTTTTTT